>CM070035.1:110767666-110795910 GCA_036250615.1 Ptychadena robeensis | reverse complement strand
TAACAGTGAGTGAGTGCTAGGGAGGTTAAATAAAATATGTAAAACTTGTTTACAAACAGACTATCCAAGGATCTTATTGAATGACCTTTTTTGATTACCTTCCCTTGAGAAACCCTGGTTACTTGGCTCGACCCAGAAACCTTTTTCTACGTAGAAATTATTTTTGGGTTTCACCTCTATCAGTCAAGTGTGTCAAGACAAAACAGTTGTTTAATTTTGTTTAAATATTTATGTCCTTGTAACTTTGTGTATAAATTTGAGTCTCAAAACCCGGAATTGTATAAAAGCCTGAAGAAGGCGTCTGAGACATCCCAAAAGCTTGCTTTTTCATTACTTCAGTTAGCAAATAAACTGTATAAATAAACCCCAAACTTTCTGTACAAAGAGAATAGAGATTTTTTTTATAATCATTTTTAGATTTACAAAAACTATGTTATATTGGGACAAATCTACAATATGTTTTTCAGTCTTAAAAATATATAATCTGTAGTGTATGGCCAACTCTAAAATATAAAATTTGGCCAATATCACTTGCCCTTTTGATGCTTTGGCTGTATCAGCATGCATCATCTGCATCCAAAACATGGACCAAGACAGCTGGGTCATACCTAGCCATCCAAATAATTTGTCTACTTGCTTGGATGGACATCTGGCCCATTTTTTGATCTGTGGCTAAACTTCTCGTGCTGTATATTGTGATGAGCATGGAACACTGGTTTAATGAAATTATTAAAAATGAAACAAAAATATTGCCAATTCCTTCATCCTCATTACTATTGCAAAGCATCAAAATTAAAGCGCACCTAAACCCACCAGACAAACTTTTTACTCTAGCTAGCCAACACCCCATTACTGGAGCAATATGTAAATAAAATATAAAAAAATCCTTACCTGTGAGGAGATGTACATGTATTCCCCCCCTCACTCTACCCTATAAATGGATCTCTCTCCCCAGCGTCGCAATGCTGAGCTGCTCACGATGTCTGGCATGGGACAATCCTTCTGCAGCTGTTCCCAATTTTTATTTTTTTTTTCCTGCGTTCACTTTGTGTCGTTTGACAGACATTGTATCACCCACAGTGGCCGCCGGCGCCTTAATCCATTCAAGACTGGAAACAGAAACACTGAATCTAAAATGGCGGCTCCCAAGGACATCAGCAGGATAGGTGTGTATATATATTTTAGTTTAGGTGCATTTTAATATTTTAATTAAATTATGTAACTTCAAAGTACATACCAGTATAATATTTATTAAATAATCATATAATGCATTTTAAGTATATAAACATTAATTTACAGAAAACGCACAATAAACAATTAGAATGCATAAAAACAAATGTTAACACTATATTTGATCTGCTTTTTTTTACATGGTTTTCACATACAATATCCAAAGCAATAAACTAGCTAATGTTATAAAAAAAACTAAATATAGTAAACATTTTAAATTAACTATATAATTACAATATTTCAACAATTAAAATATAACATATAAGAAATGTATAAAACAAATTACATAATTGTTAAAATACGTCTGCATTGTTACAAATATTTGATATCATATGCATATACAGAAAATATAACGTACATATAACCAACATAGGTTACCACTATAATAGTATTTAAAGTGGACCTACCACCAGGAATCTATGTTTTTATGAATGGCACTAGAAGTGGCAATAATAGGGAGGAATGCAGTAAAAAAAATAAATCAAAAACTTACCTGTATTGACCATTTTAACAAGATTACCATACAGCTCCCCTCACTTCCTGGTTCGCTGAAGGCAACACTTTAAACTGGGGGTGCAATATCACTGGGGGGTGTTCAGTGATCTTCTATGGGAATTTTCAAAGCAGATCACTGCTTCCTGTGACGTTATATTTCTGCCTACAATGAACCAGGAAGTGAGAAGAGCTGCCGAATTATCTTCTTAAATTGCTCATTACAGGTAAGTTTTTGGGTTTTTTCACTGCATTCCTCCCTATTATTGGCACTTCTAGTACCATTCATGAAAACATAGATTCCTGGTGGTAGGTCCGCTTTAAGCTATAGATTGCTCTACCAGAAGAGGCAAAAAAATGCATGGAACTACATCAACTGTTATCTATTAATTACATTCTCCAGACTGCAGAACTACTGTATGTATACTATATAGTGGAAATCTGTAAATAATTTACCATATGTTAGAGCATTGAGAAATAAATTAGAGAAAGAAAAAAGTGGGATTTAAAGGGAGCAGGACAACTTATTACAACTTATAATATAATTGCAAAAGTGCATAGAAAAATATTGTGAATGAACAATGATTCTGGCTGATTTTCTGTGAGGATTTCCCAGTGTGGCAAATATTACATGATAATATTATTATTATTATTATTATATTATTATTATTATAATAATATTATATGACAATTTTACTATTTTTACCGAACAGCAGTTTTAACCATAAAGTGCATGTGCTAAAGACTATTTAGACTAAAATAGATTTCATAGGGATAAAGCATTCTATTGTAGTATCACAAACTCTCTGAAAACTTAAGGTAATTTATTTAAGTTGGATTTACACCATACCCATTTTTCTTGGTGCATTTTTTATTGAAACGGAAATGCATTTGCATTTTATTAAGCATAATGCAACGTTTCTGATTTATAAGTTTGTTTGTTTTTTCAAAAATGCATATTTTAAAGTATATTACATTTATTAGAGATGGTCTAATTTTATTTACTAGCCAACAGTTGATTGCAAAGTCCCTGAGTAAGCTATCATCCCCAAATTGCTGGAGATGTAGTTAAGGGTTGTAGGAACATTTGAAAAAAGGTACTGCTCTAGCACATGTAGTTTATTCATATAAATTACATTCAAAGTCGAAAATATGACATTTAACAAAATTTATGCAAAAACTATTTGTGTTAGAGCAATACTTTTTTTGTAGCATACCCTCAACCCTGTACATCTCTAAAAGTGGAACTGGTCAAAGTAAAAAAAAAGTTGACCATCCCTACTCATGATTATGATTCTCCAAATAGTTTTTAAAATAATTTTCAAATCAGAAATGTTTCTCTTACATTGCAAAAGGTTGCATTTTAATTCCCAACCCTTGGTAGGGTTTCTTTTCTTGCCAGTTTTAAATATAAATTTTTTTTTTGTTTTTTTATGACAGGTGTAAAATGGTTGTACATTTTGTTACCCTTTGCCCCAAACATAGTGAAAAGATTTAAGGCTTAGAAAACATTCATCCTAGGATGTATGTTCAGCATGTGTTATACCTCTACTACTATATTTTGTACAAGTTCATATTGGGCCTTGCGGGCCAGTTGTTTATATATTTGCATTGTTCTTTACTGTACTGCAAAATTTATTAAAATATTGAAACAGAAAACAAATGCACTCAAATGGCCTCCATAGTCACCAGATCTCAATCCAATAGAGCACCTTTGGGATGTGGTAGAACGGGAGATTCCCATCATGGGTGTGCAGCTGACAAATCTGCAACAACTGTGTGATGTTATCATGTCAATATGGACCAATGTCTCTGAGAAATGGTTCCACTACATTGTTAAAACTACGCCACATAGGATTAAGGCTGTTCTGAAGGCAACGCGGTACTAGCAAGGTGTGCCAAATAAAGTGGCCGGTGAGTGTAATATATATATTTCAGTACAGGAAAGACAAATCAAATTTAAGGTTTGCTAAGCATGTTTTATCATGGGAAAAAGTCTACTTCTGCAAATTGATGAAAATAAGTTGGTTTAGTGTCCAGAAAAATTTATCTTTCATTGTAATAAATAGGAATACATACAAAATATACTGTACTGCAACCAGGAGGTAAGACAAATACAGACACAATGTAACATACAAAATATTCTTTCCTAAAGTACTTTTCTTAAAGTAGTTTAGCATGGATTTAGCAAAGAATTTCACAATAAAGTAATAATTTTTAAAGATGCTGGCTGAAATCTTCTGATTTTTTTCTTTACTGCATTTGAAGCTTTGATGCGACAAATGTTGGGTACTGGCTTTGAATGTTTGTCCAAGTTAGGAGCAAATGGCTTTTTAAATGTATTTTTAGCCCACTTCCACTCCATCCCATTCAAGTTTTTACAATTTAAAGAAAGATTACTGCCACTGGTAGTAATTGGTGAGTCACTATCACTGGATCCATTGTCTCCAAATCGATTGGTGGTGTTTTCACTGGCTTCCTCATCACTTGACTCATTAACAGTGGAGTGAAAGAGAGAAGCACACTCTGCTGAATATTCAGACTCACTTTGATCACTTATGTCCATGTATCTGCAATGTGCAACCCCAGCCTTTTTCACTGGCTTCCTATTTTGGACATAAACAGTTTGCAGACATTTGGAAAAATTAGGATTTATTGAAATGTCAATTGACGACAGACACTTTTGTTTCAAATTCATGTTTGGCTGAACCTCCATTATGCTTGAAGAGTACAAAGTATTTGAGAAACCATCAGCCTGAGATTTAGATATCAGTGATGGATTTCTACACTGATCAGGACATAAACTTTCTTTCGAATAGGACCTACGAGCTGAGGCAACAAAATAAGTAGATCTTGTTCTGCTCAGCTTTGGTTTGCAATGCTCCATACATTCATCTCTCTGTTTCGCATGTGCTGGAATATGTACAAAACTAGATGCTGTCTTTTTTTCACTGTTTCTTCTTTTGTCATTTAAAAGTATGTTTTTAGAAGTAGACATTCTTATTTTAACTTGATGGGACGCTGCAGGAATGAAATAAGCTTGAACAAACTTACACTGTTGAAATTGTTTTTCGTAAACCTCTATTTGAGAACTCGGCTTTTGTGTTTTATGTAATAACTTTTGTTCGGCACCTTGCGATATGTTGTTTTCAGAATGATTTATGCTTGTTGCTTTCTGTTGATGCATTGTACTTAGATGACAATTATAGAGAGATTGATTTCTTCCCAATATACATGGAGGAGTTGTCTTCAGATTCTCATGGTCTTTTTCTGGATCTTCACTTGGCTGCAGTTCTGTTTTTCTGACATGTTTTTGCACCTTCATGGCATCTGTTGTAGAAAGCTGACCTTTTCTTTTGAAAATACTATTACTAATGTCAGTAGGCCAATGCTCCAAAAAAGTTGACTGGTACTGCAGAGCTGATGGATAATTATTTGTGGATTCTTGATCAAATTCAAGCTGCCCAATTACCTGGTGCTTTGTTTCCTGCAGCAATTCCTTTATATAGCACTTTGGTTTCATCTCTGCATGCGAGTTGTTGTTGTCTGCATAATGCTTCTTTTGGGATTCTACAGATAGTAAAAATAAAGGGCTCTGTAAAGCAACAGCATGGAGAGGACTCGGATACATGTAGATTTCCTTTCTGTTTTTGGAAACAAGGTTATTCTGATACTTTGGATCCACGCTTTGAAATAAAACATCATCCTTTTCATCAAACGTTGGCATGCTTTGAAGGACACTACTCTTTTGAAACCCTTGATACAGTGTTATAAATCTTTCAAGGTCTCCTACAATAAAACATGAAAAGGGTTTTAAAAATATATAACACATGCTTTAAAACACACAAAAAAAGCATCAAAACTTGAAGTTTAATATCCCAGTATTCAGATTTATTTCTTTGCCCCCTGATTAAAATGCATTATATATGTTTAAATAAACATGACATCATGTGACATCATTAAGGCTGCCATACATCGGTCGATGCTGTGAGACAGATCAGCCTTCGTCATCACGCTGAGCCCGATATCGAAGGAGCTGGAGGCGCAGCACTGCTGCGTCATCCAGCTCAACCAATGCTTTAGTGTATAACACTGACAATCTTGTTAGAATAGCACCTATAATGGTAAGGGGTTATATAAGTAACTCAGTTCTGAAAGGCTAATCTGTAATGGATAGATGATGCATAAGAGCATTACTACATGCTATAAGTGGGCCATTGAAGTGGGCAACCATACATAAACTGAAGAGTGGGTGTGGAACTTCTTAATGTTCATCATTAAAAACACACAAAATATGATTTTAGTGAAACATTGTCTGTACATATGATAACATAATTATAAATAGATTTTTCTTACCAGTTGAGACAGGTCTTTTGCGCTCTTTATTTTCGAGGTTTAAATGATCTGAATTTGCTACTATTTCAGTAGTATCTTTGGTATAAACTTTAGGTGAAACACACATTGCTTTCTCATCTGCCGATTTTGGTCGGAACTCAAATATTTTGGAATAGTTCCTACATTTATGTGAGCAAGTCTTTACACCCTTGCATGCTGATAAAAAACATTCACTATGTAAAGATGTGCAAGAATTTGATAGAGAAAAGCAGCTGACATCACTCAGTTCATAAAAACCTGTGTGGAAAAAAGGTAACATTTCATTTTAATAAATAGATTTATACTTATACAGCATTTACAAGAGTTGTTATTTGGTCCCAGTAGTATTATTCTTTTGAAACATACACTAAATCTATGACTACTTGCTCAAATAACGTGCAATAGCTAACATATAGAGTTGAGCGGACACCTGGATGTCCGTGTTTGACGAGTTCGGCCGAACTTCGCAGAAAAATCCGGGTTTGGGACTTGAACATCGTCCCGAACTTGAGCCCCATTGAAGTCAATAGGGACACAAACTTTTCAGCATAAAAATCCACTACACCACAGGCAGAGAAGGCCCATAACACAGTGTGTGACACACGGAAGGACAGCATTTCAAATGGCAGCAATTTAGAAATGCTGGCATTCAGGGCCTCTTCCCAAGTGCACAAAGCACTCTTGAAGACAGTAAAGGGGGCATAAAACCCCAGCTTCAAGAAGTACACACATAGTTGCCACTACACCACCAATAGGGAAGACCATAGTACAGTAGCATTGGTCAGCCGGAAACAATTATGTGGGTGTTTGCATCCCATTCCACTAACTGGATTAAGCCCCCCATACACCTTTAGATCACTCCATACAATTTCCTTTAGTGCCGAGTCCTCCCTGAGAGAATACATAGTGATTGGAAGGTATATATCACTGCTATGCAGTGCCAGGTCCTTCCTGATAGAATACATAGTGATTGGAAGGTGAAGAAAGGTCTTCATATTACATGGTTTTGGTAGAACAAAAGTTCATTGTACAGAAATTGTATGGTAAGATTGTAACGTGTATGGGGGGCTTTAGAAATGCTGGCATTCAGGGCCTCCTGTGAAGTGCCCAAAGCCTCATTTTGTTTTCCCACTTAGAGACAGTAAAGGGGGCATAAAACCCCAGCTCCAAGCAGTAAAAAGACTATGGCAACACAACAGTGGAATTGGTCAGCCGGAAACCACAGAAATCCTGGCATTCAGGGCCTCAAAGCCTCATTTTGTTTTCCCACTTGGAGACAGTAAAGGGGGCATAAAATCCAAGCTCCAAGAAGTACACACATTGCCACTCATCAGTCGCAGACAATTTTAAGAGGCCACAGCCACCGGCACAAAGGGCCTAAACTTTTCTCCTTTTTTCTCCTGGATTGGAGACAGTAACAGGGGCATGTTACCCCAGGCCACATACAGGTCGCAAAAAAAGACCACATAGCAGTCTAATACGGTTTTACAGAAATTGTCCAGGCACCAGTCAAACGGTCCAGCAATAAACCTTTTTGGTTGTCTTGCTTTGGAGACATTACAGGGTTCTAGGAACTCTAGCCCACTAAATGACAGGAATAGATGGTCCTTAAAGCAAAGATGTGCTGATAATGCAGTGTCGACCCAAAAAATGTCATTGATATTCTTGCACTACTAGGAGGAGTAGGATGAGGAGGAGGAGGTGCGTAAGGAGTAGGAGGTTGAGGAGTCGGGAGAAGCCGCTGTGTTGGTGGAAGTGGATGTGGAGGTCAACACCGTGTTTAGTTGAAGGCCAATTTGGGCATAACCTAAAACATGGGGAAAAGTACAGTCAGAATTACACTACAGGCTGGATCAGGATTTACTCACACAAGGTACGTCAAAGTATTTTCATTTGTTCATTTGAACCAATGAATGTAAGCTTGTTCACGTTGGCTGCGGACAGGCAGCTGCGCCTGTCAGTGATGACGCCCCTGCGGTGCTAAACACACGTTCCGACAAAACACTTGCCACAGGGCATGCCAGAACCTCCAAGGCATAAAGTGCAAGCTCGGACCATGTAGACAATTTGTAAATCCAGAAGTTGAATGGGGCAGACCCATCACTCAGTACCTGTAGGCGTGTGCACATGTACTCATCCACCATGTTGATAAAATGTTGCCTCCTGCTAACACATTCGTTATCTGCCAGCAGTGCCCGTTGCTTTTGGGGGCCTAAAAAGGTTTTCCAGATGTCGGCCATGCTAACCCTGCATTCAGTTGTGCTGGCCATGCCCCGTTTGCGTTGGTGACTTGGTCCTCCACCTCCCTCCCCATCTCCTGTTCCGGTGGTGGCAGTCGGAAATGCCACCAGCAGCGCCTACACCAGTGAGCGCTTGTACTCTCGCATCTTGCGCTCACGCTCCAGTGATGGAATTAAAGAGTGCATGCTGTCCTTGTTGCGTGGATCCAGCAAGGTGGCCACCCAGTACTCAGGACAGTTGATGATGTGAGCAACACATTGGTCATTGCGCAGGCACTTCAGCATGTAGGCCCTCATGTGTGCCAGGCTGCCCATAGACAATGACGAGCTGTCCTCTGTGGGAGTGGTATCTATGTCCTCCATGTCCCCCCAGCCTCGCTGCAGTGATGGTCCTGGGTTGCACTGGATAGCACCCTGCTGGGAACCAAGTTCCTCCTCACCCTCCTGCTACTCATCCTCCATAACTGTGCCCTGGAGAGAGAGTTGTCTACCTGTAATACGGTGTAGCTGTAACCCACCCTCCGAGACACTTGGGACCGACTGTCCTGATAAGTTTCGGAATAAGGACATCTCTTCCTCCTCCTCATCCTCCTCCTCCTGCTGCTCCTCCCGTACCACATCCTCTTCTATCAATGCTTGCAGTGTTTTTTCCAAGAGACAGACAAGTAGGACAGTGACGCTGAGAACAGAGTTATCGGCACTGGCCATGTTGGTGGAGTACTCAAAACACAGCAGCACATTGCACACCTCCCCCATGGAGGCCCACTCAGCGGCAGTGAAAAGTTGCTGTTCAGCAGACCGACTGACCTGTGCGTGCAGCAGGTGAAACTCAACTATTGCCTTCTGCTGCTCACACAGCCTCTGCAACATATGCAAGGTGGAGTTCCACCTTGTGGGCAGGTTGCATATGAGGCGGTGAGCAGGAAGGCCGAAGGTACGCTGCAGCGCAGATAGGCGCCTTGAACTTCTGCACCACCAAGTTTAGCACATGAGCCAGGCAAGGGATATGTGTCAAACCGCCTAGGCCCAGAGCGGCTACCAGATTTCGCCCATCACAGGCCACCAGGCCAGGCTTAAGGCTCATTGGGTCTGATTTTCGATGGCGGTCCACAGCTCATATGCGGTTTATCTCCCAAAGACAGGAGTTTTAAAACCGCCTGCTGGTGCTTACCCTTGGCCTTGCTGAAGTCGGTGGTGCAGGGCATGCAACGCTGACTGGAAGAAGAGGTGGCAGAGAAGGAAGCGGAGTAGGAGGAGGAGGCAAAGAGGAATGTCCTGCGATCCTGGGTGGGGGGAGGAAATGCGCCAAAGTGGTTTGGGAGATAGAACAACCCTGCCTGTGCTTGCTGGTCCACATATCGGTGGTTAGGTGCACATTGCCACAGATGGCGTTGCGCAGAGAACACCTAATTTTGTTCACCACTTGGTCATGCAGGGCAGGGATGGATCGCCTAGAAAAGTTGTGGCGGCTGGGAACAACATACTGTGGGACAGCCACAGCCATCGATTCTCTAAAACTTTGTGTCTCTACCAGACGGAAGGACAGCATTTTAAATGCCAGCAATTTTTAAATGCTGGCATTCAGGGCCAGGGCTCGCAGGTGGCTAGGGGCAAACTTCCTTTTCCTATGCAGCGTTTGGAAGATGGAGAGCTGAACGCTGGCATGAGACATGGTGGAGACGCTAGGTGACCATGATGGTGGTGTTGCTACCAGATGGACTGCTGGCAGGGTGACAGGTGCCACAACAGCGGTGTTTGAAGGGACCGCAGCAGAAGTGGGAGCCGGGGGAGCAAGAGATCGTTCTTTGTCTTTAAGAAGATGAGTTCACCGCAGCTCGTGTTTGGCACTTAGATGCCTAGTCAGGTGGTGCCAAGGTTTAGAACATTGATGCCTCGCTTGAGGCTCTGATTGCAAAGCGTGCAAAACACTTGTGTCTTGTCTTCAGGAGATTGTTGTGGAGAAGAAATTCCACGCCAGGGAACTCTTGGGAGCGGACTTTGACGCTCTGGGTGCGGTGGACAGCAGCAGGCAGAGCGGGTAGGGCACTTCCTCTTGGACTCTGCACCCTGCTCCCTCTTTTGCTGTGCTGGGGGCTATGTGCTACGTGCTACCTCCACCTCTTCCTCCGAAGTGCACACATCTGCCACCTGACCTTCATCCCATGTGGGGTCTAGGACCTCATCATCTTCGCCATCATCTTCCGCCAAGTCTTCGACCCTTCTGCCCTTCTTGGCAGTCTCTACATTGTAGAACACAAAACGCTCATCAGTGTCATCGAAAAGCAGTAGAGACTGCTGCATGACTTGGAGCTCTGGCTGCTTATCAGTTTCGCCAGAATTTCTGGATATGAACGTATGTCCAGCTGCAGAAAGTGGCAACTGTTTGCTTTGAGATTAAGACCGGGTGGCAAACATGGAGAAAGAGCTGGAGCCATTGGCAGCCACCAAATCTACTATGGCCTGCACTTGTTCTGGCCTAACCATTCTAACAGCTGTATTGGGGCCTACAAAATATCGCTGATGGCTTCCTCGAGCAAGCGAAACAGAGGAAGGTGGTTCATTTCCACTTGATGAAAGATGGACCACGTCCTCTACCTGCACAAGCAGGTCCACCACCAGCAACATCACAACCACGGCCACGCCCATGTCCCTTATTTATACCTCTCCTCATTATTTCTGTAAGGAAAGATGGACCCAAAAAATAGAAAGTCCTCTGAAATATATAAAATGTGAAAACACTATTTTATTTTTCCCTTAACGAAAAATGACTGTCGTTACAGAAATGTGGGGTTTCACCCTGAAAATAATTTCAGATAGACCCAAAAAAATAAAAAGTCCACTGAAATACAGGGAGTGCAGAATTATTAGGCAAATGAGTATTTTGACCACATCATCCTCTTTATGCATGTGTCTTACTCCAAGCTGATAGGCTCGAAAGCCTACTACATTAAGCATATTAGGTGATGTGATCTCTGTATGAGAGGGGGGTGTGGTCTAATGACCCTATATTAGGTGTGCATAATTATTAGGCACTTCCTTTACTTTGGCAAAATGGGTCAAAGAAGGACTTGACAGGCTTAGAAAGTCAAAAAGTGAGATATCTTGCAGAGGGATGCAGCACTCTTAAATTGCAAGCTCTAAAGCGTGATCTCGACAATCAAGCGTTCATTCAAAATAGTCAAAGGGTCCCAAGAGCGTGTGGTGGTGGAAAACAAGGCGGCAAATAACTGCCCATGAATGGAAAAGTCAGCGTTGCAGCTGCCAAGATGCCACTTGCCACCGTTTTGGCCATATTCAGAGCTGTGCACATCATGGAGTGGCCAAAAGCACAAGGGTGCAATACTCAGGAGACAGAAAGGCGGAAAGAGACACCACTGAACAAGACACACAAGCTGAAAACGTCAAGACTGGGCCAGAAATATCTCAAGACTGATTTTTTCTAAGGTTTTATGGACTGATGAAATGAGAGCGAGTCTGGATTGGCCAGATGATGGGCACGTGCTGGATTGGTAAAGGGCAGAGAGCTCAGTCCGACTTCAGAAGCCAGCAAGGGTGGAGGTGGAGTATGGTTTGGGCTGTATTCAGATAGATGAGCTTGTGGGGCCTTTCGGGTTGAGGATGGGTCAAGCTCAACTCCCGCCGATTGCAGTTTCTGGAAGCACCTTCTTCAGCGGGTACGGAAGAAGTTGCATCTTCAAGAAAAACATTGTTTTATGCAGACAATGCTCCACACACGTGTCCAGTATCCCAGCGTGGCGGCAAGAAGGTATAAAAGAAGAAAAACTAATGACATGGCCCCTTGGTCACCTGATCTGAACCCATGAGAAACCTGTGGTCCATCATCAAATGTGTGATTTACAAGGAGGGAAAACAGTACACCTCTCTGAACACAGTGTCTGGGAGGCTGTGGTTGCTGCTGCACGCAATGTTGATGGTGAACAGATCAAAACACATGACAGAATCATGGATGGCAGGCTTTTGAGTGTCCTTGCAAAGAAAGGTGGCTATATTGGTCACAGTTTGTTGTTTTTGTTTTGAATGTCAGAAATGATATTTGTGAATGTTGAGATGTTATATTGGTTTCAATGGTAAAAATAAATAATTGAAATGGGTATAAATATTTTTTTTGTAAGTTGCCTAATAATTATGCACAGTAATACACCTGCAACACAGATATCCCCCTAAAATAAAAACTAAAAACAAACTAAAAACTACTTCCAAAAATATTCAGCTTTTGATATTAATGAGTCACATCACAGAGGGCATGACAGTGAGACATGCCTAGGACTGGAATGTAAAAGGCTTGTTGATTGGCTGCACTGCAGCCAATCAATAAGCTGTATTAATAGCACGAACAACGGACAGGAACATGGATATCCAGACATATGTCTGTGTTCGGGTCCGTTATGTGTAAACCCAGATGTTCGTACCGAACCTGAACTTTACAGTTCGGGTTCGCGCAACTCTACTAATGAACTCAGACATGGGTGCCGGTTAACTTTTCAGCATGACAATGACCCTAAGCACACAGCCGGTGTTTCATCAAGATGTGCTCCCACTGTAGCACAGAATGACCAGCAGGGGGAGCACATCTCATAAGATGAGATAGGATCTGTATATGCTCAAGATGCACTCCCCCTGTAACACAGAATGTCATGCAGGAAAAGTTGCATTAAAACAGAGGTCCTTATCTCCAGAACTAAAGATTGTAGAGACTAGATTTAAAAAAAAAAAACTGGGGCACAACACTATTTTAAGAGGGATCTCTTGGAGGCCCAAATCCATATGAGTAAAGGGGACAAAAATAGATTCTGTCAAGATGTGCTTCCCTTGTTCCCCATTCATCTCTAATGGAAAAAATAACCAACTTTGGGGTTGTGATTCTCCGAAACAAAGAGAGGTTACAGACCTACCAAATTTGGTTGGATTGTAGGGATGGTCTTCAGCTACAACCAGGCCAAATTTGGGCCCATTGGGTTCATTATCAGATAGGGACCAAATTTGGCCCTTCAAAAATTCTAAATCTCTTTGAACCGCACATGGAGACCAGGGGGTGCCTGGACCCAGGACTTAGGTGGAAGCTTCACAATTCTCCCCAGGGAAGCTCACCTGGTCAGATGTGTGCCCCTTGCTGGTCATTCTGTGCTACAAGGAAGCACATTACTGGAACTGGCCAATGATAGGTGTGCCAACCTGTGGGATCATATTGAAAAAATCCTTGAGGTTGTAACTGCTGCCAAAGGTGCATCGACAAAGGCTGGGAATACTTAAGTATATGTGATTTCTCTGTTTATTTTTTTTAAATTTGCCAAAACCTCAAGTAAACATTGTAATTATAGGGTGTTGTGTGTGAATTAGACGGAAAGAAAATTTTATTTAATTCATTTTGGAATAATGCGTTGTGAATACTTTCCAAATGCACTGTATATACTAGAATACTGCATGTACGCCTGATGGGAAACCTTACAGCTCATATCAATGACACCCTACCACACTTTGAACAAACTTGGTCTTTGTGCGGTGCATACATATGTGCAGAAATCTGTGTATCTTTGGTTCCCCAATTTCCCCGTTGCAATGCTGTAAACGTTTTTTTTTCCAACAAAATCTTATATTTGTATATACAAAGCTTTAGGATGGAACTAATCAGGACACCTACATGTTGACGTAGTGGAAACCCAGTAAGCAATTTTTCTACTGATCACCTGACAATCTTTGAATCAATGAATGTATTCATTATACTGCTTTGAGAAAACCTCTTTAATTTTCATATGATAAACATTTTTCCGTTTTTATTATTACCATACAATAACATGTTAACAACAACAACAACAACAGTTTTATGCATCTGATATATTTTCTTACCCGAGCTTGGCCTGCTATCACTTTGTAAATTTTCTGTGGACGATTTATCTTCATCTAGTTTGAGCGCACTCATTTGCTCATCAAGCTCATTTCTCAAGCAAGACTAAAACAAACAAAAAGGGTTAGCTTTTCTTTCTGCTTTAGGCTAAATTAAAACAGGACTTTTAGAACTGTCATCATAATTTTCCCAACATGCTTTTGGCAACAAATTGTTAGGTTGAATAATGTATTTAAAAAAATAACATTAATAGTTTCAAGCACTTCAAATACTACTGTACTATTTGTACCATCTATGCAAGTATTTTAAAGGTTTAAAGATTCACAAATCAGCATTGTTTGTTTTTTCACATCTTACACAATGTATGACAACAGGGTTATAGTGGGTTGATTTCAAAAGAGATTAGGGTACTTTTGAAATAGGTAAGCTAAAAACTGTTTAA
The DNA here is from genome assembly GCA_036250615.1 of Ptychadena robeensis. Classification (NCBI taxonomy): domain Eukaryota; kingdom Metazoa; phylum Chordata; class Amphibia; order Anura; family Ptychadenidae; genus Ptychadena; species Ptychadena robeensis. The sequence goes on along the minus strand of CM070035.1, from coordinate 110,781,269 downwards.
ATATATTTCTTGTTAAACTGGATCTGTCCCTTATAACATCTGCCTTAAAACAAAAGGATGAGCATGTTTATTTTAAGTGACTACTGTTCTGCTTCAGTTAACCATTAAGGGGTAATGAGTAACACATTGAGAACATGAAAGGTCATTCATATCACAGCTTATTAAGTCTAAATAAAAGTCAAAATCAAAGTGTACACAACCAGGTAATGCTACATTTACACTGTTGTATCCTGGGCTGATGTCAGTCAAAGTCATGCAGGTGTTTGGGGGTTGTTTAGATAACAACCCTGAGACAAAAGGCAAAAGCCAGAAAACCTCATGCTGGTTGCACCACTTGGTTGTTTACCGGGCCCTTAGGCTTAAGCTCCACTGTGCATGGTCATAGACGTAGTTTGCTGCGTTGATTTGAAGGCAACAGAGGCTCGGACCAGCGGATCCGCGGCTCTGACAGGCTGTGAAGACAGCCCTGTTAAAGCCCCATTGCCGACAATGGGCGGCTCGTTAAGACAGACAGTGGAGCCTAAATTGGGTTAACTTCAAAGAGCACATCTGGAAATCCCCCCCAGTGTCACCCCACCCCTTTCAGAGGGTGCCAAAGGGCATTGTATTGGATACAGTGATAACTGTATCCAATACAATTCAAAGCAAAACACATTTCCAATTGTAATAAAAATTTCATTATAAAAAAAAAAAACATACATATGAATACATACTGTTTTGAAATCATTCATACTAAATAAGTATTTAAGAGATTTTTTTATTTAAATTATACATTTTATTCATTTTGTTACCATAATTGTGTGTTTGAAACATGATAATATTCATGGTGTCTACTAGACCCTTGAATGCACATATATTGGGAAGTTACAGGCCTACAACATTACAAAATTCCATTAGAGTCTATGGTGCACTTTTGGTACAGAAATCTGGACCTTGCAACAGCGCTAGGGAGGTTAAATCTCCCTCCACACCTTCATTTACCATAACAACTTGCAGTCAGTTATTAGCGTAAACAGTGGAGACTCCTGGTTGGCATCATATCTAATGCTTCTACAACTATTATATCGTGTATGAAATGTATATTATTAGACTATGCTAGGTTCACATCTATCAAGAGTGAAATAAATGTAATCCTATAAAAAAACAAATTCTGCTACATTTCTCCTGCCATCAAATGACCTGCTGAGTTCCCAGTAAAGTCCTGAATATGCCAGGACTGTCTCCTAAAATTGATAATTCAGTTGTAGGATGGGGTGCTACCAGTGAATAGCTTGCATCCACACACTCGGTGTGGTGGAGACTTTTGGAGGATGTCCTGGTGTCAAGAATGGCATCAAAGAAGCCACCTTTCTACAAGAAAAACATAGACATACGGATATTTTTCAAAAAATACAGGATGTTATGCTAAGGCTAAACTGCATTAAAGCACGGCTGTCTACACGCCATAGACTCCGATCCATCAGCCCTTGACATATAATGCGTCTACTGACAGTTAATCAACACATCAGACTGACGTATAACTAATGTGAATGGGCACATTAGTTATATGCAAGTCCTTTGATTAAAGGGGCCGTGTTATCAGCTGCACTGTAACACGACTGGTAATCCTAAACTGAGCTAACAGGGAAAGTTGTGCTCATTGGATGCGTCAGGGTATCCAAGCACATAGCCTATCCCTAGACATCCTGAAATGCTTAAGGAAGGTGTGGGCTCAGCCAAGAGAGTGAACAAACCTAAAGCCCCCCATCCCCCACGTTCCGATTTTTTGTACGAATTTTGCCCGACCGACCAATGTAGTCGGGAGATTAATCGGATTCGGAATTATGTATGTCCGGACCCCTTCGGACCTGTCCGTAAATTTTTGGTCGATCTGCTGTTAATAAATAGGGTCGGGCTGATGGATCGGTGATAATTCGAATTCCGATTTTTCATGCCAGCCGACCGACCGACCATAACATTTTAGGTGAAATTCGTGTGACAGGATCGGCTGAAAAATTGGTCGGGAGAATAATCGGAACGTGTATGGGGGGCTTAAAGAATGGTTCCAACCCAACAGCAAGCAGCCAAAGGTATTTGCTCACTCATAAGAAAACGGCCATCAATAAACAATGGTTACAAAACATTCTCTGACATATGTTACTCAAGAACCAAAACATTAAAATTTTGGGTCCATAACCAGTTAACTCCCCAGACATTCATCCAAATGTGAATGTGTGGTTAATCCTCAAGAGACTGGTGGACAGACAAAAACCTATAAATTCTGACAGAAATTCCAAGCATCAATTATGAAAGCATGGGCTGCCATCAGTTATAGCCCAGAGGTTGATTGACAGCATGACAGCCGGGTGAACTGCAGAGGTCTTGAGAAAGAAGGGCCAAAACATTGCAAATATTGACTAATGTTATTGTTATTGAAATGCTTGTAATACATTTCAATATACCACAAAAAACAAAAACAACTGACAAAAAGACCTGGAAATACTAAAGCTGCAAAAAATACAAATCAGTATTTTAAATGCTTATGCATCCCTGGGTCTAGGGAGGTCAATTACTTTATGTATATATGCAAGACTGATTATGGTTCTCTTTACTTTACTAGCTGTACTATTTATACCATATATATATATATATATATATATATATTTATATTTGGGATGTCGGCCACTCCACCCAGAAAAGTACAATTTTCTATATTATGTTTTCCAGGGTAGAAAATACCCATTTTTGGTGCTTTTGCATTTTTCTCCTCTGCATCTGTCTACAATTCCCTCTGCAATTTTTCACTGACAGACCTAGATTAATACTTTAGTATACCTCATACCTATATACGCTTGAACCTAAATTTGATATCTTAATGTCAGATATGACAGATTGCACACTTTAACCTCAATTTAAATCGTATCTTCTAACCATTACATGATACCTAATACTGATTACCCAGTACCCCATGTTGGAGGTTTTATGAGGGAATTCTACACAGACTCAGTTATACTTGTTTATCTAATATAATGCTTTACCTCAATTTCATGTATAATGAATTGTTGACTTATTTATATAGTATGCTATGGCATAGGCATCGGAGGACGATTTTTATGGCATCAATAAGGTTAACAATTTGAACTACTCCCATACGACTTAATTATTACTCATTTGACCTAATTCATTTTTCTTTTTTATACATTCTTTACGCCAAGATTTTGGAGTGCTTCACCTAATCATGGGCTGAGTTACGGACGGCAAAGGTCGTGCCTGCACGATCTGGTGCCCTCCCTGAGTGGGGAGAGCTAGGCTCCCCCCTCTATTGGGGAAGCGGGCACTACATGGGGGCGAATTGTGTCTCCACCTGGGGGTATGTGGGGGGGGGGGGGGGGGGGGGGGGGGCGTGTGCTGGCACTATGGTTGGGCTGAACGTTTTCGTCCGGTCCTGGCTTCAGCCCTCCCCCTGCTGCCGGGCACGCTCCCGCCCGGTCTCCATGGGGACACGGACGCTCCTGAGGTCCGTACGTCGCCGCGCGTGACGCAGGTGCATATAAGGCCGGCTTGGGTGACCGACGGGACAGGGCGCACAGGCAGGTCGAAGCTACCCATATTATACCTTTACCTATTAGCAAGCTATTAATCTAATTTACCTTTGAATACCGGAATACTTGAATACTATCAAACAACTCTATACTATTAGCTACTATCTGGTTAAACTGTGATCTCTCTACATTACAAAGACAGGTACATATTTACTCTTCATTTTCTTTATTTTTGATTCAATTTAATATATCTATTCCATCATTATTACTTCTTTAGCACTTTCTTGCAATCCTTACCTTTCTCTTTCTTTATTTACTCCAGTATTAATATTTATTTTATTCTTAACATTTACATCAATCCCACTATCCCACTCCACGTATTTAAATACCTACCCATCATTCCTGACCTTAACCTCCCTAGCGCACTGCCCATATCGCGCCGTTTACGGCATCTCGCCGGAGCTCTACGCGCAGCTGTTGTCATTACTGACAACAGCTACGTGAGAGGGGAAGTCGGCGCTCCTCCATTAACATGGAGGTCTATGGCGCGGCCCCCCGCCCCCTTCCGCGTCACCGTGACGCGATCGGGGCGGTGCCGCCAACCCAGAAATGCTGCAGCGATGAAGACAATAGCTGCAGCTTTCCGGGGAGGCATAGGGTCTCCCCGCTGCCTGCTTTCCCGGCGGTTGAGGCGAGCCTGAATCTCGGACGAGCTAGGCTCGTCTCAACCGCTAGGGAGGTTAATACACTCCATACATTAAGTGAATTCATCATAATTTTAAGGAGGTTTGGACTTCGTCCACTCAATTACCTATTAAAATTAAATATATTAACTTACTCAGTCACCCTCACACTCACCCAATATAATAATGACTTCGGTCTCATCATTTTCACTTCCCCGATCACTCCTCTTCACATTTGATTGAGATTTATTTGAATTTTATGCACCTTTTTCTCCCTCCCTATCTCCACAAATTTATTCACACCCCAATCCTCACACCCTAGCACATTTCTTTTACCCTTTACATTAGATCGGCAATAACTTACCACAATTTAGGTGGGCTCACCTCCCCCCACTGTTCTCTAATACGATTAAATTCTATTAACATATCCACATGGGTCGACCCCTGATTTGCACAGGTCCTGTTGGCTGCCCGGCTGCCTTTCCTTGGCCCCTCGCTCTTGGCCCATGACAGCCCCCTCCGGGGGTATTTGGTCGTTGCTGTTCCATCTGTTGGCGCTTTATACATATTACTTATTCATACAAGTGAGTGAAACTTGAGTTTTCTATGTTATTACCTATTTACTTTGACCTTGATGCTAATTTTCATCCCCCTTTGTCTATTTTTGTTTTGGCTATTTACTGATACGGACATCTAAAGATGCGAAACCCTTTGGGAATCAAGGACACCCCCTGAGGAAGTTAACATACGAAACGCGCGTTGGGGTGAAGTGGACCCTGTTCTGATGGGGTCCCGTATCCTGGCATTTTTTTACAATCTTGATATACGAATTCATCTTTCTTTATTTTGCTTTGTTTTGTCTATATACTATATGAACCACCTACTGCACCCATGTGATGTATTAATTGTCTGCCAACCCAGCCTTGCCATGCTATATGTTTTTTAATGACCTTACAATAAACTTATAACCATGTTATTTTACATATACTTCATTCTCTTATTTTCTCCTTTCATTGGAGATTGGTGGCCATTAAAGTCCCCTTGCCCCTGAATTTTTTGGGGGGAATCCCCGCTGCTGCTGGATGTTTATGACACCAGCTGCAGTCTCCATATATATATTTATATTTGGGATGTCGGCCACTCCACCCAGAAAAGTGCAATTTTCTATATTCTGTACTATTTATTTCTAATGAGCTTGTCTTGTTTCCCTTTGTCACCCCTTACACGGGTACGAACTTCTTAAATTTACCAACATGTCCAATCGGTTTTTGATCCATTTTCTCTAAAACCTAAGCAGTTGTTTGCTTTTGAGGAGAAAGGGTTTGTTTCCACATACGTTTCACATAAGCTTAGCAAGGATCTCAACGTAGCACCTAGACTTACCGGATGCTGTGTCCTTATGGAGCCGAGCCACTCCGCCGATGCAAGCCTTAACGAAGTCAAGTACGTTGAGCCTCTGCATTGGCGGATGTGTAAACAGAGCATCCGCCGAGCAGGCAATGTCTATGTGCTACGTCGGGATCCACACCAAGCGTATACACTTAGCGGAGAGGAAACAAACCCAAAGGCAAGGGAGTGAGGTATTCTTATCCTACACCCAGACCTCTCCATAAAAAAAATGTGTGCTGCATGTTCCCCACTGAAAGTACTCTGCACTGGCAATAATGTACATAGCTTATAGCCCATATGTTTTACCCTTTATGAATATACAAGGTAATACAAACCTATCCAAATCCCAAACCCTTTAACGTTCTTCTAAAACAAGACTGTCTTTGGCTGTTTGTTCTCCTGTTGGAGACATTTCTCATTCTTTCTTATTCTATAGATAGGAAATAAAGAGAAATTCCCCAAAAGCATTAAACCTCCAAACGTTGTCCTACACACCATGAACAATGTGGAAGAGAAACATTCTGAATTTTACTATGTTTGTTTTGGAGAATGCTACACAGATGTGAACTAACCCAACAACAATGTTACTGAGAAGAAACAGGGAATATGACCGATAATAAACAGAAAAATATATCATATAAGTATTAAAACGCATACAACAATTGCAGGTAAACCAGATTCACTGAAGGTTATACCTGGGCATTACGTCTTACCTCATGCCCATGAAAGGCAGTCTGCGTTTTCTGCTCTTGGAACCATGTCGTTCGGTTTCTGTCAGGAAATATGCGTTCGGCTGGTTCAGTCATCGTTAAGGCTGCAGACACCATCTTCTCCTGCTCTTGTCGTAACATATGGAGTTCCTGCAGTCCAGCCAGGGCAGCCTGAAACCTGTCCCTGAACCTACGTCTATCCCAGCCGCTCGGAGCCATGCTTCAACTAACAGTGGCGGCAAATCTGCTGTATCCTCATCCTACCTGTGCTGCTAATGTCCGCTACCCTCACTTCTAGCCAGTGCTCGCCTTATGAAAGAGGCAACAGTAGGAGGTCTGCTTTCTATTGTAATCACTCCAGAAGAAAGAACAGGCTTACAGCCCGAACTCCGACACTGCTTGAGCCTAGTTTTCACAGCTGTACTAAAATGCCTGGCTAGTGTTAATGTTTGACACCTTCTCGGTCGAAACTTCTGTTACGCCCTCCCTTTTCTTTTTTCCTTTTCTTTACTTAACAGGACGCCGAGCATCCCCCCCACACTCAATTGTAAAGCCCAAGACAAGCTGATCTTTGTTGCCGGATGAGTCCTACAACAGTCTTTCCTGCTTTCTTTTCAATTGTTTAATTGCTTTCCTACAAGGACAGCTCCTCTCATCCAGGTCACTTTGTATCTGCTTTGTGTAATTCCCCAACCAGAAAGACACAATTTTCAAGCTAGCCATACATTCATCAACTTTTGCCTGCTCGATTTTTATTTGTTCATTTAAATATAGATTGCCAATACAATATCAATTGATTTGACCAATCACCAATGGGATCCATGTTCTTTTCTAATGTGTGTTAATGCTCCTTTTTGTATATTGAAAAGCAGCAACCTATATAAGTTCTGCTTAAGTACACATACACCATACACCTTACAATCTTACCATACCATTTCTGTACAATCAACTATTGTTCTACCAAAGCCATATAATTAGTGATGGCAGAGCATTGGACAGATCTGTCCGCGAACAGGCGGATCGGACTTTTAAAGAAGTCAGCCGTCCGCCTGTTCGCGGGCAGATTCAAATCTTCACATCCGGTACCTTGAACTGGCGTGTCACTGATGTCACTTCGTCACTTCCGGGTTTTTAAGCCGGCTTCTCACCGGAGGAAGAATCTTTTCACTAGAAGACCAGGCATGAAGCCGGTCTTCTAGTGAAAAGATTCTTCCTCCGGTGGGATCTTGCTGCTTCTGATCCTGCTAGAGGAAGAATAGAGAGCTCCTTCTCGTCGGCGGAACTGCCGTACTGTGCGCCGGCTAGAAGGAGGGCAAACATCCATGTACCGTCCAAACTGTCCGCCTTGCGGCCAGTTCGGCCATCACTACATGTAATAAAAGGACCTTTCTAAACTTTCCAATTATTATGTATTCTATCAGGGAGGACCCGGCACTACATAGTTGTTGGTAGATCTAAGGGAAATTGTAATAAGTGATCGAAAGGTGTATGGTAGGCTTAAGCTTTAGGCTTTTTACACTCAGCATATGCCCCTCTTTCAATATGTGGGTCATGATGGCACATGCAGTGCTGGAGACATCTTCAGTCCCACATGTCATTCATGTCATCTTTAACATGTAGATCTTCAATAATTGTTATAATCTTACATCAATATATCTCTTCATGTCAATTTCAGTGTGTGAAAATTCATGTAAACACAATGTTAAAAAGTGGATAGAAACTAAAACTAAAAACTAAAACCTCTCTGCTTCTGTTTTGTTAAACATTTTGTAATTAACAGTTTCCTCGTCCTTAATACAATAATGGAGCTTTGTAATGAATCATTGTAACAGGAATTTTGACATGCCTACACATTACCTATCCAAAAGGGCAGCTTGCTGGTAAAAGGGTAGGAAACCACAGGGATGAATATAGGGATTATGTACTAATTTTAAAGCCTTAAACTGGCCATTAAATATGATTAATAACAAGCAGAAATTTGGACATTAGCATGCCACTTGCCTTTCGATTGAAACCGAGCCAATCAAGCACAGGACTTCCTTCAAAGTGTGGCTCAGTATCAGTTTGCATACAATTGACATGCTAAAACTATGTTTCCACAGGGTGGCATAGACAGGGTGACATAGACAGTGTGGCATAGACAGTGTGGCGCATCTTTGCAACTCAACCAGTAGATTTGCGTGTGGAAACCTGTTTACAGTGCAATCACCCAATGTTTTTCAATGAAAAAAACTATGCTTTTCAGGACAGCATTTCCACGTTCACTTATCGCTCACCAAATAATATTCAATTCAAGTATCTTACGGCCTCTTTAACTTTTTGTATCCAATGGGATTTTTGAGTATGCCCACAAAAAATTCCATACAGGCATTTCTTAGTTAATGGTCAGGGTCTTTTCTTTATTTTACTGTATCCATCAACCAAAATCAAGCATAAGGAAAATGAGGAAAGTTTTCACTAATAAGGTCCACTGCTGAGCTTTAACTAATGACATCCAATGCAGAATCCAGCAGAGGAAACAAGTAATGCAAGTGAATGCATGTATAAGGCACTGACAGCCAATAATGTGTGATGCACTTAGCATTCCATTAGCCACGGGTAATCTCCAGGCAATCTGTGGGTTAGGTATAATTTTTTGTGCTTCCAATCTAGCATATTCTACCTGGTCAATACTATTAACTGTCCAGCTTTTTATAAATCTATGGTTTATGTTATTATTATATGGAGCTAGGGCACATCCGACTTTAGAATGTGGATATATAAAAGGTAGCACATGCTGAGAAAGCATCCTCACAGTGGACTGTCAAGAACAACGAACAAGAACAAGCTAATGCTCTTCTAGCTAATCACAGGTGAATCAATCAAGTTTATAGGGTCTCACATAGATAAGACCACAGTTTACAGCCTTTTATCATTGAATATTATGCGTGACTGTCGCAATAGTGGATGAGGTGAAGCCAGCAGTGTTTGAATTGTTAATTTGTGTGTGTTATATGTATATGCATTTGCATATGTATGCTTTTGGATAGGTGGAGCATTAGTGGTGTCCTGGGTCTTGGCATTAGTAGGAAAGGAGGGGGACTTTGGGCACAAAATGACAATGACGGGTTCACATCTACTTAGAAAACTAATAAATAAAAAAAATTAACATTCCCTTGCTGTCTGCAACTCTGTCTACATCACTTCCTCCATCTTATCTAGTACTTTTTACCCATGATCTGCTTTTATTAGTCAAGTCACAGCCTTCCTTTTCAAAATAAACTTGGACACATACACTCGCCGGCCACTTTATTAGACACACCTGTCCAACTGCTCGTTGATGCAAATAACTGATCAGCCAATCACATGGTGGCAAGTCAATGCATTTAGACAGGTTGACATTGTCAAGACGAACTGCTGCAGTTCAAACCGAGCTTCAAAATGTGGAAGAAAGGTGATTTAAGTGACTTTGAACATGGCATGGTTGTTGGTGCCAGACAGGCTGTTTTTCAAAAACGTTTGATCTTCTGGGATTGTCATTCACAACCTAGGGTTTACAGAGAATGGTCCAAAAAAGGGAAAACATCCAGTGAGCGGCAGTTCTGTGGGTGCGGTTGGAACTGATAGAAAGGCAACAGTAACTCAAATGACCACTCGTTACAACCAAGGTATGCAGAAGAGCATCTCTAAACGCACAGCACGTCGAACTGTAAAGCTAGCCATACATGTTCCGATTCCATGGCCGATCGATCACCCATCCGATCGATTCCGCGATGCCAGACGGAATCGGATGTCCGATCGATCGCCCAATTAAGCCTGTCCCTACCACCTTGGGCCACTGATTCCTGGACGATTCCGTGTCCGATCGCTTACTTCACAAATGGCAACTCCCCCTGATGTGTGCTGAATCAGATCAGAAAGACCAACATGTTGGTTCTCTGTCCGATCCGATTCTGGGCCCCCGATCGATCGGACGTGATCGATCGGGCAAGGTGGGCTTCACGCGATTCCGGGACGTTCGTTTAGCGTGCACGCGCCCGGAATCGATCATCCCGGAATCCCTTGGGAATCGGACCCGTGTATGGGGACCTTATGGCAGATGGGCTACAGCAGCAGAAGACCACACTAGGTGCCACTCCTGTTATCTAAACACAGGAAACTAAGGCTAAAATTTGCATAAGCTCACCAAAATTGGACAATAGAGGATTGGAAAAATGTTGCCTGGTCTGATGAGTCTCGATTTCTGCTGTGACATTCGGATGGTAGGGTCAGAATTTGGTGTTAACAACGTGAAAGCATGGATCCATCCTGCCTTGTATCAACAGTTCAGGCTGGTGGTAGTGGTGTCATTTATGATGTGGGGGACATTTTCCTGGCACACATTGGGCCCCTTAGTAGTAATTGATCATCATTGCAACACCACAGCCTACCTGAGTATTGTTGCTGACCATGTCCCTACCTTTATGACCACAGTGTACCCATCTTCTGATGGCTACTTCCAGCAGGATAATGCACCATGTCATAAAGCTCGAATCATCTCGCTAGTTTCTTGAACATGTCAAAGAGTTCACTCTACTCCACAGTCACCAGGTCACAATCCAATAGAGCACCTTTTGGATGTGGTGTAACAGGAGATTCGCATCATAGATGTGCATCAACTGCATGATGCTATCATGTCAATATGGAGTAATGTCTCTCAGGAATAGTACCAGTTGAAGCTATGCCACAAAGGATTAAGGCAGTTCTGAAGGCAAAAGGGGATCCAACCCTGTACTAGCAAGGTGTGCCTAATAAAGTGGCCGGTGAAATATATTCCATCCATTTTTTGCATCAAATTGTTTATCTTTAGTGACAGATTAATCTGTGGTTTGAATAAACTCAACATAATATTCCATTCTTCTCTGATATTTGGTGCTTCAGGAAAACTTGCTCAATATGCAATATTCAATGATTTATACAACTGATCAGCGAGATGGTAAATGTTCAACATTAACATAAAAATTGCATGCAGACTTTAACTGAGCCCATAAAACTCTACGATCTGAATGCCCATAAAACGTTCTGTGTTTAATTTTTTTGTGTTTCATTGATCACCTTGAATACTCTATTTCTTGAGCCTCTCAAGAAGGCTTGATGCTATCTTAATATGCTAGCTCCATCAGAGATACAATAGTCAGATGAAGAACTCCCATCTAACATTTAATGGCAGGTATTATGGTTTCAAAGAATTACATCTGACTTATTTACCTGAAACTAATCTGGAACTACCTCAAACCCATGGTAGCAGAAAACTAAACGTCATTCCTATCAGCCTCACATTACACAGCACATGGTGCAGTTCCAAACATACAGATGTAATGCTAAAGCAGCCCATACACGGGTCAGATTTTCAATCAATCGACTTAAAACGATAAATTTTTTAGTCGATTGATTGAAAATTGAGTTTTGCCCACCTGGTTAAATCGACTTAATCCGATCAAAATTGAGTGAAAATTCAGTCGTTTTTTGATCGGACTGGATGGTAAATTTTGATCGGTCGATTGAAAATTGGTTCGGTATTTTGAAAACCAAGCGTGGTCAACCAATTTTTGATCGATTTTTTTCTACCTATTCTACCTCACTTCTGATTGAAATTTTAATCTGACTATTTTGGATTGATTGTTATGTTGATTGAAAAAAAAATCGATCAAAAATCTTGTATTACATATGGCCCATGATACAATCGACATACAATTTTATACTGACTTAAAAATTGATCGTTTTAAGTCGATTGATTGAAAATCTGACCCGTGTATGGGCTGCTTAAGGCTTCCCATACATGTTTTAGATTTGTGCGCGTGATGCCGTTCCTGCCAAAAATCGGTCAGACACCCTTTGTGTGCCGGCACTTACTTTGGGCGGGGAGCCTGGTCCTAATCCAAAGTAATGAAATCGGTCTAAAGCTACCAACACATGGTTCGATTTTAGCGTTCAAGTTTTTCAATGAATAATTTGATCAATTGAAAGAAAAAAGTTTTTCTACCCATATATTACAATTGACGATTATTGATCGATTTTTGTCAAATCGTCGATTGAATTGTGATCCGACAGGTTGGAAAATTTTGGTCGAGTGTACAATCATCAAACTACATTCCTTGCAGCTTTTTTTTGGTCGAGCCAATGATCATCGATGTGTGTGGCTACTTCCATTTAACACATCACTTCTGATTGAAACTAAAATCGTAAGAGGAATTCAATCGATGATTTTTGATTACTTTGATGAACTTTTCAGTCGAAATTGAACAATAATCATACTCCCCATGTGGTGTACATCGATTAAATTAAAATCAATTTTCGATTTTTTCATTGAACTACAAAATCTTATCTAACATCAATTGAACGCTTAAATGTAACCATGTGTGGCTAGCTTAAGAATTACAGAAAGGGGGCGTGGCTTGACCGGCAACTGAGCAGGACATGGCTGCCTAGAGCTCCTGCTTTCCCCCCCCGACCGTGTTCTAGCTCCATCAGCACTTCATCATCCCCTTCCCCGCCATGGGGCAAACGAGGACCCGGAGAGATGTTAGACCCCGGCCTGCCCTGCAACGGGTCGCCGGGCACACCCGGACAATCCGCCGCTTCTTCTTCACTCCAGAGGACCCAGGCGCGCCGGCTGCTCGAGATGGCTGCGGCCCCTTTAGCCTCACTGGATCCCCCCCGAGGGTGAGTTTCCCAGTAGGAGATTCATCTTCTCCGCTGCTCCCCCGATCGGTGGCGCCTCCACCCAGCTCCATCTGGACACCCCCTGCACTGAGGACTTTCCTCCCTCAATGCGGCCTCCACTGCGCCGTGGCGGCGTGCGGAGGCAACGACCTGCGGGGCTGACATCCCCTGGCCCAGTTGGACGTGCCGTCCATGACGGAGGACCTTCTGTCACCCCCAGGCCCCCCCAGGTCCCCCCCATGCTGCGTGATCCCTGGACCCCCTCTCCATCCCGGGTCGTCCCGTGGGGCCCTTCTCCTCATACTTCCCTCTCGCCTCCCCGGCCTCAACAGGCCCCTCAGGATTTGGGGCCCACCTGCCTGGCTGGGACCCCCAGCGGACTGTGGGGCTGGTTTCTTCTCCTCCCCAGGTACTCCCAAGGTTATCGCCAGGGGCTGGCTGGGCCCCACCTGCTCCCCACTGGAACTGGCGGGTTTGCTCCATATGCGGCCTCGGATGGCTTTCCCTGATGTTTCCCCCTGCTTCCGGACCCCCCCATCCAACAGTGATTCCCCATACCACCAGGGCCCCCTGCAGTGCCCCGGGGACTGTCCCCCATGGCGTCCCCTTCCCTCCCTCC
>CM070035.1:110738035-110765499 GCA_036250615.1 Ptychadena robeensis | reverse complement strand
TTTCCACTGCCTATTATAAGACTTTTGCGGATGTCCTCACGAAGCATTTCGTGGGGGCGCTCAACTCCATTGACCACGGTGTACTCTTTCCTGCTCAATCCCTCCAAGCGCAGATAGTGGTGATACCTAAGCCTGACCGGGATCCCCAGCTATGCGGCAGTTACAGGCCGATATGGCTCCTTAATGTCGACATCAAGCTGTTCGCTAAGATCCTCTCCACGCGTCTGGGTCCGTATTTGCCGGCCCTGATTGACTCCCACCAGATGGGGTTTGTCCCGGGTCGTGAGGCGCGGGACAACACCACCACGGCACTTAACGCTATCCTGCGGGCCCAGCGAGGGCCAGGGCCACTGTCCTGGTCTTGACGGACGCCAAAAAAGCATTCGATCGGGTGAGCTGGCCATACATGTTTCAGACCTTGAGGCATGTTGGGATACCGGATCGAATGCTTCAATGGGTCCTGGCCCTATATACGGGTCCTTCAGCCAGGGTACGAGCAGCGGGGGTCCTTTCGGACTCCTTCCCTATAGCCAACGGCACGAGACAGGGGTGCCCCCTATCCCCCACGCTGTTCATTCTGACACTGGAACCATTCCTAAGGTTGGTGCAAAAGTCCGGAGGGATCTCCGGCCTCACAGTAGGGTCTAGGGAACTCAAGGTCGTGGCTTATGCCGACGACATGCTTTTCTTTTTGGCGGTCCCGGACGACCTTGATGGAGCTGTTCTCTCGGTACGGCTCCATCTCCAACCTACAGATCAACTACGCTAAGTCGATGCTCCTGCCCGTGACCACACATGATACAGAACTCTCGACACTCAGGCCCCGCCTGCCCTTCCAGTGGGCGGAGGGCAGCTTCCGATACCTGGGGATCCTCTTACCCAGGGATCTATCCCAGTTGTACGCCCTAAACTTTGCCCCCTTGGTGGCGACCATGTGTAGGGACCTGCAGAAATGGGGGGCAGGGACATTTTCTTGGATGGGCTGGAACACGATCCTGAAGATGAACCTCCTCCCACGCCTGCTTGTCATCCAGGCGGAAACCATTCGGTTGCCCAAAAGCTTCTTTGACCAGGTGGCAACTAGCTTCTACAAATTTGTGTGGGCCAACAAAGCTCCGCGGATCCGCAGATCGGTCTTAACAGCCCCAAAGCACAGGGGGGGGGGGGGGGGGGGGGGGGGGGGGGGGGGGGGGATCGGCACGCCGAACATCCTGGCGTATTACCAAGCGGCCCATCTGACTCGCATTCTTGACTGGCACATTAATTCAGCGACTAAGACCTGGGTTCTCCTGGAAGCACAAGACACTAGGGTGCCACTGTCGGCGCTGCCATGGACAACCCATTTTCGAACGCCTCCCTCTCGGTCTTCTCAAGTGTACGCAGGTTGAAGCACGTTTCCTCCGTCCCGGGTCCCATGACTCCCCTCTTACACAACCCAGACTTCCCTCCGGGGGAAACCCTGGAGTTCCAAAGACACTGGCGGGGGGGGGGGGCCCTCAGAGCGCAGGACTTTTATGGACCGGACGGATTCAGGCAGAAAGGGGACGTGACCCCACTCACTGGCACTGGCTCATTGCCGTGGTGGACCTACTTCCAGGTCCGCACTTCTTGTCCAAGCCTCAGACTAAAGACAGCTATAGCCAGGCACTCACTGACTTTGAACAGGCGTGCGCGGGGGACGGGCCTTCCAGACATCTGGCTTCCTGGCTATACCAACTCCTGACAGACACGGGAGATCACCCTACTCAGCACCTTAAATCCAAATGGGAAGTGGAGCTGGCAACACACTTCTCGACCGCGGAGTGGGAGGCGATCTGTGTCACGGCTCAAAAATCCTCTTTAAGCTGCAGGATGCAAGAATTGAATTACAAGATAGTAGCCCAATGGTATAGGACCCCAGAGGTATTACATGCTTTTAACGACCAAGTGAGCGTGGACTGCTGGAGGTGTGGAGGCGACCGAGGGTCGCTGGCGCACATCCTGTGGTACTGCCCCGACATCCAACCCTTCTGGACGGCCATACATGAAATACTTACTTACACATTGCATCTCCGGGTGAGCTTTGACCCGGAGGTGTATTTACTGCATTATGTCCCGAGTAAATCTGAGGTCCCGCATAAATCATTAAAAAACCACTTGATCAACACGGCCCGTGCACTCATCCCCAGATATTGGAGGAGGACCGAGATTCCCACTATTGCCGAGTGGAAGAACCAGGTTTCATATGTCTGCCAAATGGAGGAGCTCATGCACACAAAAAAGGACACCATTAAAAGCTTCACCAAGATGTGGAGCCTGTGGCTCTTAAAAGTGAACGATATTGCCTAAACAGAGGTGGGGTTCCGCGATCCTGGGCAACGTTCGCCTTCAGGTGTGAAGGCGGACTTGCCTCGGACTGTGCCTCCTATGCAACTACCGTTGGGTCCTTCGACTGTTTTCCTTTTTGTTTTTGTGCCTTATGTGAATGTACTTCCTGACAAAGCCTGTCCTGTGTGTATTTTTCGTGTACCTACTGTACTTTTGGATACTGGGTCGGTTAGACCTTTCAGTGCTGTACACTGTTGTTTATACTGTTAAAACCAATAAAACTTTATTGAAACAAAAAAAAACGTGCTCACAATAATCGAGCCAGTAACACACAAAAAATATTTCTGTAACTACATTTTAGCAATTTAAAATGTTCAAATCTAAATTCTCAGAAAAGCAAACTCCCAGTATGTAAAGAGACAGACCCAATATTCGGGCCCTATGTGGCATAGCAACCAATACAGATTGGAATGCAATAAAATATCTTTGTAATTGAATCCTCCAATTTATACAATACAATAAAAAAACACATCACTAAAATAATAAATAATTTTAGGTTATTTTCCTTAATATCTGCTCCAACTGTTACTTTCAAATATTTTTTAGTATCAAGAGTTTTTAGACATATGAACATTTCATCTGGAAAGTGCTGTCATTCTATATGGTGATTAATTCTGATGTTTGAGGCTAAAGCTAGAAACACACGGCTCAATTTAAGCATACAATCGATGTAAGATTAGATGAAGAACCTCGATTTTGGTATTTTATCGATTGTACCGTGTGCTCTATAGGGTCATACAATCGTAGTACAATATCGATGTAGAAAACATCAATTATTGACTAAAATCGTCGATGCCATTGATGCCCTACAAACAGTAAACTATCATTTCATCGAATATAATTGTACGATGAAAATGAAAAAGTAGTACAATCATGGTACAATTCGACGATAATTTTCCAACTAGTCCGATCACTTTTCAATCGATGTAAAGCTCTTCATCGAACTAAAATTGTTGACTGTACCATGTGTCCGCGCTACGATTTTGGTACAATCGATGTAAATTTTCATTGATTTACATCGATTGTACGCTTAAATCCAGCCGTGTGTTCCTAGCTTAACTGTGAGGTAGTTTATTGCAGAGGATATTTGGTGTAATTGTGTGAAAAGGAATTAATGAGCAAGTACGGTAATGTAATTCTTCTTCTTATAAAAGTAAAACAACAATGGCTTACCTTGTAGTGCCCAATTACACAGAGGTGAAATTTTGAAAGCATATTGTATTTTTTTGTTACAGCAGACAGCTAGTGTGTGTATTCTGATGTGTCTGAATTTTGATGAAAGGACATAAGAGACATGTCTCTTCCAGGAAAACGGTGTATTTAACATTTTAAAAGAACTAGCATGGTTCCAGACACACCTTTATCAAACAATTGCAAGTCTTTATATGTAAACATACCAACAATATATCAAGCCCCTTTTTAAAAAATGCATTGTAGAACAAGTGACACAAATAATGAGTAATTAAAATGTAAAATTTACTAAACAAACTTTAGTGCCATCATTTACTAAAAGTGATCATGTTGGAAATCTTTGTAGATTATACAAGTATCTGACATGATTTTAAAATGGACTGCTATACAATAAGATTTTGGAAAATGCTCAATATGAAAGTGAATGTAGAGATTATTATATATTTGGATCATTTAAAATGAACCTAATTGCAAGAATCGTTATGTGTCAATTATAAGTATGATGAAGTAATGAAACGTATTTAAATATTATGATGAAATAAAACGGTTAAACTGGCCACACACCTTAAGATCTCTCTGTCAGATATCCTTTAGATCTACCAACAACTATGAAGTATAGGGTCCTCTGCAATTGAACACAGGTAGACTTGATGGTCTAGAAAGTCCCTCATATTACATGGTTTTGGTTTGTTTTGGTAAAACAAAAGGAGATCTAAAGGAAATCTGACAGAGAAATCTAAAGGTGTATGGGGACCCTTAGGAGATGCAACAGCTGACTCAACAAAGGAAACATGGCATAGCAGATATGTCTCATGGACCAAATTATCTTGGTGTCCCCATACACCTTTAGATTTCCTTTAGATCTCCTTTTGTTTTACCAAAACCATGTAATATGCAGGACTTTCTAAACCATCAATCTTCCTGTGTTCAATCACAGAGGACCCTATACTACATAGTTGTTGGTAGATCTAAAGGATATCTGACAGAGAGATCTAAATGTGTATGGCCAGCTTTTCAGAGTAATATTGAAGCATTACTCCCTAATATTCTAAGAGTGGAGTAAAGGTAGCCATACACACAAATTTACCTAATTTGCTCCTGCGAAAAACACATGGCATTGTGCGATACCATAAAAGCAAACATAGGGCTAGTGTGAAAAGTAGTGAAAACCTTTGTACCTTGCGTTCATGCTAGCGTGCTGCGTTGTGGTATTGCAACACAAATGTGGCTAGTTTTAAAGCAGCCGTCACACAGTAATAGTGTTTAAAAACAGTATGGCTGAATGGTTGTGATGCTTAAGGTTACATCTGGAATAAATGTTTTGTCCTGTAGAAATCTGAGGATTTCCGGCAGATATTAGGCTTTTGATAATCATTGGGGAACAGTAAATTTGGTGCCAAACAATTTCATCTGATTTCTGGAAGACATTTGGGTCATTTATTTGATTTATTCAATGTCTTCCATTAGGTCACTAAATCCTCTTTTCCTTGATTTCCTCTGATGCATTAATCGTGGACATTCAACAGTAGTCCACCATCATATGTACAGTCCTGATGAAAAGTTTAAGACCACTTGAAAAATGGCAAAGAATCATAGTTTACATTGTTGGATCTGAACAAGGTTCCAAGTAGAGCTTCAACATGCAACAAGAAGAAATGGGAGTGAGACAAAGCATTTTTGGAGCATTCAATTTAATGAAAATAACAAATAAACTTAAACAGGCTGTATTACAGCTGATCAAAAGTTTAGGACCACACTTTCAAAAAAACCCAACCCCCCAAAACAGAAATCAAACTTCCAAACATGAACTCCGTACTGAGTAGCTCCGCTTCGACATGCTTGATGCAAGCCTTTCCATGAGATGAGTGGGAACATTTCTCCAAGTGGTGAAGACTGCCGCATGAAGGCCATCTACTGTCTAGAACTGTTGTCCATTTTTGTAAACTTCCCTACATAGGATGGGCCAAAGGAGTGATGTTATTCTCCTGGAAGAAGTCCCTTGTCCTGCGGGGATTGTGTACTGTTGTCCTGTTGTATAACTCAGTCGTTACCACACAGACGAGGGCCCTCAGTCATGAGGAATGCTCTCTGCAACATCTTGACATAGCTAGCAGCCGTTTGACTCCCCTGCACTTCCTGAAGCTCCGTTGTTCCACTGAAGCACCCCAGACCATTATGGTGCCCCCTCTCTGTGGCGTATGGACTTTCTTCCACCCTTGAATGTCCCATGTTTGGTGCTCTCTTGCAAAGTCCAAACGAGCAGTTCTGTGGTGTTCAAGGAGACGAGATCTTTGAAGACGTTTTTTGTTTTTGAAGCCCTGCAGTCAGCACCAGTAAAGGCCTTAATTTGGGTGGAGGATCGTCCAGTGGCTTGACGGACAGCCAATTGGATCCCAGACTCAGTGCTGGTGAAATTTTTGGGGGTTTTCCACTTGACTTTTTTGTTCCATGAGCCTCAGGTTCATTTAAGAAATTCCAAATGACTGTCTTACTGGGTCCCACCTCAGCAGCGATGGCGCAACCCGACCACGTTCTAAAGAGAGAGTTTTTTTGCCTTTGCCATCACCACGTGTGCCTACCTGACAGAAAATGACAATGAATCCACATCTTTGCACAGATTTGGCCTTTTAAAGGCATGTGGTCATTGAACTGTAATTTTATGCTCATGTTACAACCAAGCACACAAAAAACAGTGAGCATATTCTCCACCAGTTCTTCATAGTAAGGACCCTTATCATTTCCATGGAAATTCTTCACTTCCATACAGAATGCCTCCGTATCATTCATAAAAAAAATTCGGGTCATTCATAAATTGGTCCATCAAATATACTTGCTTTTATTTTCTCCATACTCAAGCCAGAAAATTTTGTAATTTTGGATAAAGCCAAAACATGCCCATCTCTATTGAAAGCCTTGATTAGCTGCTTCATTAATCCAAGTTTGATATGGCAATATGATGTTGCTTCTCTCAACCAATCATCTGTGATGATTTCTCCAAAAATCATGCTTTCTCTAAAAAGGGCCATTGTCTTCTCACCCAGTGTTAATCTTTAGCTCTAGAGTCCAATAGACATATAAAGTATGGGTATTTGGTGTACCCCCTTGTTGTCCTAAAAGAAAATTCACCATATTGAGATCGACACAGATAACACATTGGTGTTTGACCTAAAAATAACTGCCATTCACTTGGTGTGTATTTTGTTATACCCAGTTATATTAACAGTCTTTCAACATTGGTGCAAAACACAAATTGGTTTTCTGTTGTGAAGAATGGAACGAAATGGGCTTCCCTTTTGCGATAAAATTTGACTTTTGTTTCCGGTAACAGTGTTTCTCTGCCAGCCTGGAAGCTACAAATACCTACTACTTTATTGGAAGACTTGGATCTCTAATGGGGTCAATCAATTCCTCTTGATTAAAGTCAGTTGCAACTGCTGAAGGTCCTGCAAAATCATTGTCCTTTTGCTCAGCATAGCTGAGTTCAATTGATTTGACCTCTTCTTCTAATGACTGTGGCAGACTGATAAATATAGGAACAGGTATCTCCTCAGAATGTGGAACTGGGCATCTTGCAGAGGGTAGATCAGGACATAACCACATTTCCCGGTTATTGCAATGGATGCCCTTAACACTTACTTTACACTCAAGTAACAGTCATCACTATGTTTTTTTTGAAGGGGGCCATTATTGTATGCATGCAATTAAAAAGATGATTACAAGTCTAAAGTTGGTAGATACCTAAAGATTATTGAAATAAAAGTCATATCTTTATATCTATATATAGATATGTATTTCTTATTAAATTTTTTTTATCAAAACTGCATTTGCATATGTAAATATTGCAATTATATAGAAAGATCAGGAATGTATATTCCCTCTGCTGTTTAGCTGCAAATTTACCTTGTGCTCTCTTGGAATTTAGAGACATTTAGCCCGAAGGCGATCTTCCCTCCCCTAGTATCTCTCAGACGCCTATTTTGTAAACACCTACCTGGACTGCAATATTATGAACATCCTGATGAAGCCCTCAGTGGTAAAGGGCGAAATGCGTTGTATACCACATTTTATTTTCTGCTTGCACTAAATGTAGCCATCTTTACACTTTTTTGACAATAACTATATTGTAATGATTTTATCTTAATTATGTTATCTATGTATAGTCTGTTATGATCATGTTTAAATAAAATGATGCCTTTTTAATAGAGATGTTAAAATCTTTTAATCTGTTTCTTAGATGTATTTTTAATCTGAATGTTGTAACCATTCTCCACAAACTTCCTAAGGGTCTGAGGGTACCCATCGTTTGGTTAATACACCCAAGCGGTCACACGCTAGGCAGTAAAAACCTTTCCTTTTTTTTTTATATTTATATCATGGTTAATGTGTACTTCATAGCTAGTTGTTGTGACTGGTGATAACCTAACTTACGGAACATGATAAACCTCATTTAAATGTAAGTATTTATTTCTGTAAATAAAGGACTCACCCCTACAGTGAGTTTAATGTGTTCCACCTTTGTTTAATTGATCCAGAAATGATTAAAGATTAAACAGGGAACCAACATGTTGATAAATTCCTGTTTAATGGCATTACTCCATCCAGGAATTGTTCGCACACAGTGGTGTGCATTGATTCACGGAACAAACGACCTTTCGGCGATCTGTGACGTCACCACGCTGCCATCGCTCATTGATCGATCATATTGGAAATTGATCTGCGTATGAGTACCTTTTAATGGTGATACCCAGTGTGATCTGCAACAGTTTAATGACCGTATTCCATTCCATTCCCACAAAAAGACATAGACGTTCACAGATGTATACAGTACAACAAGTGAACAAATGTCCAAATTGTGCCTTAAAGTGCACCTAAACCGACCAGACAAACTTTTCCCCCTAGCTAGCCAAGCACACATTATCGATCTTCCCATTTTTTTTCCTGATTTCACTTTGTGTCTATTGACACACATAGTATATGTCAGCCACCAGTGGCCGTCAGAATTTAGCAGCCTTAACTCATTCAAGTCTGGAAGCTAACACTGAATCTAAAATGGCGGCTCCCACAGACGTCAGCAGGATAGCTATATATAACTTTAAAATTTGGGACAGTTTTTTTTTTTTTTTTGTTTTTTTAGTTTAGGAGCGCTTTAAGTGTCAACTATTATTTTCCAGCACTGCCTTAACACTCTAGGGCAGGGAGTTCACTAGAGCATCACATGTTGTCACTGGAATCCTCTTTCATTTCTCCATGATGATATCACAGAGCTGGTGGATATTAGACACCTTTTGAATGAGGATGCCCAACAGAAACTCAATAGAGTTTAGGTCAAGAGATATGCCTGGCTAGTACAACACCTTTACCCTCAGTTTCTTTAGAAAGGCAGTGATCTTGGAGATATGTTAATGGTTATTATGTTGTTGGAATACTGCCCTGTTTTAGAATGGAGGGGAACATGCTTTGCTTCACTATGTCACAGTTTATGTTACCATTCATGATTCCCTCAGTGAACTGTAGCTCCCCAGTGCTGGCAGCACTTAGCAGCCCAAACCATGACACTCCCATTCCCATGTTTGACTATAGGCAAGCCACACTTTGTAGTCCTCGCCTGATTGCTGCCACACACTTTTGACACCATCTGAACCAAATAGGATTTGGTCAAACTTAAGGAAAATTTCCACTGTCGCTATTTGAACTACCAGTTTAAAGTTTCCCAGATGCCCTCCGGTGGCAGAAAGCATTAATCACGCTTTAAAGCAAAGACCTTTCTACACAATGTACTCTAGATTTAAAGCCTGAAAAATTACATGGGGGGTGGGGTTAAGCATTCAAGCTGCCACGGGTAAGATGACAAAGTTCACCTGACCCTGCAGGGTGCCTGGAAAGGTGGGATAGTCACTCCCAGGTCGTTTTTTTAAAGACTAAAAAACGAGTTTAAAGAGCTTTGCAAAGAGCTTAAGTCGCTTTCAGAGCTTCACCATTGAAGTCAAGGATTGCAAGAAAAGGCCTTTTAAATTTGGGCCCATATTGAGGATACTGTCCTCTCTATTTATACCTTCAATATATTTGAAGGTTTTAATCATGCCCAAGAGATAAAACTCTTAGATTCACAAACGAACGGTCCGCGGACGAGCGGCACGTTCTACCTGTGTATGGGGACCTTTAGTATCATGATGGGGAGGGGAACCTGACCCAAGCTACCTCAATATATGAGGCTCAAAGTTTTTCTGTCACACTGCTCCAGAACAGGCTGTGTTTTCTGCTCAGGTGAGATAATGGCATGCTATTACATACTGTAATGTCCTCCCATCACCTTCTTCAGGGTGAGCTCCTGGAGAATTCACCCCCTTTGAGTTGTTTTGTATTTTGGTGCCTTCACTAGAAATGTGCATAGCTATTCACCCCCTTAAAGTCAATACTTTGTTGAGCCATCTTTTGTGGCAATGACAGTACCAAGTTGCTTTTGATAAGTCAAACATCTTTGCCTATTCCTCCTTGCAACTGCTCCAGCTCCTTCAAGTTAGATGGTTTGCACTTGTGAACAGCAATTTTTAAATCTGACCACAGATTTTCTGTTGGATTGAGATCTGGGCTTTCACTAGGCCAATACAACACATGTATTGGCCTAGTGTAATGTTCCACCTCAAACCACTCTAGTGTTGCTTGAGCAGTGTGTTTGGGGTCATTGTCCTGCTGGAAGGTGAACCTCCATCCTAGCCTCAAAGCACTCATAGATTGGTATACGTTTTGCTTAAGAACATCCCTGTATTCAGCTCCATCCATCTTTACCTCAACTCTGACCAGTCTCCCAGTCCTGGCTGCTGAAAAACATCCACGCAGCATGATGCTGCAACCACCATGTTTCACAGTGTGGATGGTGAAAAGTTCAATCTTTGTCTGATATGATGTGTTGGGTTTGCACCAGATATAGCATTTTTTTGTTGGCTGAAAAGTTCAATTTTAGTCTCACCAAACTAGAGCACATTCCTCCATACATTTTGGGAGTCTCTCACATGCCTTTTTGCAAACCCACAACATGCCTTTTTGTTTTTAGCTGAAAGTAATTTCTTTCTTCTGGCCACTCTGCCATAAAGGCCAACTCTATTGAGCGTATTAGCTTATTGTCATCCTATGCACAGATACTCCAGTTTTTACTGTGGAACATTGCAGCTCCTCCAGTGTTACCTTAGGTCACTGTGCTGCCCCTGACTTGTACTTCTCAAAAAAATTGTACCTTACCTGTTTGGAGAGTTCCTTGTTCTTGATGGCAGTGTTTGGTCAGTGATGCCTCTTGCTGTCATGTTGCAATCTCTAGGGCCTTTCAAAAAGGTGTTTATATTTAATGATCAAGTGACTTAGATTGCACACAGGTGGACATCATTTTACAAATTATGTGACTTTTGAAGGTAATTGGTTAGAGCTTTTTATGGGCTTCCTAACAAAGGGGATGAATATGTAGCCTCGTAAGGTGCCATTGTAGTGTTCAACTTACATGACCAGATTCTTTAGAAGGATGCCTTCTGCTCAGCACACTGCCGCAAAACTCACACACCAAGAACGGAAGGTCCACACACAAGTTTTTCTACAGGAACAGATATTTACAGCTTCTTCCCCATCAGCCGATTGACAGGGATGGTGAATCAATCTTGGGCATCTACATTTCCAACTTGCTCCTTACTCGTGGATGGGTACCAGACAGCTGAAAGCTCTCACACCAGGAAGAAGATAGGCAGTCCTTGTCTGGAAGTCACATTGCTTCAGTGGATAATTCGCCCGGGAATCCTGTGTCCAGGGACACGCCTTGAGTATCTACCTTGTATCAAGTCAGTTATCATCAGAAGAGCCCAGAATATTCTCAGGAGTTAGTATTTATAGACTCCTAGAGGGGTTGGCTTAAGGCCAGTAGTAGGGCAGATTAGGATTCATACGTTGGGAGGTGTGGAGAGCGGAATAAGAGACAGCCGTCTAGACATGTACTCATCCTTGGAGTAAACACAGGTGCAAAACCCTTATGGGGACAGACACCAAATAAAAATTTGTACAATGGGTAGCATAGAAACAGAATACAGGGCATGGCATATATACAGTAAAACATAAACAAAATTATTGAAGAGGCCCTGTCACTACTCTAGGCCAGGGAAACCCTATAAGTATATATAGGCATTTAGAACAATGCAGTATAATGTACAATTAGTGCCATTTACTGGTCACTTCAAATACATATGCAAATTTCTCTTTTGTATTTCTTAAGCCTCACATACACCTTTAGATTTTGACCGGATTTTTCAACCATGCATGATGGCAGTCAATCGGTCGAAAAATTTTGTAAAAATTGGCTGGGCATCCTTTGTGTGCCAGCCTCTTCACTTACCACGTTACCACCCAAACTAATGCAAGTGTAATGAAAAAAAAATACATGTGTGAGACGTTGCTAAAGTTGCAGGCCTGTGTTAAGGTAGCCTACAGGAGGCGATTATCCCTTGATTGATGAGGGATCCACTGCAGCTGGATTATCCAAGTGTCTGAGCTTCCATGCTAAGTTAAGCCTGCCATACACGCATGGATCAGCGGCCGTTTTGCCACCAACCGATGGGCGTGCACACTCGCGGCAGAATCGGCCGACAATCGGGGGTGCCCACATGGGCCGACAGATCACTGTTGCCCCACAGCTCAGCCGGCCAGAGAACAGACATGTCCGATATTCTCTGGTCGATGCTGGCCGATGCTATTAACTTCAATGAAGACCGGCATCTTCATCGAAGCTAACGGCCGGCACACAAAGGGTGCCCGCTGATGCTGTCAGCTCGGGACTGCAGCGTGATGACGTCATCACGCTGCTTTCAGAGCTGATCTTAGCAGCTCTGTTGGCCCCCACATGGTGCGTGTGTGGGGGTTTTTAGGCTACCATGATGGGGTGCCTTTGATCACCAAAGATGTTGTCTTGCCTAGAACCACATTCTGTATTAATTCATCTCTGCTCAGAAACCTCACAGGCTATCCAAGGATATTTTCTCTACTGTGAGGGATTGCAGAAGCTTAAAGTAATCCAGCTTTGCCCCACAGACTGTTGAACAAATTTAGTAGAGAGGGTAATAGCACTCGAAAGTGGATGGATATGTCAAAAAATCATCTCCCTTTTATTGAGTGTTCTGATCCAAGAATTTTTTTTAAACATACTTTTTTAATATTTCTGGAAAAAAGCTATGACAATTGAACTATATTTCACTGTGACAACAAATTGATCCACCTAGTAGCTGATTCAGCTTTACATTTTGATTAAAATGGTGTGACTTTATGCCTAAGTGCTTGTCCATTGACCATTCATGTCTATGGGCGCGATTCATGCGATTGGCTGCAACCCGTGGCCAAAGACTCGATCGGGGGTGGCCTAACACAAACAGATCACGATACACCAATTTAGAATAGTTAAGCAGGGTACAGACGGCTCGATATTCGAGCCGTCCGATGTACCCTGCAGCAGCGTGATGACGTGATGTACCCTGCAGCAGCGTGATGACCACAGCAGCGTGATGACGTCATCACGCTGCTATCAGATATCGACCGAGTTGGGGAGACGGCTCTGCTCTCTCCCCGGCTCAGCTGAAGCATTGCCTGGAGACCCGCGGTCTCTATGCAAAGCATCGGACATCGCCCGTATTTACAGTCATGTCCGATATGGCTGTTTTCGAAAACAGCGTTGGGCGCATATTTTATGGGCCAGATAGATGGCCGTGTGTGTGCACGGAGCTCGAATCGGCCATCGATCTGGCCCATATCTGCAGGTCTGTACCCTGGTTTAGAGAATACTTTGTTTGTAGATAAGAGCGTTGTAGAAAGGGTATCACCTAAACTCCAAACTTTCTGCATTTTATATATATATTGTGAGGATTCAGCCCCATATGACAGCTGAGGTACATCCACAAAAAAGGGATATCTTAAATAAGTTGCCCTCTAATGGGTTAATAGCAATCAAAATAAAAGTCAATATAAAATACCACGCCTCCTGGCTTGCACACATTCATCAATGGCTCTTCCCTTTATCTTTAGGAAAACCACATAATTCGGCTCATGGTAGCAACAGGCCTGGGCCCCACACTCATTGTGAGCCCCCCTGTATCCACTGCTCAAGCAGCCAACAGTCTCCTACCTGGTCAGTAGCCCTGACACTGAGGTCTCAGCTCCTTATGTGGAGACACACCCTTTTCCACACTCACCTGCAGGGAGGTGTTAACCCTAAAGTGTACCTGACAGGGGCGTAAATAGATATGACTGGGCCCCATTGCAAATTCCCGTACATTAGAACGGGAGTCAATAACGCAGCGCATTGTGGTAAAGCGTAATTTGTGTACCGGCAACATTGCAATTACCATTTACTACCTGTACACAAAGCGAAGTAGCTAGTGTGAAATGGCTATGACTTTCCATTCCCCTTCCAACTATTAACCTGTGCTCAGAACCTTCAAAGAAGCAGTAAAATGAGTGCTGCAGGATGTTAAAATACTGCTTTGCACAAAACGCATTGTTCCAGGGCCCCCAGTTTAGCAAAGTCTAAAGCTAGCCATACACGTCCCGATAAAATTTACGATCGATAAAACTCGACCAATGTAAGCAGTTTATCGGCCTGAAATCTGCGCATGTCCACATGGTACGACAGATAAAATTCCATCCAAATTGCTCATATTTTCGATCATAAAGTCATCGGACAAGTTGAAAATTTCTTATTGGTCTGGGAACATCGGGCAAGTGCATAGTGTTTTCCCGACCAAATTATTGCCGATTATGCTTATTAGCATATTTAGACTGTAGAAGTATATTTAGAAGTATACATAGTACAGTACTAAAAATACAGTAGTAAATACTATAGATATAATGTATATATCTATATATACTAATATATACAGTATATTTGAACTTAGTAACCGGTGAGGTTTTGGGATGTTGTAGTGTAATGAATTACATTATTATATTAGATCGTAAATTGTAATTTCCCATTGTAAATCACATCGTCCGATATAAATGGCACTTATTTTCTATGACATTTTCGATTAAAACAGAAAAATCCATTTAAAATTGGATTTTCCATGTGGTAGTATTTTAGCGAAATTTACAACTTCGGGATACATCTGTTGGGTTTTATCAATCGTAAATTTTATCGGGCCGTGTATGGCTAGCTTTAGTGAACCAGGGTCTAAGTGAACTTAGCCCCTATTAGGTACTTTGCAAACTTTAAAGTGATGGCCCAGACTAAGGCTATTAGCTCCAGTTTGAACGAGCTATAGTTGGCTGGGTTCTTTTCACTCTTGTGCAGGCTGTGGCTGGCACAACCGATAACTTGGTCTTCCCCATTTTGTACTTGGGAGAGAACAGCCCCCAGGCCCTTGTTACTGGCATCTGTCCGAATCGGCGAAGGCTAGCATGGGGGCTGTAGTCAAGCAGTCCTTAAGGAATGTGAACACCTCCTTTTGCCTCAGGCCCCACTTCACCATTTAGCACCCTCCTTCTTGCCCATGCCACAGAGCAATTCTTATATTGGGACCCCATATTGAGCAGAGTCCTTGATGAGGCCCAGAAACGCTTTTACCACGGTGCCAGTTGTCAGAGGTTCCTAATCCAGTTCTGCTTGTACCTTGTCTCTTCAATTACCTCCTGTTGTAACATCTGCTCAAGTAGGCGTTGGGAGTGGGATACTGCGGTATTTCAGCCAGATGGGAGGTGTGTCAGCCGTTGGTATCTCGTGTTCCATGCCACTGCAATAACCTAGGTCTTGTTCCCCCTGGGAGAAAACCCACCGGTTGAGTAGCTGGTCCACCTTGTTGAGTTGCGCCTGGGTTAGTTCTGCAGAGGTCAGACCCAAGAGGGGAAGCAGCTGATGCCCAGACTACCGCAGGATCTGAGAAGAATTTTGGTGGATGAAGGTAACCTTGGCCATGTAGTGCTGGCCCCCCAAAACCCCTGTAGTTCCAACCGTCCTACCTTGGGGACTATCACATCTTGCACCAAAGCCAGTTCGGCCACGACTTGGCCTGGCGGTAGGAGGGGGGCTATACAGAGAATTGCGTGCTCTCACCAGAACATGACGCCAGTCTTATGGCAGACCACCGCCAAGGTACAGGAGATGAAAGGGTGTAGCTTGTCGGGGAGGGGTTTGACCAGCACATTGAGTCCACTTCATGTCATCGACACTACTATTTCACACCCAGGGGGCACCACCAGTTCTTGCACGAATGGAACCCTCACACAAATCTATGCCTTCATCTTGGGGCTGACGTAGCTATTGAAGGCTGAGGAGGAGTCTCTGTATTTCCTTGGGTGGACGGTACCCAGCAAGAGTAGTTTCTGTGGTAACCAGCCAAAGTGACTGAATAGGATAATTTGGTTGGCGTCTGGGTGCGCAGGGCAGGTGATCACTATGCCTTTGGGCCCCACAGCTCGACCTCTAATCATGTGATGCAGGCCACCAAAATCGGAAACTTGTTAGCTGCTGTAAGGGAAATCCATGGTGCGTTGGGGCTTAGCCTCTTGCAGGGAAAATAGCGTTGGAACACCAGAACGGTAGTACGGGTCAAGGATGGCTGGCATGGCAGTGTGTAGTACAGATGTGCTATTTGCCCTACCGGTGACAATGCACACTGGTTTGTACGATTGGGACAAGTAGGCCACAGTCGGGCAGCTGTATATGGGCAGCTGGCTCCTTCCTCTCTCTCCCCAAAAGGCATTGTCTCAGAGGCCCTCCTTAAGTACTTGGGCTGACCTAGGGCAACTTAAAGGGGATCCCACCTACACTATAAAACTCCTGGCCACTACACTTGTGTTGCAATCCTCTGCTGCCACCATGACCCTATTAAAATCTCCTCCCATCAAAACATGAGATTCTGGATTGATATCTGCCCAAATAATCTTTTGAAAGAGATGTTGAGGTGGGGAATTAGGTGTGTATATATTGAATACTGAGATGGTTATATTTGTGAACTGTATGCCACAGGTCACCTCTCCAGGTCACCACCGGTAGTGTATGAGAAGCCAGTGCCAAAATTTAGTATTGTAAGGATAAACGCTTTCCTTCCAGCTGCTGAGGAGCCATTCACTTAACCTATCCACAACCGCATATAGTGGAAATCTAGCTCTAGAAGATGTGTTTCTTGCAGTACTGCTATATCTGCCTATAAATGTTTAAGGACCTAGTATATTGGGAGTTCACAGCCCTTTATCATTCCAAGAAATCACTTTCATAGGATAACCTGGGCATTATCATTTGAACATGACCATGCAGATAACACCCCATTAGGTGAGAATAAGCCTAACATGGCATGACATATAACATGCATAAATGTACAGAGTATGACCTCTAGTGGTGATACAACAAATTACAAATATAAAGCATTTTACTTGTCAGTAGGCTTTCATGTTTCCCATCTTATCAGCATAGTCCATATCTCTACATAAGAAGAATTACATTTGGATTGTGGCGGTCCAAAGTGGTGGGCCCTCCAAACTTTGCACATGAATGGCAATCCAAGCTCCCTTGGTATAATCTATGAGCAGAGCATGGACAGCTGTGATGGTTTGTATGACTCTGCAATGCCAAGGATGTGCAGATTTCTTTTTAATAACAAGACTTGTTTTGAATTCTCTACTTCAAGCATTATAGAACACTGTAGTATGGTAATGCACATTTTGTGTCACGTTTACATAAGGATGTGCTTGTTTTGCAGCCCAGTGCAATAAACTGAGATTAGAATGTGTAGTGACAGTCATTGTCAGTTGTTTCCTTGCTGTCCCAACTTGGTGCAAGCTGTAAATGATAAAAAACAGCAGTGAAACCTAATCAATGATGCAAGTATGCAATGCTTCTATTAGTCAACATAACTATAATAAAGTTTTAAACACACCTTTATGTAAAAATTGATTGCATTAAATAAGTTTAAGAAAGACGACTTTACTTTATTTACATGCGCTAAAGTAATACTTTTCTTTTTACAATATTTCCCCAACCCTTCTCTACATCTCCAGCAATTTGGGGAATGATACCTTGTTCAGGGGCTTTGTACTTAATTCAATTAGTGGAAAATGACTCGTCCACTAGATGGCAGTGTCACCCTATTTATCTACATGTCGGGAATCCCAGAAAGAAAAACAAAGATCAACAGCCAGTAGCTGCGGGCACGTGGGCAAGGGCGTGTGGGCGGACAGGTGAGTTCCTCTGCACTAGGTTGGGGCAGGACTTTTTTTTCTGGGGGAACGCACCGGAACGGAGTTCCACCACCTATTTTAAGTCTGGCCCCAAAATAAGGGCACTGGCTGCAGTGCGTCGTGGGTGGCCCACCGGGGGCCCCCGAGTGTGTTGTTTAGTGGGGGGAGTGTTGGCCATTCAGCATGGGTTACGGGCGCGCCACGGGTGATTTTGTGTCTCCCCTCTTCCCCTCCCTCGCAATGTGCAACGAGGGAGGGGCGGCGCCTTCCCATTGTTTATGGGCGGTGGCCCTATGACGGGGCGTCTCCTCCCCCGTCCATGCTGGAGAGAACTTTCTCTTCAGCATGGACTGGGGAGTGGAGTTCTAGCCATCCTGAGGGAGGGGAGGCGGCACGCCCGTACAGAGGTGCAGGGGCACCCACACCTGCCTGCGCTGGTGGGAGACGTGCCCCCGTTCCCCCAATGGGTAGCTATTTATGGAGCGGACACCCGGTTTTAGGGGGCGGTCCTAGGGGTGGGTAGGGGCGTGGCCAGGGGAGGGGGGTGAGTTCCACCACCTTTTCTCTGAGAAAAAAAGCCCTGGGTTGGGGGGCCGCAAGTGGAGGACCAAGGGGGGCCACCAATTAACATGAAACGGGCTGCTTGCACCCCACGTGTTGCGCACCTAAGTTCTAGATCGATTTTAGCAATCAACTCGGAGATCTGCTGACGGGAGATCGAGTCTTGGGAGCATTGTTCCTGAGAGCCGAGGTTCTAGCTCCATTAAGAGATTGGCTTAAGCACTTAAATCCTGGCAATGGGCACGTATGCCTTTGGCGATAACAGCATCCACAGCTTGCTGTATTGAGGGTTTAAGGAGTTTGGCAATTGCTTGGGAAGAGATACTCCACAGATGGCACCGGAGCCAGCTTAAATTTTTAAGTGTGGGGCATGGAAGGGCCAATGCTGGTGGAAGAACAGGACTGTGATTTCAGCAATTGCAGGAAAAGGTCCATATAGCTTCCTAGTGGGTTATTAAGGCGTTAGTTAGTGCCTAGTGTTATAGGGCAGGAGTTTCAGCCCTGTGTATACTGACAACATAGCCATTCAGGGTGACATACCAGGAAGTGGGGGAGTATCCTGATGCCGCCCCTTCCTGGGCTCATAGTAAGCCAGCACATGGGCATTACATCACTTCCCATAGCCAAGATCCTGCCCCTTCTTGGGCAGACATCACCGGGACCATGGGGTGAGGAAGTTTGGGCAGGGAGTTCAGTGAGGCACACGCGAGCAGGCAGAGAAGATGTGAGCTAGAGGACCATCATACAATCTGTGGCTAAGTATCTCTTTGTTTATATTGCTAATCTATAGGTCATTTACATTGTGTGTGTACTTATATGACCATGATAGAGTGCACCTATATTATATTTGTTAAAGTATGTAAATGTGTCTTTTATGTTATATCTGCATAGTTTCAAGTGATTCCTGGTAATACCTATTATATAGTGTAGCTGAGTTATACCTGAGGGTCACGTATCACTTCCTAGGAGGGAAAAGGCTGAATATTGACCGCCGTTTTGAAATACTTGCCAATATTCTGCCTTGATACACCAATAAGGACATTGCTGTGGACACACGCGAAAGAGTACATAGCCATTTCTCCCCCTTTTACACCTGGATTTTAAAAATGGATTCACCGAATGCATGAGCTCTCCTTCCTCACTACCTGTTCATGAGGAGCCGGAAGTATCTATCAGCATAATTTTGAGCCATCAACAATTAGAGTTTTGAATGTTACTGAACAATGGTAAGTTTTCCCCCCAAAACGAAAATGTTTTTATTTACTGTTCCACGTTGTTATGCACAGTTAAAAAAAACATATTATACGGTAGGTAGAATAGGTAGTATAGGTAGAACTAAAAAAGGTAATTTGTTGAATTTGTAGCATTAGAAGTTTTACTGAAGTCAAAAGCTTTTTCAATCACAAAAATCATAACAGGTCAAGTTACATATTAACATTGGACCCCATTTTGATAGCAGCTTCACAATTATTAAATTCACCTACCAACATCATATACAGATATTTTGCATGAGGATGCTCTAAAGGTTCTCAGTAGAATTGCGGTCAGGGGAGGATGGGGGCTACACAAACGTTTTTCCTTCTTTTATGCTGATAGCAGCCAATAATGCAAAGGGATTCCTTGCAGCATAAGATGGTCTTGTGGTCATTTTCACACTTTCAAGGATCCTAAAAGGGCAGACCAGCTCTCTCCCCATAATTCTGGCCATAAATCTTTTTTGGGACATGGTGGCTATCCACCAACCATCCATCATTTCATCCATTTGGACCAGGGGTGGGCAAACTGCAGCTCAGAAGCCGTACGGGAATCTTCTTAACATGGTATGATCCCCCAAATTGCTGGATATATAGAAAAGGGTTGGAGGAATATTACAACAAAAATTTTGAGTTTGAATTTAATTTTGCAAAATAGAAAATTTGGAACACCTAAATATTTCTACAATCAACTGAAAAAAAGTGTTTACTGTTCTTTATTTTCCTCCGTTCCTAATAGTAAAAACAGCAATACAAACCTGACTCAGGGAAAGAAGATGTTATTTCAGTCTTTGTCAATTTCGATGGTTCCCCTGACGCCACAAGCCCGGCAACAGATCTCTGGTTGAATAAAGGCTGGGATACACGGCTCGATTTTTGTGCCGACAGAGAGAGCTCGGCAGTAGCGTGATGACATCATCACACTACTGCCCGGCTTCTTCGATATCGGGAGCCAGCTGTCAGACGGTCTATACTTTCAATAGGGAACCGCGGTTCCCTATTCAAAGTATAGGCTATCGAACAAGGTTTACCAACACGTTGGTAACAGGTTCGGCCGAGCGAGATCTACTGAACTCGCTCGTAAAGCGGCATACACGGGTCGATTTTTTCCCAGATTTCTTCACAGCACAGTGCCGTGAACGCCCACGCTGCTGGGAAAAAAACGAGCTGTGTATCCCAGCCTTAAGTGTGCCTACCACTGTTCTAGACCATCCCGGGTTGCAAGATACAGATCAGTAAACAAAACTTGTCTTCATGTAGTTTTGGGCCCACTGCAGCCATTTCTGCTTGTGAGCATTGGTTAGGAGTGGCTCAATAGAAGGTTTATGCAGATCTGCAATCCTCCGGATGATCCTTTTACTTTGATGCTCATGAGACTCCAGAGGCACCAGCAGCTTGAAATTCCTGTGTGTGGCTTTGTAAAGGCATTTGAGCAGCTGCTCTCTTAAGCTGGCCATACATGGCTCGATGAAGAAACAAATTCATTTGAGCCATCCACGGTTCCTGCAAGCAGAATCAACGGATCCTGCTTAAAGGAACTTGATCAAACAGGTTTCCAACATGTTGGAAATCCTTGGTCGAAATTCATTACTTTCAATGGGGACAGCGGATCTCCATTCAAAGTTATGGCCAGGCTGCCAGCTGAACAGCACACTGGCGGCTGTGATCTGCAGGGGGCAGGAATAGCTGCAGTGGGCAGGGCTAGCACATCTCTGTGTGAGGGGAGGGAGGGGGGCATGCAGGCCTCTGTCTCTGCTTCTGGCTTCTGCCAGTCACAGGCTGGGGAGAAGCTGAGTCCCGGGGGACCACTGGGAAACCGGGGTCCCTATCGAATGGGAATTGATGTGCCCATGCGATCAATCACAGCGTGGTGACGTCACCATATTGATTTTTCATTTGGAGCCCTTTCATATTATATAAGCTGTGTCGTGTTTTCATCAACCAGGAACTGTTACAATACTTCACTTTCTCAAAGAAAACCAATTTCACCATTCACACTGCATGCCTTGCGTTTTTAAATACGCAGTGTTAGCGTATGCCCCATTGACCTCCATGTTATAGACTGTTCCTTGATTTTCAATGACGCGGTACAGGTGAACACTCAGTGAGGTTAAAGACATGCATTTTTTTTTTACAATATATACATTAAGTATATAAAATTAATTGTACATGCGTTTTGGACATACATCTGCGTTTGAGCTTTTGAACAGTAATCACAGAATACAGCTTGTATGCACAAGAATAAGTCAAGCTAGTACAAACTAGTCTGGGGGGGGGGAGTGTTCAAGATTTTAGCAACTCACGTTCTACATTTGACTTCAGTCACCAGTTTTATTTCTGGCTGATTGGTAGTGTGCAGCATTTGCACTCAATGTGTGCGCCATTTATGCTCAAGGAGAAGAATTTGCTATTGTGTGTGTGTGCTATTTGGTCACTGTGTGATGTATTTTGGATTCAGTGTGTGGCATTCATTTGCATTCAAGGTGGAAAATGTTCTTGCAGTGTGTGCTATATGGTTGCAGTGTGAAGTATTTGCATTCAGCGTGCGCCATTTGCACTCAAGGTGGAAAATGTTCTTGCAGTTATTTGCATTCAGTGTGTGGCATTTTCCCTCAGTGTGGACCATTTCCATCAGTGTGCAGCATTTATTAGCAGTGTGTGGCACTCATTGTGCACCTTTTCACGCATCGTGTGGCATCTGTATTCTGTGTACGGCATTTATACTCAAAGAGAAGAATTTGCTCACTGTGTGTGCTATTTGGTCATAGTGTGCAGTATTTGCATTCAGTGTGTGGCATTAGCACTGAAGGTGAAAAATTTGCTTGCACTGTGCACTGGTATTTGCACTCAAGGCGCAAAGATTTAAAATACATGCAGCAGGGCATTGTAAAAAAAAACACCTGCACTAATGCTCAATTTTTTAAAATGCAATGCATGCAGTGTGAATGGTAACATTGGTTTTCCATGAGAAAATGCAGTACTGTTAAAAGGCCTGTGTTTACAAAAACATGGCACAGCACATATAGTGTGAAAGGGGCCAATTGCATCTAATACCCATACTTTATATATATGTATTTTCCCACTTGCTTGTGCTTGTGCTTCTCATTAAATCAGTGAAAAAAGCATGTAATTTTCCTATTGAATTGCCCATGAATTCGCCCATATATTTGAGTGCCTTTACGGTGGGGCTTTCCCCATAGGAATTAGTGGCCACATTAAAAATACATTGAATTAGCATGGGGAAAACGCATCATAAAATCTAACACATAACTATGTATGTGTTTTCTTTTATTTGATTGGATTACAGTTTTTAAAACATTCCAATACAAGTTTGAATTGCCTGCGTGACACCAGGACGATGGCGCTCAGCTCCTGCAGAGGAAGCCGTCGGGGATTTTGGGGACACCAGCAGCTATTAAGTTAGGTGAGTAAGTGTTGAAGGACTTTTATTTTAGAGCAGGTCACTTCATTTTGCAAATTTTTTTTACCCTAAGCTGAACTCGCTAGGGACTTAATATAATTGTACAACTATAATTGCATACCCAGCGCTCCTGTCACATGGTGCTAATCATGCTGATCTTCCCAAACACCATCCAAATTCTCTTATACTCCAGTGCCATTCTGTATCATACCTGTCAAGTTTTCCCTTATTTAAAAAGGGAAAAGTTACAAAAAGTGATGTCACAACATCACTTCCTGTATTTGGACTGCACTGCACCTCTGCATTTCCAGGTTCCAAATACAGGAAGTAAAGTCTGTGGTGTCTATGTTACCCCGATTTCAAAATACTCAGAAATATTCAGGATTTATTGAAATCAGGATTTCCCAAAACAGGAGGTTTAACAGGTATGTTCTTTACTAGAAAGAGACATGAACTTTTTGTGTGAGTTTTGTGTGTTAGGAAACCCATTTAAATAAACAGTAATGAGCACATTTAACGATTTGCATTGCAGCACCCTAGAGAACAAAAAATCTAGTAGTTACGCCCACATACACATAGATCCCAACGTGATCCTCAAATGACTGATTGCAACATGATGACATCATAGAGAATTGTGCGCTTTTCACCATCCTCCATTAAATAGAGGTCAATAGCGCCGCCTACCCCCAATGTCATATGTTAAGTCATAGGGGCAGGCACTGAAGGTGAGTTTTAGTGTAGTAATCAGCTGAAAAACTCACCGAGATAACTCGGGCAAAACGCCAAGGAGGTTAATGACACCTGGAATGTCAACAATAATATGGATATAAAAATAGAGAATAGGTGGGTAATTATAATATGTAAGTGGGGAAATCAGTCTACAAATCAAGCCAAGTCCATATTGTCACAAACTGAGAAAAAACAACAATGATAAAGCAAGAGCTTCATCAATTTTAGGTGGCCAACCTCAGAGGACTTTTATAAAAGGGTGAGAACAATTAAATAAACATTGGGAGGTACATTTTATTGATACATACTGTGACACAGTGGCCCCAAGATCACCTGCGTCACTGGGCAGAGTGCTGGATGGGAGATATGTTGGACTACGATATCTCAGATTCCCATTCTGAGGTAGAACCAGCACTGTTATTATTTGCGAGAAAATCCTATGTTCCTTTGCTGTTTTCTTAATTCTGTTCTGGGGCTGGTTTTACTGGGAATCTGCAAGAGTAGGGTGGGGCAGATTCCCAATTCCTGGCCCAGTATTTCCAGAGGTTCAGGATCCCATTAGAGCACCTGGTGCTCAGTGTCAGGGGCTGGTGTGTGAGAGACAGTCTCTTGGATCAGAAAGAACACTTTATGTTGCCGCTGATGACCCCTGCGAGGGTATCTTCATTTGTGTGAACATTTGTTGCTCCAATAAACACAGGCAGGAGCCCTAAAGAAAGGACTGTCTGTGTGGAGTCGCCTCATTGCGAGCACCATTGGCAGCTAAATCCCCACAATACACATAATAAACATTAAACATGGTGCTGGACAAGGTCCAATATTGGATCCTTTCCAAAGTGAGTAAAACAGTCGCATCTGAGCTCAGAGGAGGGCTCACCCCTAGAAAACATCTACATACATATTGTTTGTTACAAACTCATGGGAGAGAGGTCTGGGTAATCGGACCCCTCATTTTGGATTCGGCCTTCTGGTGTCAACCTCATCAGGAGGAAAAACCTAGATTCCGGCTTGCTGACATAGTTACACATGTTGTTCGTGTTGCCAGGGGTGACCAACTTCTGCATCCCAGATAAGATAAAAATACATGTCAAATACAATCTATATAAAAAACACTCTCCACATTACATAACATTCCAATCTCACCCCACACCGTTGAGCTATAATCTAATCATATCCCAACACATATCAGCAAAAATAATACAACAATGATTAAACTCCAAAATTTGAAATAATATGATCATACGTGCCTCCTATCTCATGCCAATACATAGGGGATACAGGACCAGAGCAAGCAGGCGCCCCCCCCCCCCACCAATCTCGGGGGCCACCCATCCAAGATAGGTTTAATAATTGTGTTGCAGGGACACCCTCCAATTGGAGCGTACCTGCAGAGCATGCTTAATATTTAAAAAGCAAAGAAAGGTGATTGGGGAAGCAAACTGACCATTGAACTGGCTCTTGGGCAACATATCCCCCAACGGAGAGGTAAAGGTAGTAGGTAAAGAACAAAAACCTTGACCTATATTAAACCAGTAGGGAGGTTAGGTAGTAGGGAAGCCCATATTATGTATGATAAGCCCCCTCAAAGAATCAATCTTACCTATGGCAAGTTCAAAGACAGCCTGTGTGTCAGGACAGCGTGTCCCGTCTTGTTTTTTACTGGCTCACTGGTCAGTGGGGGCGGGAGCCCGCGCCATTTCTGGCAACAGGCTTTGGCACGGGCTCTGCCCCCACCCAAACAACATGCGTAAATGTGTCAACAAGCCGGAATTTAGGTTTTCCCTCCTGACGAGGCCGACACCAGAAGGCCGAAACATGCCGAGGAATCTAAAATGAGGGGTCTGATTACCTGAGACCATGAGTTTGTAACTAACGATATGTATGTAGGGGCTTTCTAGGGGTAAGCCATGCTCTGAGCTCAGATGCGACTGTTTTACTCACTTTGGAAGGGATCCAATATTAGACCTTGTCCAGCACCATGTTTAATGTTTATTATGTGTATGTATAAAATGTACCTCCCAATGATCATTTCATTGTTCTCACCCTTTTATACGAACAATAATATGGAATTTGCATGCAAACTTAAAGTACTCCAATTAAACTCTGCAACTGCTGTGCTCGATTGGTTGAACTTAAGTCTGCATGTAATTTGTATATTAACCCTCTGAGCGTTTGCCACGTGGCACAGTTTTTTCATAACCGTGCCACGGGCAATTGCGGCGGAGCTCAATATGCTCCGCCGCGATTGCCTGCTCAGCTCAGGGTTCTAAACATAAGCCCGGCGTCACTGGAGACGCCGGACTTATGCTGAAGAAAGGCGACGCCCCTCCAGTTTGACGGAGGTCTATAGCACCGCCTACCCCCGCCCCCTTCGCGTCACCGGTGACGCGATCGGGGGCGGACCCGGAAGCATCGGCATACATGCCGATGGTCCCGACCGCCGTCAGTAGACGGCGAGACCCTGAGCGCGGCTGCAGTTAACTGGGGCTGAGTTTCATGATGCATGAAACTCAGCCCGAGTTAATTCGGGCCAAACGCTCAGAAGGTTAAAGCAGTTTTAAAGTTAAAAAATAAAAAAATCAAAGAAATAAACAAATAAACGTACTTACCTACGGGGGTCTTGATCCAGCCAAAGCGATCCCTGTAGATAAAAATCTCATACCTACATTCCACCCCTTCCTTGTTTCAGCTCCGACATACCTGGAGTGTCCGATCCTCCAGCATGTAAGATGGAGGAACGATACTCTTCCTGTCTGAAGTCAGTTCCTGTATCAGACTTAGTTCTCAGATGATCTAGCAGAGAGAGGGGGCGTTACTCTCCCTGTTAATATCCCACCCTGCTTGTGCTGATAATGTGAGGGGCTGGACATTCGCAGGGAGAGTAACGCCCTCTCCCAGCTAAATCAGCTGAGAGAGGGTGCAATGTCATTCTGACAGAAACAAAGTTTTACACACAATTATGTAAAAGAGGATTGCTAATTTAAAAAAATAAACACAAAAATCAGCTCACACAAGGATAAATCCCGGCAATAGTTTGTTGATGGACTAGGACCACTTCTCACTGACTTCCTGTCATTATATATGATGAGATGGAAAAACTCCCACAATTGGAGCATTGTTTTTCAAGAAATATAATTGTTGTCCAAATCTTTTATTTTGGTCCCCTGAGTACTTGATTTTCACTCTGATCTAGAATATTCCATCTCACCACTCTCCTGGTTATGTAGGGCTGATTTATATGTTAGTCTGGTGTAATTAGTTGATTTTACTGAATTTGTGAGTTATTTACAAGAACCTTTAACATTGTATCATCACCAAAATTGCTGGAGATATAGAGAAAGGTTGGGGGAACACTACAAAAAAGACAGTACTGCTGCAGCATGTGCAGTATTAGCATAAATTAAATTTAAGTGGAAACTTCAACAATTTTACTTTATTCATTAAAAAACTACAGGTGCTAAAGCATTACTTTCCTTTTATAATATTTCTCCAACTACATTTCCAGCAATTTGGGGGAAAGATACCTTGTTCATGTGCTTTTTTAAAATGAATTCACAAATTCAGTGGAAAATTACCAATTCGGCCACCAGATGGCAGTGTCGCCTAAATCTTTCTACCTGTTCGCAACAACCAAAAGAAAACGTCAGCTGCCAGAACTGCGAGCACCCAGGGAGGGCAATTAATATGAAATGAGCCCTAGCAGGTCGTGGGTTGGACACCTAGGGGTTATACGCACTGTTATTGGGGGGGGGGGG
>CM070035.1:110718753-110735058 GCA_036250615.1 Ptychadena robeensis | reverse complement strand
ATGGCTGATAGGCACTGAGAGATGTTGTCCAGGACAGAGGGAGTAAAGGCCGGGGTAGATGGGTAGATCACTCTGGTACTCAAGTTAATCTTGGCCTCATCTGTCTGTAAGATTTTGTTTCAGAACTGTGAAGGCATTTTTAGATGTTTGGCAAACTAATCTGGCCTTCCTGTTTTTTGAGGCTCACCAAAGGTTTACATCATGTGGTGAACCCTCTGTATTTATTCTTGTGAAGTCTTCTCTTAATTGCTGACCTTGACACACATACACCTACCTCCTGGGGGGTGTTCTCGAGCTCACTGGTGAGTTACTTCTTTTTAGGAATGTTACAAACCGTTGTTTTGGCCACAACTTATGTTTTTGCTATCTCCCTGATGGGTTTGTTTTGTTTTTTTCAGCCTAATGATGGCTTGCTTCACTGATAGTGACAGGTCTTTGGATCTCATATTGAGAGTTAACAGCAACAGATTCCAAATGCAAGTGGCACACTTGAAATGAAATTTGGACCTTTTTATGTTCACATTGTAATTGTAATACATTGTTGCAGTGTATAGAGCCATACATTTTAGTGTGCTGATGTCCCAATAATTATGGACCTGACTGTATGTGCATTAGAATGTGTAACCGTATATACTGTATATGTTAGAGACGAGAGATACAGTGGTGAAACAGACCGTTTACACACATTGGGTTTGGTGATATATGATATTAGAAAGTTGGTTAAAATCTAGACCAACTAAAATTCATATGTTCGGAAAAAATATCATTGTAAAATGATGTCAATTTTTTTTAAGATACGTTCATACCAGCGGTGTTGTACAAAGCAAGAAAAGATCAATGCTTTAGTAGTCTATATGCCCAGTACTTGTCTGTGCCAACATAAAATGTAGATGTGGAAAAAAGACAGTTTCATGGACAGTGCAACGTAGATAAGTGAAATGCATCTATTGTGTGGGGTGTCAGGTGAATGAGCCAAACAAAGAAGTGATCCCTAAGAATGTGACTAAGCACAATGGAATATCCCTCCCTATGAAACCAAAATCTTGTGTTCTCTTGAAGTAGTTCATTTAGTACAACGTTTTGTTAGCTTTAAATTTGTAGGTGAATGAATACTTGTAAATTCGGAAATAAGTAGCTTGTCGGTTCTTGTTTCTATGGCTAACCTAACCCTATAGCTTTTCTCCCATAATAGGTTAAATTTGCAAAACTAAAACATCAGGGAAAGATCCCCCAATTTTTTTTGAAAAAAAGGGATATCTCTGTTTAGCCGGGATCGAGTGAGATTTGGAAAGTATAGCAACTTTGCCTATTAAGCTCTGTGAGTAGATGTGTTCTGTGGGCAAGAATACCACATGAATGCAGCTTTTTGGTTGATTTCTGACAATTGCTTCAGACATGGCCGCAGTAGACAGACAAGTAATCCCACTATTAAGATGAAGGAAATGTGGGGCACTCGCAGTCTTTGATCAAGCCTTTCTTTGCATTAAGACTACAAATAAAATCCTTACCGAACAAGCTTGGCTGGTTGACTTCTGAGCCTTCACTACAGTTACGTTGTGTGTGTATATGTATGTGTGTATATATTGTGCTCTCCCAGCTTTTACATGTCGGGCCCTACCATGATGTTAGAGTTTGCATCACTAGTTATTTACCCATTTCAGTTTTAAAAAGTGGAGTGCAAAAAGATCACAGTTAGGGATTTTCACATGTTTGCAGTTTAACCGCACCGGAAAAAGCAGACGGCGCATTTTGAAGTGCACTGTGTTTTGCATGAAGTGCACTTGCAATTTCCATATAAAGTAATTTAAACTGCAAACACTAATGTAGATCATAGGCATTCCTGCAGTGCAATTGAGGAAAAGCACCCCTGCAAGTGTGTGCATTGCTGCTTAATGAAAATAGCTGGGAGATCAATCAGCACTACAGTAAATCTTAAAAAAAAAAAAAAAAAAAGGGACATCCCAATCCCAAACGCACTGCAAAAATCCACACAACGAGAGGTTAATGGGCAACAGTGATTGGTTTTAATTGGTGTCAGTGTGATAAACTAAGCCCCATTGATGGTACTATAAAACTCCTCCCCTCCTCTACTGACCTCACTGATTGCGTACAGCTTTCCTTTCCTCCAGTAAAGCCCCCCATACACCTTTAGATCACTCCATACAATTTCCTTTAGATCTACCAACAACTATGTAGTGCCGGGTCCTCCCTGATAGAATACATGGCTGGAAGGTTTAAAAGGGTCCTCATATTACATGGTTTTGGTAGAAGAAAAGTTGGTTGTACAGAAATTGTATGGTAAGGTGTATGGGGGGGCTTAACATGCCGAGTTTGACACAGGAGGCATGCTTGGATATGTCCGATATGGCTGTTTTCCAGCAGGATTGATTTGTCCCACTCGAAAACAGTGGTGGGCGCAGATTATATGGGTCAGATAGATGGCCGTGAGTGCGCACGGCGCTCAAAATGGCCGTCGATTTGACCCATATCTCCACGTCTGTACCCTGCTTTACTCAATTCTGATAAACATTTTTTTTTACTAAATTACTGTCCACGCGAATATTTATAAAGATCAGGTGGGGTTTATGTCCTTTCGTCAGACGAGTGACAATACTAGAGGGGCCATTGATCTAGTTCTACTCTTGTTCAAGATCCTCCAATATGGTGGACCGAGGTGGAACAACTATGCTGGCTCCCATTCACCCTAACTCTGTGTTAATGTAATAGTAAGGTGTCCATTCCCCAGACCTCCTCCATATCTTCCATAACCTTTCTATTGATATTTGGAGGCGGTCCAGAGTCCACTTTGCACTGGGAGCTCCAGCTTAGCTGCTCACTTCCTTCTGTTCACCCCCACCATTCTGAATAGTCTGTACTCTGCTATGTCTTCCCCCTGGTCATCACACAGCTG
Source organism: Ptychadena robeensis (assembly GCA_036250615.1). Taxonomy (NCBI): domain Eukaryota; kingdom Metazoa; phylum Chordata; class Amphibia; order Anura; family Ptychadenidae; genus Ptychadena; species Ptychadena robeensis. The sequence continues at coordinate 110,732,147 of CM070035.1, read as the reverse complement.
GTTCTTTTATGGCCATCTGATTGATGTTTTCACTAGAAAACTGCACCAGTTAGCTGAATTTGTGAACAAATTTGATCTCTCCCCCACAAGTGCTGTTTGGTTATCTCCAGATCCAACACTATGCTCTCACTTTTTCACACCACCTTACCTTCTCCCCAGCTATGTATGGGATGATTATTTCCCATACTTCTGAGCCTGAACCTAAACATGGTTACATGCTGAAGTGGGTGTAGGATTTTGATATATTTTACAAAACATGGCAGATCATTTGGATGGGAGCAGCCAAAAGTTTGCTTTGAATGTTGTACAAGGAAAATATTTACAAAATTCTATTACACTGGTATATGACCCCGGACATATTGCAAAGGATCCATCCCTACACCTCTGACTGCTGTTGGCATTGTGGCACTTCTATTAGGAAGTTGTTTCATATTTTTTGTCAGTGTACTCTGTTCCATTTTGGACATCGGTGTGTGATCTGGTGGAAGGGTTGTTTTGAAATCAGCGTTTCTTTTTTACCCTCTTATATTTTTACTGGGTCTTTCATCGCCAAAAGTTGCAGTTCCTGCAAGGGCCTACTGTCACATAATCTAACAGCGGTGAGGTGTTTAATAGCTCTCAAATGAAAGTCTACCACCCACCTTCCTGTGTGGAGTTGTATGACACCATTGAGAAGTTTGATGAAGTTTTGGCTAAATGGGAGGAGATGGATGTGCCCTGCCCTTTCTCTTATTTGTTGCGTTTCATCTTCTTTTTCTCTTATCCTTTCTCTTTTCTCCTATAAGCAGTTTCTTTGTGCTGCTACTGCTCTAGCTTTATAATTGCGTTTTTAGACTTTGGTCCCGGAAGATTTCTGTTTCAGATCATTATCTATGTACTCATGCATGAAACTGCTTGTTTCTAGATTTCTATGTTTGCGTATTTTTCTGTTGTGTTTTCTATTGTTGTTTATATCCTCCATTGTTTTTTATGAAACATAAGCCGCAAATTGCTGGTCAGAATGAGACAGGTGTCTTGAACATCCCAAGCTTATCCCCTTCCAGCCCCCTCACAGTATCCCTAGATACCCCAGAACTGTGAACAGATGATACAGGACAGAAGTTGACTAGAAGACAACAGGAACACCCATGTCAGCACTCTCAGACCCCATGGAAACATTGGCAGTGGCAACTGGTTCATTAACTGAGCAAACAGAAGCCACCGACCCTACTCCTCATTGTCTGGTCTTGACAAATCCTCTATAACTTGGGGGAAGCCATGATAAGAGTGCCCAGAGCACCGACAGAGGTTGCATGTAATCTGGTTACAGTCCTTCGCTAGGTGACCTAAAACCTGACATAAAGCACACCCCTTCTCTGTTCATGATGCTGCAAAGTGGCCATTGGCACCACATTGGTGGCAGAGCTTGGGTTGGCCAGGATAGAATGCAACCACCTGATCTCTACATAAACAGACAGAATGTGACGGAATGTGCTGGATATCATTACCCACCATCTTCAGCTTTACTGAGACCCTCCAAGCTCCTGTCCATATGCCCTGATCGTCTGATATGGCTGTTTTCGAGCGGGATTGATTTGTCCCGCTCGAAAACAGCGATGGGTGCGTATTATATGGGCCAGATAGATGGCCATAAGCGCGCACGGCGCTCAAAACGGGCATCGATTTGCCCCATATCTTAGCGTCTGTACGCTGCTTAAGTGATATACCTATACTCTCAAGAGCTGTGTAATATGTTGGCACTATATATTTAAGAGATAATAATAATTCAAATAAATGGGATGGATTGTGTCCACTTCTTTTCCCCTGCGACAACAAAGCCCCTGCTGCTTTGTTTCAAATGCAGAATCTCACAATGCCATTGTGGCGATACTGGCAGTTGCTCGTCAATGACCCGCAAGGTGGACATTGAACATCAACAGGTGTGTCATTGTTATTTCTGCATTTTCCAAATTGGAATAATCAAAGCACGTTACTGCCAATGTGGTGGTAATGTACCCAAAGATGCTGCCAATCGGGGTTGGACATCATGGACGCATCACGTTGACGCTCAATGAACTTATAGTACATATGAGAGCATTCCACTTTTTCCGCTCTTTAACTGGAGCCATACACCAACATTTTAAGTGAGAAACATCAGTCCAATAGGGGATTTACGGGTTTGAATTTACACTTTTTTCACAATGTTGAGTTTTTAAACATTCACAGGGTTGTAGCTTATTTGAGAAAAGTGTACAAAGGCTACTGCAGGTATGTTTCATCTTTAAAACAAGTGTACATCTTCACCTTTTCTTTTAAATCTGTAATGAAGCTTTCTGACAACATTGCTGACATTGCGTCAGTGTAGACTATGGAAAGCCTTATCGTTGAAACTTTGAATGCCAGATCAAAGTCTTTTATCTGCAGGCCTGTAGTACACAAGATGCACATATTCCTGTTGCCATTGCTTTTTTTCTTAATCATATGTTATGTCATGTGTTATATATTATAAAGCATGTTTTTTTATTATAAAGTAAGCGTTTGACAAAATCTATTTTATTCCGTGTGAGTATCACATAAAAAAAATGCTTTCTTATGTCTATTGGTCATTGAGTTCACAATGCAGCCCTAATGGCAGGGTTATTGTTTTGTCTGTGGCTTTTTTTTGTTTTTCTTTGTACTTACTATAGTCAATCCAAACTATTTCTTTTTCTGAGGACTAAAAGCACTAAAAAAGTTATTTCTGTTTAGTGAATAAGAAATTTCCCTTCACTGCACACAGGCAGGGATATTGTTGAACCACGTGTTTTAAAAATATGCTAGTGTTTTGTCTTTTTTAAATCTGAAAATGAACCTTCGAAGTCTGTTGAAAAGATGTTGGATGTTTAATATACGTCTTAAATTCTGTAGTCCTAAAAAATATACACAAATTATGAAACATGAAATGCATCTTAAGCATTATTAAATCTATAGATGCATATCTCCATGCAATAATTATTCCACACTTGACCCATCGAGTGCTTGGAGACACTTCCATTGATCTTCAATGGAGGTGTCTCCGGCACCGCGCGGTACTACTGTGAAGAGGCGGCAGCCCACAGCTTTAAAACAGCATCGCGGGCACGTCACTCAGAATATTTAGTCAACACTGTCCCTTTCATTAGCACGTCTGCAGCAGGGAAAAAGCAGTGGTCACAAGCCTTTAAGTAACTGTAGTTTGCAAGTCAAAAAAATTAAAAACCACATGATGCCAGCAAAATAAAGATTATATGAATTAATGTGGGGTGGGATTACAGTAGCATTGGTCTACAGTAGGATCATAAAAGGCCCATACAGCATTCCATGGGTGGGAGGGAATATTCATATATTTTGTGGAATGTGAAAGTTCAGCAGCCTGTCAGATGCTAATTCTTTTATATCTATGTGTCCTAGTTAAAAAACTAAATCAGGACTTTCAAAACTAGAAGGCCAAACAGTGTTCTTATTAAGAATTGTAGTGTAATTGCCTAATTCAATAAAATCTGAATCTGTAAGCGTGAGGGACGCGTTAGCGTTAACATGGCCAAAAGGGTGTGTGTTTTTGGCATATGTTCACTGCCTTAAACGCTGCCATGGAATTCTATAGAAAAAACATGTAAAAAACGGGTTTGAGAAGCTTACAGCTATTTGATGGGTCCAGTGCTTTGGTAAATGGAAGCATTCACAAATATCAATGTAGTTCCCCATGTTAACATTGACATTATGTGTACAAGGCAATTGCATAGCTTTGGGCGTGTTGCGGACATGTTAAAAATTCAATGTTTGACTCCCTTTGAACGTGGGAATTTTAATGCAATGGAAACTAAGCCTTAAGCCGGCGTTGCATTGCAGATTGTTCTGTGAATCTTGCATGAGCATGCTGCAAACGTTCAGGGAATCGATGTGCACCATCTTGGGGGAATTGATCCCTGGCTGATACTATCCAAAGTAATGGCGATCGAACAGGAAAATACCGACACCCCCTTGGAGTGGGGTTGATTTCTCAAGGTGGGCTGCCACGTATGGCCTGTGTTTATTTGAACAATGGAAGTGTTGTTTTTTTAAATAGTTTTGTTATCTCCACCTTCAATAACAGAAACCTCTCCAAGTTTGAATTGACCTCCACAGTTTCTATGACATAATCATTTAAGTCAAATCAGATTGCAGCAAGTGTTAAGCAGGGTACAGACATAGAGATATGGGTCAAATCGATGGCCGTTTCGAGCACTGTGCGCACTCACGCCCAACTATCAGACCCATATAATGTGCCCCCATCGCAGTTTTTGAGCAGGACAAATCAATCCCGCTCGAAAACAGCCTTTTCAAACATGACCGTTAATACGGCGATTAACTGTATGCTTTGTCTGATGCTTTGCCTGGAGACCGCTGGTCTCCAGCCAAAGCTCGGCTGAGGAGGAGCGTAATGACGTCATCACGCTGCTGTCAGAAATCGGAGGAGATGGGGAGAGCAGAACTGTCTACATTTCAACTACATTTTTGTCTATTGATAGTGTTCCCCACCATGTCCAAAGGTAAAGCAACATACATGTACTAGTGATGTATTCCAAATGCATTCTAATCCCCCTTCCTTTTATGGTGAGGCTAACAACTTCTTTGGCCATCAATAGTAAAAATATAAAACATTGCGATTACTCAAGCGAGACACCTCTTCCTTTCATGGGAAAAACATGGTTGCAGTCCATTCACAGAGCAGTCCTGCTGCATCTTCACCATGCTGCTGCTGTTACCTGCAGAGTTGCTGTGCTGCTAGATAACTTTAAACTACTTCTTCAGTCAGAGCTGGCCACTGCAACAGAAAAACTTGCTTCTAGCCTGTCTAAAGAAATCAGGGAGTTTGTAGGGTGGATGATATTGTCACTGTAGTGGATTCCCATGAACATGACTTGGATACTCTTAGTGGACCTGTCCTCTGAATTAACTAAACTGAATGACTTTGAGACTTGTTACAGGAGAAGTAGAGGCCTGCCTGAACATATTGAAGATCTAGGCCCATCCGTTACCAGTTACCGACTCCTGCAGCAGTTGATCCACTCCACTTGTTCCTTTTGAATGCTTGGAATTTGACACAGGGCTCTTGCCCCCAAATGGCTGGATGGCTCTTCCAGGGACATTGTTGTCTTCCAAGGTCACAAGCAGGGTGGATAGAAATCAATTAATTTTTTTTTTAATCTAAAAAATCTGATTTTTTTTTTTTTTTTTAAGTAAAATGTTTTTTTGAGGAAGATGTATTGCCAGCCAAAGGTTATTCCATCATGAAATAAACATTAGTTTTTTAATTATGTAGAATAAAGCTGTATATGATGATTTGTTTTGGTAAATATATTCCATTAATTTCAGAAGTTCAATGAATAGAAAAGAAACAATATTTTTCTGACTTTGGAGTGGAAAAGATCTGCACAAGAAGAAAAATATTGTATATATTGAAACTAAGTGTGAGGAGGGAGACACATTCAGTGGAATAAATCTATTTAAATTGTTATTATTAAGGTAATGATTATTTTTCTCCTTCCTAAGTACAACAGAAAAATGGTCCAAATATGAATGACAAACCTAAACTGGGGATAAAAAAAATTATCTGAAAAGTTGTTGTTTTAAAAATCTTCATCTACTTATTAAAGTTATACCAGCAAGAATTAGTCTTTATGTGGAAAACTATGATTTAAATCAAGCCTTACTGACTAGTGATTTTAATTGTGTGGATGGATACAATGATCAAATCCTAAAAATAAGAATTTACTTTAAGCACAGACCTATATTTGTGATTTGAAGGGTAATGCCATGCACCAGCAGAACACCCTGCAAGCAATAGACGCAGATCTACCTTAAAACGTATTAGTGATTTAAAAAGTTATCCATCTGTTAAACAGAATGTATGGGGTTTAAACCTCTTAACCTTGATTAAGCATCAAAACCTGCCTAAGTACATTCAGTAAATCACTTGTCTTTATGAGTAAATACAATTTGTATTTGTCAAAGTCCACTTTAGAATCTGACAGCCAGATTGGCCTAATTGTTCTCTAGATATATATGAAATATTGTATATATAAATTGTTCACTAGTATATGAAAAGGTTTTGAAATCATAAATTAGAGTGTAACAAGTGTATGTATGTGTGTGTGTATATGTATGTATGTATGTATGTATAATATATTCGGAGGATAGTGATCTCCAGCACAGCAATTTTCAATAAAAAAATACATGACACAAACAAAAGCAAAAAGCCAAAATTGCAGCCAGCGAATAAATCCAGCTCACCAATGGTGCTTGGCTTGCCAGTGGTTTTCTCAAAAACTCCCCAAACCATCCTGTGCTTTTCATTTGAGCCTACATGGGTGGAGGGTTGATGTAGGGTTCTGTCTCGATAGGATGTCTTAACAATGTTGGTCCCCATAACTTTCTCTTTAGGCTCCTGCCAGAATTTTCGCACAGTCCAAAGAGTATTATCCTTAGGGGCGAATAGCAACCAAACAATAGGCAGAAACAGAAAATGCCAAGCCTCTTTGCCTAAAATGGCAGTCCAGTTATACACCTGTATCTAAAATGTGGGAGTGGGGGAACTGTTGAATAACATTAGTATACAGTGCATTTAAAATTACATTCACTTAAAGTGGATGCTTAAAATATCTATAGCATGAGAATTATTTGTCTTATTAGTAAATTATTCATTTTTTTTTAGCTTTGATTATAATAAGTGATGCATAATGAATCTTTTTTTTTTTTTCTTTTATGTTAACCTCGGTTCTGTTACAGCCATCACGTTTTGTCCCACAGTGTTTTATCAAAGAAACTAGTAATTAAACAGATAAAAATAAAGAGTGGAAGAAGGTTAGAAGCCTTTTTGCCAAATATTTCGGTAAAGTAAATCTCTTTATTATGGTATCGTGGTTTTTGGAATATCCAAATGAAAGTATGACTACATGGCTTTTATTTTGCTCACGTTTTATTTCTTTGTTACTGTTTGTAGCTTAAGTATCTCTTGCAGACTTATTGCAGGCTACCTATATGCATACACTCCTGTGATATCTGCATGGACTTCCTCAGGATGATATGGTGACCCTGTTGAGTGTGTTTGTTTATTGAAAAGGGCCACTCCTAGCCTCCACTGGAAGCCCATTTGACAGAATTCTTTTTGAGTATCCTTCCATTAAATTCTAGCTTTTCTTGTGACCGAAGCTCTTTTTCTGCATCCTAGTAGTATATGTGGACAATTATTCTAATTTGCTGAGATGTGCACATAAAGTGTTCTAGTCAAGTGTACAGCTCCTGATTAGTCTCATCACGGTTTGCCTACTGTTCAGACAGCTTTTATAAGGTTTCTGAGGATTACATCTTTTATACATCTTTTATACTTTTTTTTTCTCTTCTCTACTCAGGTCAGTCACAATGACCGTATTGTGTATATGAATGTAATTTCACCATGAGCAGACCATTATCTCAAGTCAATATGGTAGAGGAAGACTATAGGAATATCTGTGTTTGGTTGCCCAACAGAGAGCAACTTGAAATTACTGTGGGGGTAAGTCAGTAAATCGTTTATTAACAATACTTTATATAATTTGGATTCTTGTATTGCATGTGTTGTCAGATGCAGTTCTCCATTCTGCTATATTTTTATTGATCATTTGAGCTTTTCTTATGTTTTCCTCAAAGAACAAATCATCATAAACCTAGAACATTCTACTTTCTTTAACCTCCTGGCCGTTCTGCCTGAGTTCTCGTGGTTAACTTGTGGACAGAAGCTCACTCTTACAAGTGGGCCCATCACCATACAGGGAGTGCAGAATTATTAGGCAAGTGGTATTTTTGAGGAATAATTTTATACAACCATTGTTTCTCAATGACCCAAAAACTCATTAATATCAAAGCTGAATATTTTTGGAAGTATTTTTAGTTTTGTTTTTTAGTTTTACTATTTTAGTGGGGGTATATCTGTGTGTGCGGTTCTATTCTGTGCATATTTTAGGCACTTAACAAAAAAACAAATTTAGTACCCATTTCAATTGTTTTTTTATCAATGAAACCATATAACATCTAAATTCAAAATATACATTTCTGACATTCAAAAACAAAACCAAAAACAAATCGCGTGACCAAATTACACCTTCTTTGAAGGACACGCAAAAGCCTGCCATCCATGGAGTTCTTTTTTGGGGTCAGTGGTTTTGATCTGTTCCAATCACATTGCGTGCAGCAGCACCACAAGCCCTCCGACACTGTTCAGAGAGGTGTACTGTTTCCCTCCTTGGTAATCACACATTTGATGATGGACCAGTTTCTCAATGGGGGTTGATCAGGTGAAAGGAGGCCATGTCATAGTTTTTCTTCTTTTATAACCCTCTGCCAGCCACTCTGTGGAGAGTCTTAGACCGTGTGATGGAGTATTGTCCTCCTGATGAAATATGTTTTTCTTGAAGGATGCAGACTTCTTCCTGTAACCACTGCTTGAAGAAGTGTCTTCCAGAGACTGGCAGTAGATGGGAGTTATTGAGCTTTGACCATCCTCAACCCGAAAGGCCCCAAGTCATCTTGGGGGGGATACAGCCCAAACAGTACTCCCCTCCACCTTGCTGGCGTCTGATCGGACTGGAGCTTTCTGCCTTACAATCCAGCACGTGCCATCCATCTGGCCATAAGACTCACCTCATTTATCAGTCCTGAAACTCAGAAAAATCAGTTTGATATATTTCTTGGCCCAGTCTTGACTGTCAGCTTGTGTGTCTTGTTCGTGGTGGTCGTCTTTCAGCCTGTCTGGTCTCTGAGTTTGCACACCTTGTGCTTTGTGGGCATCCATTGATGTTGCAGCCTTGAAATAGGGCCAAACCTGGTGGCAGTGGCATCTTGGCACCGCAACTCTTACTTTTTCTCTAGTTCATGGGGCAGTTTATTTTGCACTTTGTTCCACACGCTTCTTGCGACCCGGTTTGACTATTTTGAATTAAACGCTTGATGTTCGATGAGCACGCTTCAGCAGCTTTGCAATTTTAAGAGTGCAGCATCCCTCTGCAAGATATCTCACTATTTCTTTTCTAAGCCTGTCCAGTCATGACCCATTTTGCCAAAGGAAAGGAAGTTGCCTAATAATTATGCACACCTAATATAGGGTGTTGATGTCATTAGACCACACCCCTTCTCATTACAGAGATGCACATCATCTAATATGCTTAATTGGTAGTAGGCTTTCGAGCCTATACAGCTTGGAGTAAGACAACATGCATAAAGAGGATGATGTGGTCAAAATTCTCATTTGCCTAATAATTCTGCACTCCCTGTAATTTCCACCTCTCGGTTCCATGTCCGGAGACTGGATGCTTGCAAAATGGCAAAAGTCTCAGTAGAGGGCATCCGCATATTAGTGTACCCGTCCGGGCCTATGCACCACTAAGTAATTAAAATCCTGTACAGCGAGGAACCACCGCATTACCCTGGCATTGGGGTCAGGCCTTCCACTTGAGAGGAGTATGATCAGTAATAAGGCGGAAGGGTCCCCCTAACAAATAATACCTGAGGTTTTCCAGAGCCAATTTAATGGCCAGACATTTTCTCTTAATTATGGAGCAGTTCTGTTCAGCCGGTCTCAATTTCCTGCTCAAATAGGCAACAGGATATTCTGCACTGTCCAACTCTTGTAACAGCACTGCTCCTAAGCCTACCCAGCCTTGAAGCATTAGTGTGGACCAAGAATTATTTCTCAAAATCTGGAGCTACTAGCACCTTGGCACAATTCCTGGTCCAAATGGCAAAACATTTCCACTGCATCATTACACCCAAAATATGGCAGGTTTCCCCTTTTATAAGGTATGTTAAAGGAGTAACAAATGTGGTAAAGTAAGGGATAAATCTCCTGTAATATTCCCAAAAATTATGGGATTTGTTTCTTGGTAAGGAGGCGGGGCCATTTCTGGATAGCTATGTTCAATTGAGGCTTAAGAACACCTCCACCCACCACATACCTTAAATACCAAAATTCCTCCATACCAATTGTGCTTTTCTCAGGATTTACAGTAATGATTGAACCTTCCTTAGATGGCTTTCCCAATCCTGACTGAAAATGACAATGTCATCTAGGTAGGCCCCTAAAGGTAGCCATACACGGGTCGATATTTCACTAGATGTTTGACCGATCAGTCACCGTATGCGTTCACGAGATCGATCGGCAATCAATCAGGTTCTGCTCACCCTGCTCCATCGATCCAAAAAAACCCAGAATCAACTTAAAATCAGATCGGGCATTGAACCTACATATGGGTTTTTTTTTGGTCGATTGTTGTACGTTGGTGGACCCATAGGATTTTGTGGAATCTGCCATTTTAGAGATTGGCTCATGTCCAAATCAGCCACAAATCATATTCCCAATGTGGTGTTGTATAGATTCCTGATCCGATCAATTGCAGATTCCAAATCGCCTGGAAAGGTCTGATCGTTGACAAATCGCCCTGTGTATGGCTACCTTAAGAATTCCTGGTAGGGTTTTACTACCTTGTCCATCTCTCTTTGAAATGTGGCGGGAGCCCATGTAGCCCAAATGGCATTTTCTTATAATGAAACAAACCCTCCAGGGTGGAAAGGCTGTCTTTTCCCTCACATCTCTAGACAGTCTGCCCCTTACCCCTTCGTTAAATCTAGTATAGTGATATTACAGGCTAGCCCAATGTTTGCACGAACTTGTCCGCTTCTGCATCTGTGCCATATGGTCTACCACACTTCTATGGCGAGAAGTTTCCTCCTCCCAGGTTTCTTTGACCACATCAACCCACCCATGGAGTCATCTACCATAAACCAACTCAAATGTGGAGATAGAGTAATGGGTAATCACGATCCTAACCATCTTTTTGGACCACCCTTTTTGTGAAACCTGAGGTCTGTAGTGTTTTGATCCTAGATGGGAGCCCTGTTCTGGAAAACTTCTGAAACTGTTCCAGAGCTATTACTTTTGAGGATCTTAAAGGGACAGCCTGGTGGTATAGTCCAGGGCCACTAAAAGATACTGGTGTCCCTTCATAGATTTTACCGGTGGGCCCATCAGGTCCATCGGTATGCGATCAAAAGGTAATTTTGGGATGTTATTTGGCAGTTTGGACAGGACTTACAGAAGTCTTTAATCTCCCAGTATACCCCTGACCATTAAAAATGTTGCAAGACCCTTTTCTGCATTTTACCAGCTCAGAGGTGGCCTTCAAGCACATGGGCATGTGCTAGGTTCAACACCTGCCTTCTGAAAGGCTGGAGTACCACCAATTGTTCTTCAACCGCACCATTTTGCCTCTTTACTCTATACAGCAAGTCTTGAGTTACAGCAAAATTGGGAAATCTGGTGTCTGCCCCAGGTTCCTTGGGTAACCCATTTTAAACCATTATCTGACTTCTGGCAGGGACTAGAGTGGGATCTGAGCACTGACGAAGTTTTCCCAGGACAGCCCCAACTCAGGAAGGTCTTGCTCAAAGAAAGCATCCTCTACTTCCTGCCCTGCAAACACTGTTAGGGTATTTGTCTCTACCTCCCTTGTAGTCATAGGGCCAGGCTCATAGCAGTTTTGTCACTCTCTTGTAGTCAATCATGTTTGACACTTCTGTCAGAAGCCTCAGGGATCTTGGATTTAGAGTCCCAAAATAGTGTCCCTGCAGATCACATGTTTGTGGGGTAATCCTGGAACATCCCAACTTGATGTGGGTCTGCCCCACAGCAAGTCACCCTTGACACAGGGTAGTCCTTTACACCCCATGAATACAGAGCAAATCCACTCTTTCCTGGGGTGTCAGTTTCCCGACAGCTTGTCCACTTGTAGCAAGTTTATCATACTTCCAAAAGGGGCAACACTGGTCCATTCACCCGCACAACACACTCATGGTGTTCTGTCAGTTTTGCTGAGGTAGACACACACATTGATAAAACAGCATACAACGGGCGTTGTCTGATCCAGCCTCTTTATTTGGGCAATACTCTCTGCTACTCTGGGTCCTCTCTCAACCCATTGGGCATCTGGGGACTGACACAGAGGATAACCCTGGGAGTCATTAAGGGGCTTCCCCTCCCCAATTTTGGGGTTCTTGCCAGACTTTTGAGTTTCAAAGGTACCCATTTCTTGCTGCTTGTCTTTCCCAGGTAGGTAGCTGTGCTAGTGTACTGTTCCATTGCAGTTGCCAGATCGTCCAACTTTTTGTGGTTTGTGTAACCCATTTATGAATTCTCTTGTGCATTGCACATGAAGCTTCCCAGAGCTACCCATTCCACTATCTGGGTTGAGGTTAGAACAGGCGTGAGCAAATTAAGGCCTGGGGGCCATATCCTGGCCCTTTTATGTTTACTACTCTGGCTCCCCTCTGCTCATTTCCTGCAAGAAGTGGAGATGATGCCTAGAGGATGATTATAAAGGTCTCCTGCTAGAGGCTGCAGTTTGCTTATTATCCAAAGCCTCATTTTGATTGTGATATATATATATATATTTATATATATACAGTGGTGTGCAAAACTATTTGCCCCCTTCCTGATGTCTTATTCTTTTGTATGTTTGTCACACTTAAATGTTTCAGCTCATCAAAAACCATTAACTATTAGTCAAAGATAACATAATTGAACACAAAATACAGTTTTAAATGAAGGTTTACGGTATTAAGGGAGAAAAAAAACTCAATCTACATGGCCCTGTGTGAAAAAGTGATTGCCCCCCCCCTTGTGAAAAAATAACTTAACTGTGGTTTATCACACCTGAGTTTAATTTCTGTAGTCACCCCCAGGCGTGATTACTGCCACACCTGTTTCAATCAAGAAATCACTTAAATAAGAGCTTCCTATCACAGCGAAGTAGGCCAAAAGCACCTCAAAAGCTAGACATCATGCCAAGATCCAAAGAAATTCAGGAACAAATGAGAACAAACATAATTGAGATCTATCAGTCTGGTAAAGGTTATAAAGCCATTTCTAAAGCTTTGGGACTCCAGCGAACCACAGTGAGAGCCATTATCCACAAATGGCAAAAACATGGAACAGTGGTGAACCTTCCCAGGAGGGGCCGGCCAACCAGCCAAGGACAACATCTAAAGAACTGCAGGCCTCACTTGCCTCAATTAAGGTCAGTGTTCATGACTCCACCATAAGAAAGAGACTGGGAAAAAACGGCCTGCATGGCATATATCCAAGGCGCAAACCACTGATAAGCAAAAAGAACATTAAGGCTCATCTAAATTTTGCTAAAAAAACATCTCAATGATTGCCAAGACTTTTGAGAAAATACCTTGTGGACCGACGAGACAAAAGTTGAACTTTTTGGAAGGTGCGTGTCCCGTTACATCTGGGGTACAAGTAACACGGCATTTCAGCAAATGAACATCATACCAACAGTAAAATATGGTGGTGGTAGTGTGATGGTCTGGGGTTGTTTTGC
>CM070035.1:110699301-110718653 GCA_036250615.1 Ptychadena robeensis | reverse complement strand
TGACAAACATGCAAAAGAATAAGAAATCAGAAATAGTTTTGCACACCACTGTATATATATTATCAATTTTTCCTTTTTAGCTCCCTGGTAAACAGTCTGATATTTATTTTAAATATGGATTACATTTTCCACCCAGGCTGCGAGGACTTGGGATCGGGCGTCCCATATAGGTTCATTGTCCAGCCCCTGGGTTAGAACCCCTGGCTGTAGCCACTCCCCCAGGAATCTGTGTAGAGTGTTGTTGAGCACAGGCTAGTTGGACCCAGCACTGAAAAGGTTCCAGCAGTAAAGTTTTTATTTCCAAAGCTAGCCACACACGGCTCGATAGAGTAACAGATTAGAGGAACATCGGGTGGCGTGCGTGCTCACGGCTCCCGATTCTCCTCTCATCTGTCACTTCATCTGAGCCATCCACTGTCCCTTTCGAGCAGGATTAATGGATTCTGCTCGAAAAACGTCGACCAACAGGTTTCCAACATGTTTGAAAACCTTGGTCAAAATCCATTGCATTGAAAAGGGAACCCGCTATCCCCATTCAATGCAATGGATGACAGCTGGAGCCGGTGTAAACAACAAAGACAGAGAAGGTAAACACAGGCTGTGACAGGCTACGGCTCTGTCTGTGTTAAGGGGGCGTGGCCAACACGGATCCAGAGAAGCTGCCTATAGAGAGGAGGGAGGGGGGCTGGCTGAGTCAGTGCCTGTGCGTGTCTCCAGCTCAGGTACAGCGCTGCCAGCCACCATCGTCCATCGTCCATCCATCGTCCATCCATCGTCCAGTAATTGATGTGCCCATGTGGTGCACATTGATTACTGTATGATTGACCCGCGATCAATTACAGCGTGGTGACGTCACCACGCTGTAATTGATCGCCGGTCGATTGCACGGGAATCTGTGTGTGGCCAGCTCAAGGCAGTCCCAGATTGCACAGGTAAATGGCAAATAATGTTGTTTACTTCAACAGAGGGGAAAACAGCCTCTATCAGAAAGCACAAAAAATGTTGTTAGTAGTGTCAGTAGATGGGTCTATATCCTCCCAGCTCCTCTCTCCCCTGCTTGTCTTAGGCCATGTGTCTACTGCTGATTCCCTGGTGTTTCCCTGTGCTGGATGTACGTCCAGAACAGGAACAAAAATACATGCCGCATTATTTTACATGTTGAGGACGCACATCCACCACGGGGAAAAAGAAGCAGTGGACTCATGCCCTTAGGCAACACCAAAACCAGGTAGGTACTGAGTTTGGAATGGGAGGCCCATCCTTCCAACCCATTCTTGCAATCTGGACCCTTTCAACCTAACCAAACTGCAGCCAGAGGTTGCTATAATAGCCCTTGGTTGCTTTAACTCCTACCTATCAGTGGTGACAGAAGCTCTCTCTGTCACAGTGTAGAAATTGCATCCAACATGTTTTACATGTTGTTGTTCTCCAGGCAAATATTTAACTTCCTCCAACCACTGCCTACCTTTTATCTGTGTACAGTTGCAAGAAAGTATGTGAACTCTTTGGGATTACTTTTACACCAATTGGTCATAAAATGTGCTCTGATCTTCATCTAAGTCACACCAATAGAAAAACACAGTCTGCTTAAAAATAATACTACATAAACATTATATGTTTTTATTTAACATAACATTTAAGCATTCACAGTGCAGGGTGGAAAAAGTATGTGAACCTTTGGAATTAATAACTGATTGACCCTCCTTTGGCAACAATAACCTCTACCAAACATTTCCTGTAGTTGAAGATCAGACCTGCACAACGATCTGGAGTATTTTTGGACCACTCCTCTTCACAAAACTGTTTCAGTGTAGCAATATTCTTGGGATGTCTGGTGTGAATAGCTCTCTTAAGGTAATGCCACAGTATTTCAATCGGGTTGAGGTCAGGACTCCCACTGGGCCACTCCAGAAGGTGTATTGGGTTCTGTTGAAGCCATTTGTTGTATGCTTTGGGTCATTGTCCTGGTGCATCACCCATCTTCAATTGGCGGACAGATGGTCTTTTGTTTTCCTGCAAAATGTCTTGATAAACTCTGTAATTAATTTTTCCATTAATGACCGCTATCTGTCCAGGCCCTTAGGCAGCACACCAACATCAAAACCTCATCCCCAGTGTAAAACATGGTGGAGGGAGCATCATAGTTTCTTCCAGGCCCTGAGGCAGCACACAAACCATGATGCTCCCTCCGCCATGTTTTACAGTGGTCATGAGGTTTTGATGTTGGTGTGCTGTGCCTTTTTTTTCTCCACACATTTTGTGTTATTTCCAAACAACTCAATTTTGGTTTCATCTGTCCAAAGAATATTTTGCCAGTAGTGCTATAATTTTTTTGGACAGCAATAACCTTCTTTTGTGATGTCCTGCCATGTACTCCATTCTTGTTTAATGTTTTAGTGCCAGAGATTTCTGTAAGTCTTTATCTGACACTCTAGAATTCTTCTTTACCTTTCATTAAACATTCTGCGCTGTGCTCTTGCAGTCATCTTTACAGGACGACCATGCCTAGGGAGAGTATCAACAGTGCTAAACTTTCTGCATTTGTAGACCGTCTGTCTTACTGTTGACCGTGTGAGTGTGCCCTCTACTTCTTCTGCTGTTCTACCTCCTAAACCTCAGAGGACACAGACTTTTCAGAGATCAGCTCTCTACTGGTTTTACTGGTTTTACTAATAAAGACACTTGATATGGCTCCTGTTCCCTGCTCCCTCTGCTGGGTGCTCTGGTATCTGCACTTAGCACTCCGTATACCTCACCTGTAGTCCTACCAAGCAAGCCCCATGACCTTGTATTATAGGAACCTTCAGACAGGAAGCTCCCTGAACAAAGATCTTTACATCTCTGCTACCCAGGCTTTGCTGTTTCTTATTGCCTTATTGTTACTGACCCCTGGACTGTCTTGACTACCCTCTTTGCTACCTGCCTTGACTATTGCCTGCCTGACTATGTCTCAGCCTGTCATCTCTGTACCTCACCTTGGAACTCTGCTGTCAGCCGCCACCAATAAGTGTAGCTAGGGACCATAACCTGGGGGCTCCCCGCAGTAAAATATAGTGAATATAGGGGGGCTCCTTAGACTCTGTGCCCTGGTTTATGCTTGTCTGGTGGCACGATGGGACCACTGCTCCCTGTGGTTCACCCGTGACACTTTTGTAACCTTTCCCGCTTTATGCAAGTCAAAAATTCTTAATCGTAGGTCTTCTGAGAGCTGTTTTCTGTGAGGCATGGTTCACATCAGACAGTAGTTTTTAAGACAGTAGTTCTTAAAACCAGTAACCCAAAACTGGTGTGTGTTTTTTGTAAAGGGCAGGACAGCTTTCCGCAACACATGCAATATCATCACACTGATTGAACTCAAGGTTGGCTCACTCCTGGCTCCGATGAGCTCTTGGAGAAGTCATAAGGCTAGGGGTTCACATACTTCTTCCACCCTGCACTGTGAATGTTTACATATTATATTCTATAAAAACATTATAGTTTAAGCAGACTGTTTTTCTTTATTTGTGACTTTGATGATCAGAGCACATTTTATGACAAGTTCATGCAAAACTCCCATGTAATCCCAAAGGGTTCACATACTTTTTCTTGCAATTGTATATGTTTTATTTTTTACAATCCTACGCTTGGTTTGTATAACAATGGTTGCCAAGAAAGAGGTTTAAAAAGAGTTTTTTTTTATTTCTAAAGCCCCCCCCCCCCCCACACACACACACATTAGATCTACCAACAACTATGTAGTGCCGAGTCCTCATATTACATGGTTTTGGCAGAAGAAAAGTTGATTGTACAGAAATTGTATGGAAAGGTTTATGGGGGCCTTAAGCCATAGTAAGGGAGACCCTGTATACAAGGTGTCAGTGGGTACTCCATATTCCTTTAATGAAATGAACACCTTAGGGTGGAATTATCCTGTCCCAATTTGTGCCAGTATGGTCTCAGGTTTGACATCTTTGTTAAAATAAATAAATACAATACATCATACTAATGGCAATAGGTTTAAGGTATAGTTTTCATGTGAGAATTATGGTATGATTTAGGATGTATTAAATTAAAAATCACTAACTGTAAAAAAGAATGTCTAGGTATTTGTAGTGAAAAGTGGCTGCTAAAAGCAGCAGCCAGTGAATCTTTCTGTGGTCAGTCACTGCTCTCTCCTCCTAAGGCTACATCTACACTGACCATTTAGCATTCGGGGAGTGTCAGCAATTTGGAAACCCCTTTGTATAGGCGCTTGCACACATTGTACATGGTGCATACAGTATTTGAAAAACACCCCCATGTTAATCTGTTGGGCAAACAGCCAAAAAGCATTGTGTTTTCAGACAACTGTGTGAATCGGCCCTATGTGTCCATTGCTGGTACTTCGTATGAAGGAGGGCAGGGAGTGATAAAAAAGTGAGATACACTGACTGCAAGCTTTCAGCAGGCACTGTGAGTCTCTCTCTGATCTGTTTTTTTTTTTTGAATATAGTACTTCTGTAGCAGTTTTTGTTTTTTGTTTTTTGCAGGTCAAAGCCATAGGACAAGAGCTGTTTAACAAAGTTTGTGAGTCACTAGATATTAAACAAGCACATTTGTTTGGCCTTTGCATTGTTAAAAGTAAGTTGTTGTGTTGTGTTTTTTTTGCAAAGTTCCATTAAGTACTTTTCATGAAATATGTTTATAGTTAACGTCATACTGCGCAAATAGTTTATTCTATTAAACTGGGCATAGACGGGTCGTTTTCCAGTCGACTGCCGTGCCAACCTAGCGGGTCGCTCATCACGCACGGCCGCTAGTGCCTAGAATCGTCCGGGCACCCTTTGTGTGCCGGCCATTACTTTGGCTGGGGACTGCCGTCCCCATCCAAACTAATGGGATCAGATCTGAATTTACTGTCATGTCGGGTCACTTTGCAATCCGACATGCGGCAGATTCTTGGTCAATATGACCAGGGGGCGCACCCGATTCCCTGCCGACTTGATCGATTGCGGGAACGTGCACGTCCGCCAATCGGCTGTCGAATGGGGCAGGAATTAGCCCGTCTATGCCTAGCTTTAGCCATTTACAATGATGCACATTCTAATGGGTATTGGCATTTAAAGGCATCATACCAGTAATTATAGCATAACTTATTGATGAACAGCTCTGAAATTGACACACACCATAGATACTCTAGTATAAAGCAAGCAAAATTGCTGGACATGAAGAGAAGGGGTTTTTTAAAGAAAAAAAATTACTTGACTTTGAAATGTATTCATGCAAAACTACACCTGCTAGAGCAATGCTTTTACAACTTTTCTTTGCATCTTCAGAAAGGTAAGTGATGATACCATGTTCAGGGGCTTTGCAAGTTGCTCTCAAAGTCCACATGTGAAATGCTGCAATTTTGATCTCTTGACTCATGTTTAAGCCGAATGTAATTTTTTATACTGTATAATAGCACAGTAATGCCAAAGTCCCTAAACTTGTCAGCAGATGGGTGGTCCGCTATCACACATGCTGCTGTATTAACACATTTCCTCGCAATGGCTTTATCAAGATACATATAAATATACAGTGGCGGAAAAAGTATTTAGTCACCCACCAATTGTGTAAGTTCTCCCACTTAAAAAGATAAGGCCTGTAATTTAAATCATAGGTGCACCTTAACTATGCGAGACAGAATGGGTCGTGAAATAATCCAGGAAATCACATTGTAGGATTTCTAATTAATTTATTGGTAAATTCCTTGTTAAAATAAGTACTTAGTTACCTACAAACAAGCAAGATTTCTGTCTCTCACAGACCTGTTACTTCTTTTAGAGGCTCCTCTGTCCTTCACCAGTTACCTGTTTTAATGGTGCCTGTTTGAACTTGTCATCAGTATAAAAGACACCTGCCCACAACCTCAAACAGTCACACTCCAAACTCCACTATGGTCAAGACCAAAGAGCTTGACACCAGAAACAAAATTGTAGACCTGCCCCAGGCTGGTAAGACTGAATCTGCAATAGGCAAGC
Organism: Ptychadena robeensis; assembly: GCA_036250615.1. Taxonomy (NCBI): domain Eukaryota; kingdom Metazoa; phylum Chordata; class Amphibia; order Anura; family Ptychadenidae; genus Ptychadena; species Ptychadena robeensis. The sequence goes on along the minus strand of CM070035.1, from coordinate 110,712,672 downwards.
AGCTTGGTGTGAAGAAATGAACTGTGGGAGCAATAATTAGAAAATGGAAGACGTACAAGACCACTGATAATCTCCCTCAATCTGGGGCTCCACACAAGATCTCACCCCGTGGGGTCAAAATGATCAAAAGAATGGTGAGCAAAAATCCCAATACCATACCTACTGTGAAGCATGGTGAGTGGTGGAAACATCATAGTTTGGGGCTTTTTTTTCTGCAAAGGGACCGGGAAGTCTGATCCATGTTAAGGAAAGAATAAATGGGGCCAAGTATCGTGAGATTTTGAGTGAAAACCTCCTTCCATCATCAAGGGCATTCAAGATGAAACATGGCTGGGTTTTTCAGCATGACCATGATCCCAAACACACCACCTATGCAACAAAGGAGTGGTTTCATAAGAAGCATTTCAAGGTCCTGGAGTGGCCTAGACAATTTTCAGATCTCAACTACATAGAAAACCTTTGGAGGGAGTTGCCCAGAGACAGCCCCAAAACATCACTGCTCTAGAGGAGATCTGCATGGAGGAATGGGCCAAAATACCAGCAACCGTGTGTTAAACCTTGTTAAGACTTACAGAAAACTTTGACCTCTGTCATTGCCAACAAAGGCTAAATAACAAACTATTGAGATTAATTTTTTATATTGATCCAATACTTATTTTTCATCATGATTTGTAAATACATTTAATATAATCAGACAATAATTTTGTGTCTCATAGTTGAAGTATGCCTAAGATGAAAATTATAGGCCTCCCTCATATTTTTAACTGGGAGAACTTGCACAATTGGTGACTGACTATACATTTTTGCCCCACTGTTTAACATGTGTAAATATAGGATTTGTTACCAAAGACTTTAACATGATAACATATACACTTTTCTGGTCTGTCACTGATCACTAACCCAGGACCTACTTATAACCATCAAATATAGTTAAAGTTGGAAGAGGAAGCATGGGAATGTAGACTGTTCGTTTGTTATAAACGCGCCTACTACCCTTCTGTTTTAATTGTGTAGGTTACCAGCACCCTACACAAACGCCATCCTGCAGTCTACAGGTTGCCGTCTCCCCCACAAGGCATTCCTGTAAAGATTGGGAGAACTATAAGTACTCAAAACATGTAAGGAAATAAGTGTTCTGTGCAAAACCAAAGGCAGTTATGGTTTGTGTAAGGGCATTAAGAATGTTATGAATGTGGCTAAATAGCATTGCTATAATTGAATCTATTTGTTTTAAGTTCTGTCTTAAAGTTTAGCCCCCAACACTGATTGTCCGACGCATCTCCTTTATACATTCTATAGAAATTTCTTAATTGACCTTGTTATATTTAAATTAGTGTAACTGTCTAGTAATTTTAGGACTTATTAAGGGTTATTTTGGAATTTATTCCCTGTTGAAATAAACCTATGGCAGATGTGTTTTTTTTAGTCATTTATTGATTTAAAACTTGTTGGGCACTGCGTGAACAAGCAGGTGATCAGAAGTTGCTTTTATTTTTGTATGTAAATGTTACCTCAGGCTGTTGAACAACAAATAAGGCCAAAAATGAGGCATGCAATACAAGTTAAACCAAGTATTACAGCTGATGGCCTAAAATATATATTTTTTATAATATTAGCAAAATGCATGTGCAGCGCGTAGAATGCATGAGTAAATGTATGCCTTGTGTGAATGTGTACCTTTCAAAAAAAAAAAAAAGCCTGTAGTGTAAAAGAGTCCTTACACTTTATCTTAAAGTGTATGTAATCTTCAGGCTTTTCGCTGCACCGTGTAGAAACAATATTACAACATTTGCAACATTAGGAAACTAGCATTTTAATGCAAACATGCAAGCAAATCCCCCTGAAACCCCAAAGACAAATGCCCCTATTCTATCTAAAAGGGCAACCACCCGGTCCAGGTCATGGTTGACAGCCAGGACAGGATAGGTCAGGACAAATAGTTTTCAACACCCAATTTGAATTGGCCCTAAAGCAGTATGGGTGTCATTGAATCGGTAGTTATAAATGCACAAAAAAATGCCCAAAAAATTGATGAATGCAAACACCACTTATCTTATGGCTGGTAAGCTGAAGTCTCAGAACCTATTATTTTTTGGGTTTAATAACTCTTATTGCTATGCGTTTAAATTGTTGGCACTGGCTCTACTTCACTACAGGAAACCTTTGTATCTATCTGTTAAGCCCCCCATACACGTTCCGATTTTTCTCCCGACCAATTTTTCGTCCGATCGGGTGACCCGATTTTCGCCTAAAATGTTATGGTCAGTTGGACGGCTGGCATGAAAAATTATCGAATTATCACCCATCGATCGGCCCAACACTATTTATTTATTAACAGCAGATCGACCAAAATTTATGGACAGGTTCGAATCGGTCACAACCGATTTTTTTCGGCCGATTTGGAGAAATTGGGATCGGTCGGGTACATAATTCAGCATCTGATTAATCTCCTGACCACGTTGTTTGGTCGGGCAAAATTTGTACGAAAAATCAGAACGTGTATGGGGGGCTTAAATTGTAGTTTTGAGAGGTTTGTGTTGTCTTGCTATTGTAGCATTTAGACCATTTGCGCTGGAACTTACTTTCAGTAGTTTCCACAAGAACTTAACTTTAATACAGGTTAGTCAGCATTGGAGAACTGATTAAGTACTTGTGATACAGAATTAAAGTAAAATGTGACTGACCAGCTGAAAGATATTGTTAACCCATGTGATTAATCCAAAGCACTTACACAAGGGAGGAAAAAGAAAACATAAAGCTCTTTTGTTTTTTTGCTGATGCAGGATAACACTTTAGCATTCCAATATTGATTACATTAAAGGTGGAATGTGGTTCAGTATTCTTCTGTAGAAACAAGACCACAAGTTTGTTTTTCTATAACCTTTTGACTTTGCATTGTTTGTATTGGTTTTTTTATTTAAACTGCTATAGCAAATATATATGATTGGTAAACATTGCTACCATATGTTAAACATTGTAAGAAGGTACCTGTATTCAAATAAATACACTGCTCAAAGTGTATTTATGACCACAAAATCACACAGACATTATTAATGGAATTCAAATATCAACCCATGGAGGTCTGGAATTGTAGTCACACTTAAAATGAAAGAAAAAAAACCGCTACAGGCTGATTCAACTTTTATGTTATGTCCTTAAAGCAAGACAAAATGTGGCTCAGTAATGTGTGTGGCCACCACTTGCCTGTATGACCTTCCTACAACGCTTGGGCATGCTCCTGATGAGGTGGTGAATGGTCTCCTGAGTGATCTCTTCCTACACCTGGACAAAGCATCCCTCAACTGCTGGACAGTCTGTGGTGCAATGTGGTGTTGGTGGATGGAGCAAGACATGATGTCCCAGATGTGCTCAATTGGATTCAGGTCTGGGCAAAGGTCGGGCCAGTCCATACCCCCACCTAAACCCCCAGCTGTGGATGTCGGGCCCTCATAGTCTGTTTCTGACACATGCACATTTGTGGCCCGCTGGAGGATATTTTGCATGGCTCTTGCAGTGCTCCTCGTTGCAGAAAGGCTAAGCTAGTGGTCCTGATGCGGAGTTGTTGCCCTCCTCCACGTCTCCTGATGTACTGGCCTGTCTCCTGGTAGCGCCTTCATGCTCTGCACACTAAACTGACAGACACCGCAAACCATTGCTTTAGTCTAGGTGTGGGAGAAAAACCCTCAGGAGACCAGCCGCCACCTCATGAGGCGCTTGGCCAGGTGTTGTAGGGAGGCCACACAGGAATGTGGAAGCCACACACACTACTGAACCTCATTTTGACTTAAGGCCCCCATACACGGGTCGGGTTCCGGCCGGATTCCGGGCCGATCGATTCCGGGCGCGTGCACGCGAAACGATCGTGCCGGAATCGTGTGCAGCCCACCTTGTCCGATCGATCACGTCCGATCGTTCAGGGGCCCAGAATCGGATCCGACAGAGAACCAACATGTTGGTCTTTTTGATCCGATTCTGCACACATCAGGGGGAGTTGCCATTTGTGAGGTGGACAATCGGACACGGAATCGTCCCGGAATCCGTCGGACAAGGTGGTATGCAGCGATCGGATTCTCTTAATTGGCCGATCGATCACACCTGCGATTCCCGCCGGAATCGATCGGATAGGTGATCGAGCGGCCATGGAATCCGACTGTGTATGGCTGGCTTTAAGGACATTACATCAAAGTTGGATCAGCCGGTGTTTTTTTCCCCCCATTGTCCTCCAGGAAAGTCACTGAGAGAGATGCCCCCCCCCCCTAGGAAATTCAAAGAGACAGTTAATATAAAATGTGGCCCTCCTCTCCAGTTTTTTGTGTTTCCTGCTCACAGCTCCAGTTTGTTTTTGTTTTTCATGGGGGCAGCTGCATGGTCAGGGCTCCCACTTCCCTCTTCGGTTAGAGGGGGGATCCATGGCTGGGACCCCCTTTTTCTGTGTTCATCCTCCTCTTTTTCTCATGGGACCCACATTCCTACCCTCTGACTGCTGGCTCAACTTACTGGCATCCTTGGGTATCCAGGAATCTTGGGTCCACTGCTCTGAACTCTCCCCCATGGGCTGCTTCTTTCCTCTCAGTAGGTGTTGGCTGCTTGGCCAGAAGGAGCATCTCAGCATTCTAGCATCTAGGATGTCTTATTTTTTTGGAGCAGTGTATTTATTTTAATACACGTACCTTCTTACAATGTTTAACATTTGATATAGCAGTTTAAATGAAAAAGAAGAAAAACTTTGCAAAGTCAAAGGTTATAGAAAGACAAACTTTTGGTCTTGTTTCTACAGAAGAATACTGAACCACATTCCACCTAATGAAATCAATATTGGAATGCTAACGTGTAATCCTACATCAGCAAAAAACAAAGGAGCATTTTGTTTTCTTTTTCCTCCCTTGTGTAAGTGGCTTGGATTAATCGTGAGGCCAAAAATACTTAAGCCTGCCATACACACAGATTAGCAGCCGATTTTGCCGCTAACCGACAGGCGTGCGCGCTCGTGGCCATCTATCAGTGGCAAAATCGGCCGCCAATCAGGGGTGCCCACATGGAGCGACAGATCCCTGTTGCCCCACAGCTCGGCCGGCCAGAGAACGGACATGTCCGATGTTCTCTGGCCGATGCTGTTACCGGCGTCTTCATTGAAGGTAACAGCCGGCACACAAAGGGTGCCCGCCGATGCAGTCAGCCCGGGAATGCATCGTGATGACGTCATCACGCTGCATGCCAGAGCTCATTGGAACTGGTCTGTCGGCACCCACTCGTTGGGTGGCACCCACCAGTTGTCCAATACTGATTAAAGACCCTCATACACCTTTAGATCACTTCATACAATTTAATTTAGATCTACCAACAATTTTGTAGTATAGTGGTCTCCCTGATAGAATACAAAGAGATTGGAAGGATTAGAAAGGTCCTCCTATTACTTGGTTTTGGTTGATTGTACAGAAATTGTATAGTAGGATTGTAAGGTGTATGGGGGCCTTAATCTGTGTTAAACACCAGTTCCAGCACTAGCTAGATAAGGAGAGGGATTTTAGGATTTATGCCCCCCCCCCCCCTACATACACAGATTTTAGCATCTGACAGACTAAAAACTAGCAATTTATTTCAATCGTACAATCGGGAATTGATTGATGGAAAATAGAATATACTCCACATGGAATAACCAATTTTTTTTTTTTTTTTTGTATTTTTGATCGTCCATGAAATTGATCGTTTAATCGGGTGTTCAGAAGGCACGGTCATTTAATGGCAATGAAGTATTAGTATGCAAATGATCAAGAACGATCAAAATCCGTCGGTTACAAAATAATTTGTACTCCATTTGTACTCAACGATCAAAATTTTCCAACATGTCCAATCATGTTTTGATAGATTTTTTTTTTCACAATTACGATCAAATTTACTTGATCGGACCATGTGGGCATGCACCAATTTTCAGTCGACCGATCTAAAAATTGATCATTTTTAATCAGTCAGCAGCTTATATCTGTGCACGTATGGGGGCCATTAGGTTGCAGGAAGGGACAAAACCCAAATGAGTAGGTTAAAAGGTTGCTTTATTAGCACAGTTATAATAATTTCATCACCCACATGGGTAAATACATAAATTTGCACCATGTGCAACATCAACTGCATACATAGATTCAAAATATGGCATATATTCTGATGGGTAAATGGCAAAAGACGTAGATGTTTCGGCCCTCGTACCAGGCCTCATCAGGAGGAATTTACACAAATCTTGGATAAAAACCAAGTATCGGGGTGAATAAAAATCAATGAGGCTCAGTAATGTGTGTGGACTCCACATGCCTGTATGACCTCTCTACAACACCTGGGCATGCTCCTGATAAGGTGGCTCATTTTGGATCGTGGACTGCGGGTGGCTGCGACCGATCTCCCCTGACTGCAGCCATAGACATGAATGGACGCGTTTAAAAACCACGTCTCATTTTATTCGCGCCCATTCATTCTCTATGGGTGCCATCAGGCGGGGGTGGGGCAAGATATCCTGTCCCACTTCCTGCCTGCAGGTGGCGTGCTACGATTCTAATCAATAATTGGAATCGCAGCACATCGCTATAGTGGGGACAAAGCCTTATTCTGTCACTTGGTCTGAGCAGCATTGTCTAAAAGAAAATTGGGGAGGGGGGGGGGGTTGTTGTACCAGTTGCCAATCTTCTAGATCTCCTTCTCTAACGGATGTGTTGTTGTTTTTTTTTTTGCAGTCATGTTAACCCTAAAGGTGGCCATACATGGGTTGATATTTCAATCAATTCCCAAACAATCTATTGCCGGGCACATTTGCCGTGCACTGTGTTCATTCAGGGACGATTGATCGAACATGGCCACTCTTAAACACCCTTTGTTTAACTGATCCCACACGAAGAAAGCTTGTTCGAACAGGGAATCAGCATGGTAGTAAGTCCCTTTTCGATTGCCATCACTAAGGATGGGTGCCAAGGTCCCCCTCCAAAGTATCAAACGGGATCGATTGTGCAAAGTGGTGCGGATCGATTCACCATTTAATCAAAGAACGAATGATATCACCACATGCCGCTCAAGCATTCATTGATCGAGTGGCTAATGGCTTTAAATTAGCCACATTAAATCCAAAAACTTTAATTTACTGCAACTTACCATTTGGTGTGGTATTTGCATTCGTTATCGTAGACTTTTTTCTTTATTTCCTTCTGCTGATCAAACGAGTGATTCACATCCTTCCCTAAACAGCATCTATCGATGAGGAATTTAGCCACTGGTGGACAACATTGTACCTGTCAAAGGATTATTAAAAATGCACCAGGTACATAGCAGGATTCTAGCCTCCTTTTACTCTAATCATGAATTATTATTTTTTATTTCGGTCTATGTTGCTCTTGGGGAGTTCACCTTAGTTCACCTTACTACATCACAAAACTTAAATGACTTTGAAAAGTATATGTATTCATGCTTGTGTACTGTATTGCATTCACTATATTCTATATATTCTATATTGCATATGTACAATTTATTTTAGCCAGTGTATTTAATGTCTTGCAGATAATGAATATATTTTTATGGACCTAGAGCAGAAGCTGAACAAGTATTTTCCTAAGGAATGGAAGAAAGTCCCTAACAAAGTATGTCTGAGCAGAAACAAAACAATGCTTGGTGTGTGTGTGTGAATATTTATTGTACGTGTGTGGGAGAAATAAGCAAAAATCTACTTTTCATATGTATGTGTATATGTGTAAAGCCCCCCAAGATCGATCTATACAATTTCCATTAGATCTACCAACATGTGTGTACAAGTGGCCTCCCTGATAGAATACATAGTGATTGGAAGGTATAGAAAGATCCTCAGGTTTCTGAAAACAATAGATTTCTGCACCCTTTTTTCTATTGTAATGTATGTAAAATACAAAAGATCCCAACACATATCCTCTGGCAGACTAGGGAATATATATATCCACAAGCACTGGAGTTCCGCACACCAGATAAAATCTTAGTTTCAGCTTTTTTAACCTCCCTAGCGGTTGTGACGAGCACAGCTCGTCCAGAGTTTGTGTGAAGAACAAACTCTGGATGAGCTGGGCTCCCGTGCATGCCGCATATCCCCGGAAAGCTACGGCGATTCTCTTACCAGCTGCAGCATTTCCGGGGTTGCGCGGCGTCACCAAGGGGGCGGGGGGTGGGCGGTGCCATAGCCCTCCATGTTAATGGAGGAGCTCCGGCTTTCCAGCCCACACAGCTGACATCATTAATGATGCCGGCTGTGTGGAGGGAGGGGGGAATTGCAGGCAGTGTACTGTGTACACTGCCGCGATTGCCTGTACCGTGCTGTTAAAAACAGCACGGTATGGGCAGTGCGCTAGGGAGGTTAATAAAGCTGAAACTAAGATTTTATCTGGTGTGCGGAACTCCAGTGCTTGTGGTTATACGTTTGAAGGAGACCCAGGAGACGGGGTCATTATAGGGAACTCCTGCACCTGGAGGATTCAGCTGGCTTACAAAACTATAAACTCGGCTAGAGAGGGAATTGGTGTATGATCTACATTGTGGAACACGGTGAGTGCAGACCCATACAAACCTGTATGTATATTTAGGGAATACATTTCATTTTTTTTTCTGTGGCTGCCACAAAAGATATTTTCAGCAACTATGAAATGGATTATACACTATAACTTGGGAATTTTTTTTTAAACTGCTAAATTTAAATACTTTATTGTAACATTACCCTGGTATGTTCATCAGTTATGAGTACCTAATCAAATATTTTGCATTGATTCACTGGTTAGACTGGAATGCGTTTGGCTACAAACCATATTTTGAAGTCAGAAACCAGATGTAGAAGTTTTTCTTGTTTATTCACATATTTTGTTATTCGCAAAAGTGCATTGTTTATAGTTGTGTGCAGATCAGCTACAATCTTGAATAGATGAAAAGCAAAAATATGCCTAGATATACCTATGTTAAGGGAGCGATCAATCGACCTATGTATACAATTAGGACATGTTTGTACCTGCAGTTTGCTGCACATTACTAAATTGTACAATTCAAATCTATTTACAACTAGTGCGTTTTGTAAAACAGATGCAAAAGAATTTCGAGTCTGTTTTAAGCAAAATAAGAACTTTGTAATTTCATGGTACAAAACATTGTACATTATATTAAATGCATTTGTAAAAAATAGATTTTGAGCCTTTTTGCAACCCCTGGAGTGTGAAAAGAGCAGAACAAGGAATATACGTCCTGTCAGTTTATGTGCTTACAAAAAGCATACTGGAAAGAGTAGGCAGAGAGAAGGCTTCTCACTCTGCTTTTCTATACACTGGACTAGACATGGGCAGGTCAAGAAAGAGCTGAGCTCAAAGGATTGGGCTTATGGATTGACATTAGATAACGTTCTGACAGAAAAAGTGGCAGAAAAAAGTACTGTGTGGTAATCAGATTGAGCATTAAAGTATTAAAGCAAAACTTGTTTGATTGTATAATTTACCATAGACTTTTAACATACCATATATTTCACTGTATACAACATTCTTTTTACATATTCACACAGGAGAGGGGGTGAGTCTTCGGCTGTCAAAGCAGGTAATATATGCAATCCACTTGAAATTCTGAATGAGCTGCTCATTAAGCATGCACAGCAGCCTTTGACAGCCAGGGACTCGCTCTTTCTCCTTTAGGTCTTAAGGACCCTGTGTATGTTATTGTGTGTGGAAAACGGTATATTAAATTTATTATATTGGCATAGTAATACATGTTATGTTGTTCATTGAGACATATAGGGCTTCAATGTAAAATTTTATTTTTAAGTTGGTGGTATAAGGCTTGATTTCTACATAAACACAGAACAATGGTCAATCTTGAAATAAATGTTTACAATAAAATTGGCAATTGTTCTCCCATATAGTCTTATTACAGAACAGCACATGACAAATGGACTCCACCCACCTGAGGGCAGATACACAAACACCCACAAGTTCCAAAAAAAGACCACCCCAAGGATCCCTTGTCAGCCTTTGTATTTCCTTTGTCCAGAGGAGAACATGCACCCTCGTACTCTCAGGGTGGTGCTTTCCAACTTCTTCCCCTTGTTCTAGAAAGGACAAAATGCAGAGCCTTATCCGCTGTACTGCTGGTATTCATTGTGGCCAGTGTTGTCTGGAGTCTTCTTTCTCTGTGCTATGCTCCGCGAGAGTCAAACCACAACCCTCCTAAAATGTCCTTTTTTGTAGTAAAAAAATCTCGGACCAGAGGAAAAAAGTACCACCACGTAAAATACCCTGGCAACCTGCTAAAAGTAGAGTCCTTTTGTTTACCCAGCCCAGTCAGGGGCCAGGTTGAGTTGTTCAGGCAGCCTGGTGCCACATCTCTCCAAACCCATTTGTGGAGCAGATCATTTCGGTAAAGATTTTTTTCTCACAATCCCTTTCAGAATACCAAAGACTCCACAAAAAGGTTTTAATACCTGTTCTTCCATCAGAAATTGGAAAGGGTTTCTATTCCCATGTTTTTGTGGTGCAGAAACCATCAGGAAAATTCAGGCTAATTCTAACCCTGAGTTTTCTTAAATCAGTTTCATCTGTACTATTCTCACACCAGGCTGTTTTATGGCCTCGGTGGATCTGAGAGATGTTTACTTGCATATCCCAATTAATGCAGAAAATTAGCAATTCCTCAAATTGCCAATACTTTGGTAGGGCAGAAAGCTGCACTTTGAGTTCACCGTTTTGCATTTAGGACTTTACTCTGCCCCAAGAATCTTCACCAAAGTCATGGCAGAGGCCTTGGCGCCCCTGCATCTACATAGATCTTGGTTGTTCCTTATCTGGAAAATCTGCTGCTTGTTTTCGAAAACAGCGGTCAGACTGAGACAGGATTTAGACATAGCTCTTTCCTTTCAGGAAAGATTTTTGCATTTTCTAACAGGTGATTTATAGAGAAGTTACCAGGTGTTCATTCGGCAGGCTGTGCCATTCATCGGCTTGTTACTGGCAGTCAACCCAGCTGTAATGGGCAAAGGCGCATATTAGCCTACTTCAATCACTGATTCTCTCTTGCTGGACACAAAATGGAGCAGTTGCTGGACAGGATGTTCAGATTAACCCTCAGGGTAAGGAATTTTCTTTGGTGGTGGCAACATGAAATGGTACTGGCCCAGGGTCTTTTTTGGGCTCCTCTAGACCCTTGCAGATTGGTTCCAGATGCCAGCTCCTGGGGTTGGGGGGCTCAACTGCTGAAAAAGTTCACCCAGGGCAGTTGAAAAATAGACTGGAGGCTTCCCAATCTTCCTACTTCAGGGAACTTCTAGTTGTCTGAAAACACCTGAAAGTGCTTCCCTTCCAGACACCTCTACCACAGAAGCATACCTCAACAAGGAGGGAGGCACAGCTATACAATGTGTTCTAGCTTTAATCTCAATATCCTTGCAATACCAATTTCAGCCACAATGCACAATGTCGCTAGTGAGCACACTTGCCGTCAGTAGCAGCCAGATACTTCGAGAAGGAGGGGGATTCTGAAGATCTCTCCCTCTGTCGGGCAGTGCGGGGAGTGTTGATCGGGGGAGCAGACCTCCGGGCTTCCCAAGGTGGTCGGCCCGGGACAGGAGAGCACCCTAGCATCCAACCCCCCCCACCCCCCACTGCTACACCCGGCGTATAAGACGACCCCCAACATTTAAACACATTTTCCGGTGTTCAAAAGTTGTCTTATATGCTGGAAAATACGGTGGTTGGAAGAAAAATGGAAATGCTGAGTTGCATTGTGTATTGGTAGTTAACGCTAATGCGAATGTAGTCGTACACAAAACAATGCTTTACCCTTTTGCACTGCAGTAATAACATGTATGATGTAGTCCCCTTGACAGGACAATTTAGGTGACAGTCCCATTTTGCAGTGATGTGCCACATACTTCTGTGTGGTCATACCCAAGTACTCGGCACCAGGAGAAACACAACCTTTTGATGCCACTGCCAGAAGCGGTACAGTTTTTCATGAAATTTTTATGTTGTAAGCCTGTAACTTTATTAATTTTATTATTCAAATGTAATTTTTTTTTTACATACTTGCGTGTTTCAAACTTTATTTTATTCAGAATGTTTACTAGACCCTTGTTGGGACCTATTTCAGTAAGTTATAGGCTTCCTAAAATAATTATTATACAGAACACTCGACCTCCATGAACCGCCAGGAAGGTTTAGAGATTTTCTAGGTCCCAGCCTCTTCCTGCCAGGCCTCCTCCTCAATGGGACCTCTTGCGCAGCATGCCCACGGTTGGGAGCGGGCACTGTTTGCTAATAGAAATGTATAGGACGGGCGCTATGGACACGCACATGCCGATGTGCCCATAACGCCCCCCACGGTTGTTGTGGCATTAGTTGTAGACCCAGCCTTACCATTCACACTGTATACATTTGCCTTTTCCGCATGCTTTTTTATAATGCCCTGTTGCAGGCAACTGCAAATGCTGATGTAATGTGCAAAACATTCCTTTTAGGATTGCATGTAGGATTGAAGGTAGGGGGTTTAGAATGGCCATAACCCTATCTGTTTTTTTTATTCTAATTACTGTGGTACATCTTCCTCTTCTCTTTACAGACAACAGAAAAGTTTATTCCACCTTGTGTTGCATTTTTCAGAGTGCAGTTTTATGTAGAAAATGGCAAAATAATAAGGTAAGATATCAGGATATGTTTTTTTCCATGATCTGACATGATCTTTTTTTATTCCTAATAAGCATAATGCTTTGTTTATCTTTATCCTCGTGCCCTGCCCCTAGGTGTTTGTTATTGTTCTCATCTGACTTGCTATATCTGTTTTCAGTGTTTCTTGCAAACTGTGGTAGTGTAAAAAAGAGTAAAGGTCCCCACGCTCGCGCTATCTATCGGCAGCAAAATTAGCCACGGATCGCGGGAATTCCCTATCGGCCAGGATACTGACATGCCAGTAAATTCCCGGCCGATCATATTACTTTGGATGGAGACCAGCGTCATTCAAAGTAATGGCTGGCACACAAAGGGTCAAACAAAAAGGGTCATCATGCACGGCCGGGAGCTGTTGATCTGCCAGGCAGATCTTAACCTGTGTGGGCACCTTAAGCTATTATCTGTTTGTATATCAGGGTAGTTATAGTGTGATTAAAACATTTACCGTATATGCCGGCGTATAAGACGACTTTTCAGTACCTTAAAATCCTCCCCAAAGTCGGGGGTCGTCTTATACGCCAGGGGTGCAGGGGACCATCTAGGGGAGCCGGTAACTACCGTATATCTGGGCTGTTTGTGCTGCGCGCTGCTAGCTGAGATACATTGTAGCTGAGATACATTGTATCAATGAGCAGAGCAGTGTTACCATGGCTACAGGATGCTACAGAGAACACACATAAAACCG
>CM070035.1:110662706-110673675 GCA_036250615.1 Ptychadena robeensis | reverse complement strand
TAAGACGCACCCTGATTTTCCCCCCCACTCTAGGAGGAAAAAAAGTGCGTCTTATGGTCCGAAAAATACGGTACATAATTCAAAAAACGATGCCATCACTACATGATACAAAATACACTTGACAAGTCACATAAAGAATTGCTGTTGCATTTAGATAATCTTCCACATAAGCAATTGCTTGATACTATTGCTGGGCATTATCTCAACGTGTTTCACTGTATCGGCTTCCTCAGGAGATTGAGCCCTTGAATATAGTCTCTGAATACACTCGGTAATCTACACACGGTCATGTAGGTAATGGAGTTTACACTCAGATGTGGAGAACTCGATGCAGGCGGTCCCCCCAGACCCCCAACAGGAGTGGTAAGAACAACGGCGAACAACTTCCAAACCAATGGAATCACATGATGCCTCCCCACCAGCTCCAACATCATGGTCACTATTGTGCTACATCACTTGCCATCCAAAATACCAGATCCCCATGTGTCAGATAGGCAGATCATGACACATGGGGATCTGGTGTTTTGGATGGCAACTGATGAAGCACAATAGTGACCATGATGTTGGAGCTGGTGGGGAAGCATCGTGGGATTCCATTGGCTCGGAAGTTGTCCTTACCACTCCTGTTGGTACCATCCCCGCGGTGGTCTGCATCGAGTTCTCCACATCTGAGTAAAAACTAAAAAATTACCTACATGACCGCATGTAGTTTCATGAGTGTATTCAGAGACTATATCAAGGGCTCGATCTCCTGAGGAAGCCGATACGGCGAAACACCATGACATAATGCCCAGCAATAGCATCAAGCAATTGCTTATGTTGAGGATTATCTTATGCAACAGCAATGCTTTATGTGAATTGTCTAGTGTATTTTGTATCATGTGAAATCTATAATCATGTAGTGATGACATCGTTTTTGAACAATTATGTATGTACCTTGTTTTTAATTAAAAAATTATATATACAATATTATTAACCATCAATTTCTAATATGTGCCTTAAAAGTCCAGGAGTTTGAGCCTCCATTCTGAAGAGGATGGATAATTGTAGATATATAGCTCTCTGTTGTTTTTTTTTGCATACCTAATACTGTAAATCTAATTGTTAGGTATCTTAGGGTCTCAAGTTAAACACCTCTGCATCAGGGTGATAAACTGATGTATATTTACTTACTGGCTTCCTCCCCACATTCAGCACTGGTGGTCACAGTCAAAGTGACAACTAGATGGGAACGAGAGGAATTTGAATGGATAAGAGTTGAATTTTTCACTCTTAACTGTAAACCTTTTTTCACCAAATCCAGAACATCTTCAGTGTTTATGGCATGTCTGTAAAAATAGTACAGTGGTACAAGTTTAGGCATAACATATGGATTATAGTGACTAACTGATAATTCTGGAGGGACAAAAATGCATGTAGCATCTGTGCATAATCTTTTATTTTTTTATTTGAACTGACTCTACTGAAATTAAGTTTAGGGCTAGGTTCACACTTGCATTGAACGCACTGCAATCGACAAGTCCCTAATTGTTTTATTGTGTATCGTTTACATGCATTTTCTGTGCTGCTATGTGCATTAATGAGACTTGTGGCAATAATGAATCAATGGACATGCACAAATGTTAACTAGCCCATTGGATTTCATTTGATAAATGTATTTTACCCAACTCATGTTAAAATGAATAGGCGTGCTCAAACATTTAATTGCCCTACACTGTTGACCAAATTCGTAACAGTTCTAAAGGCTGCCATACACACCGATGGGTGCAGACGGACCTTCCCCGATAATCACCGGAATGCAAACGTGATGACGTCATCACGTTTGCACCCTGGTGCATTATGGGTGGGTGGGTGATTTATATTCCCTTCTTCCCTCCATGCTTTGACCCTCTAGCAACAAATATGATATAACAAAATGTATTTTTTATGAGGGTTTAAAGCGGGCCTACCACCTGACAGCGGCACTGATTAGGGCTCTCCCTGCTTCAAAAAAAATTCTAATGGCAGTAAGGGTCTTTTTTCTGAGATCCCCCCCCCCCCCCCCCCCCCCCCCCCCCCCCCATTTCAGCACCTCATCTCAACGATCATAAAAGATCTCAGAACACTGAACGTCAATTCCGGCCATAGGCGTCTCAATTCCCTGCTATATCACATAATGGAACATTTTAGAAATGGCTAAACCTGGTTTCTATGGACTTTTCCCCACTTAATGTGTGTTTCTGGTAACGCGCAATACAGTGTGTTACCAAAAGCGCATTTTTTCTTTCTGGTAACGGTAATAAGCAAAAACTGCAATTGATCCTGTGAAAGCATTTTCTCCAGCAAATTCTCTCTTTGGCAGGACTGGTTGCTATGGTGATGTGGTGTAATCAAAGCAGCTCCATCTAGTATCCATGTTGTAAAATTGCAGCTCCATCATTAGATTGCTGAAGAATGGGCGGAAGTGGCTTCAATTCGCCAGTACTAAACATGATGGCAGCAGGAATGAAAAAGTGAGGAAGGTAAGTATGTTTTTTTTTGTGTAGCAGTTTTTCCAGATATAAACTGCTGACAGATGAGTATTATGTCTATGTAATTTATGAGTCTTTATTTTGAGTTTAGAAGCGCACTAATAACCATTTAAACTATTGAGGAATTACAAGGAACTTACTTGTATGTCAGTGAAGGCACATCACTTTTCCCATCTTTACTAGACACGATTTCACACTTTACACATAAATCTGCATGACTATCATATGCCAGAAGATCATAAACATCATTGTTATATACTTCAAGTATGGAGACTTCCACAGAATGACTTCCTTTTGACTTTTCCGAAATAAGCCTAGAATTAGTTGAGAGGGGTTTTTTTTAAAAGAATATGCAAGTTGGAAAGTTAAAATGTAAACAAACAGTGAAATATCAGATGTTTTTCATTTTGTTGCATTACCACAGATATATAAATTCATGCAGTCTTATTTACAAATAAGAGATAGATAGATAGATAGATAGATAGATAGATAGATAGATAGATAGATAGATAGATTACTAAATGAGTTGTTGACTGACCATGTGAATGGATATCAGAATTGTTAGTCACTGTACCCAAGTACCTGGAAATGGCAGCCACAAATTACCTAAACAGCTCTTTAGCAGCTCTTGGGATAATGCCAAGTTCAATGTTATTTCCTTTTTCTGAATTGGGTCCAATCATAGTGTACGTTTTTCCACTTCCAGTTTGTCCATATGCCATGATACAAACATTGTAGCTAAAGAATTAATTAAAAACATAGGGTAGGTTACTATAGCCAGCAGACTAATCAATGGTCCTACACATTTTTATGATTTAGAACTACTGCTATAGAAGGCATAGAGAGGAATACATGCATATAAGTCTTTTTGTAATATAAAAAAAAAGTCATGACAAAGGTGGCATCAAATTAGGGGGAGGGACAAGCAAGGTTTATATCACTGCATGCCCCCATGTAGAATAGACTAACAGTCCTATTGGATGGACTATACGCCATGGAGCATCACTGTATGACTTTGAAAGACAACTGTACAGAATATTCTAGATTACATTACAAATTTTGTTTGTGGTGATCACAGGATAAATGAAGTGTCTGTACAGTTTAGTCTGCATGGTGGCGGCTGTGCAGCATGTGGCAGCATGGCTTCTTGCAGTCAGCATTAGGTGGCAAATTTCCTGCTATATGTTGATTTATGTTACATAAGTCTACTACAGATCCAAAGAGATGGATCGGTGTTAGGACCCATTCAGCCTACATGCGTTGAGCATAGTACAAAATTGTCTGTATTTATTATGTTAGATATAAACTGCAGATTGTTCTAGGTGCAAGCACTGTGTTTTACAATACCTGCCTTTGCCAGAATAATTTTTTTCAACAATTTGTGCTACAGTTGCATTTTATTATGTGATTGGACCAGATGGGCTAGGCTTAGTGGAGATTCCCTGACACTTGCTTGCCCATTTTCCCTGCTTTCAAAACAACATTAAGACTTTTATGTTTTGAAAAATATATCCATGCCATTGACTAAGTGAAGAGAATATTCACTTTACTTGCCATTGGTTTTAAAGGTGTGGCAGATCAGTATATATAGTGTGCGTAGGTACATATGAGTAAATTTACGGTGTTGCCATGTTTTTTTAGGTACATGAATTGTTTTGTTTACATAATTTAAATGTTCTGAATAACTTGCAGGTTTGAAAAAACATAGACACATGATAATAAACCTAAAACATATCCAACTGGATTACAAACATTTACCCATCTAGTAATGATGTAATAAGGGGTCGCACCTCTTCAAATACCATTATTTGAGATTCATGTGGTTTAAACACTCTGTAGAAGAAAATAAATTAACAGCATTACTGAGCTAAGCAAGTTTAGGGCTGTAAGCAGTAAATGGTCATCTAAGTAATTACTAAACTTTGTACAAACTTTCAATCTCGTGATGTTAATAGATCTAGAGTTCAGACAATGAATTCTGCGCTAATTTTTTTTGCACAAAACATATATTTAAGCCTTTGCTTTTTTTTTGGAAGCTACTTTATCTTTTTTCATCTGGTATTCCTGGAAAAGGAGGACCACAAAAAACATTGAGTCCCCCCTTCAGAGCATACCAGTCCCACTGCTAGCAGACCTGGAAGGACAGGAAAGGGGGCCAACCCTGTCCAACCAGGCCCCATGACATACCTTAACGAGGGGCCTCCCCTTTTGTTGAGGTAAGAAGATGTCTTCCCCACAACCTTGCCTTGATACTCATTAAGTATCTGGGGTTCCCCTTTAACCCTGGTCAACCTGCCGCTGCTGGCTGATTAAAACTTTAAAGCTGCAGGCTCTATGATTTCTGCCCTGAGATTCCCAGATTCCTATTTTTGTAAACATTACAAGTCCAATGAAGAAACCGCACATGTGCAGGTACTGTGGGAACCCCAGGGTGGATATAAATCCGCCTGGCAGCTTTCAAGTTTGATTCAGTTGGTGGCAGCGAAATGGCGAAGGTAAAATAATGTTGCTGGAGCTATGGGGATGAGAAGCCCCTGTGGGACACTTCACCATAGCAATCCATCACTTCCCACTAAGGGTGGAGTATACAACTGTGCAGGTAGGTATGATGAATGGTAGAAAGTGAAAAAAGACACACACACAAAAAAATGTATTTCTAGAACTTGCTTTAACCTTTCCTGGGAATGGGTAAGAGTCTAGGAGACCTCTCTACTCATTCCATATGGTGGGGGCCGGGATCCAAGGGTCCTCTTGTAAAAGAGGAACCCTGGACCCTCAATGAGCCCCCACCCATGCCCCTACAACACCAGGTAAAAATTGTGGGGAACAGACCACCTTACCTTAACAGGGGTCTCCCACTTATTGGGGTATGGAATGGGGCATGGTCCTTTTCCTTTCTACCAAAAGGGATTTGTGGCCCCTCTCCTCCAGGCATAACAGACCCTATGCCAATTAGGGTTAGGAATGCCCTGCTAAAGTATGTTCTGGGGGGACCCCATGCTTTTCTTTTCATGAATATGTGATTTCTGGCCATTAGACATGAAAAAAACACCATTAAAAATACATGGTGGGGATTTAGCCATTGATCCACCTCTGGCATGTCACTATATACACACACACACACACACACACACACACACACACACTTTTGAAACCTTTTTTAATGATTTCTGAATTTCACCTGCCAATTTAATTAGAGTTGTTGTGGGTTGCTGTGAAAGTGTGAACTGCGGGTATTTGCAGAAAAGTGTTAGGGTAGATTTCAATTTTATTTTCATTTCAAATGGTTATCAAAGGAGTTGGATTGGCTTAATTTACCATTTAAAGGAAGTAAGAGGAATTACCTGGGTACAAGTTGTTTACATGTCTGTTTGTGATAGTAGTGTAAATTCACAAGGCCGTATGTTATAAACACACCCCTATAGAAGAAACAAGATACTCAAAAAATCTCAAAGGAGCAAAGGCTCAGTATTTAGATTTTTTTACAAAATGTATTTGCTATCATATAGAAGTGGGTTTACCATAAGTTACCTTTGAGCTACTGAATTTGAAAAGATACCTTTCAAAATTAAAGATTTTATCCACAGCTGCATGTCCAGGTCGATTGTATTTCAGCAGAACCGTTTCCTACAAAACAAATACTGAATAAATATGATGCAAGACACAACATCAAAATGTTTGCAAATGTAAGGGCAGTTGTCTCAGGCGGCGATGCTGCTTTGAAGACATGGCAGCCTGCAGCTTCAAAGCAGGCATGACCCTTAGTCGCAGAGTGGACACTGTCCCATTCATCAGACGCGTGTCCGCAGTGAGGAAAAAGACACAGAGAGGACACTTCCCATTCTAATGAATGGGACAGTAGTGTCCACTCTGGGTATTCTGAGCTGCAGGCTGCCACGTCTTCAAAGCAGCACCAGGTGGTGCCACTAGAGACACCACCATTGAAATTCATGGAGGTCTCTCCAAGACGCAAAAAATAGTGCACAGCGCACTGTAAATGTATCAATAGGGTGCCATCATAGGACAAACTGCCTGCAAGCAGCAGGGATTCTGCCCAGAAAATGTGGCGGCACACACCTTGATTCTTCAGTGGACACATGCCCTTAATGTTAAAAGAAACTCTTTTTCTCTTAAGGTGGCCATACACAGGTCGATTTCCCACATGATTCCTGGCTGATCGATCGAGGAATCGAGTGCAGCCCACCTTGACCGATCGACCCGCCCGATCGACATGGCCCCCAAATCGGATCGGCCAGAGAACCAACCTGTTGGTGTTTTCTGATCGATTTGGCACACATCAAGGGGCGTTGACATTTGTGAATCGATCGACTGGTAACAGAATCGTCCAGGAATTGGTGGCCTAAGGTGGTAGGCACAGACTTGTATGGAATCGACACGTGTATGGCTAGCTTTAGTGTGAGTTGTGAAAGAGTAATTTTCCCTCATATACAATTCTGCTGAGGAATGCTTCACAAGACAGGTTTAACTAGTGGCAGTAATAACAATATATGATACAAAGATATTTAGGGATGGGTCAATCAAGAGATATCCATTTAGACATTTAGATGTCAGTAAACATCTAAAAAGGTCTGTGCACAGTTGACTAATAGCGATATCTGGCTAACAAATAATACACAAACCTAATCCTGGAGGTCATTAGGTCTACAGCGTTTCCCAAAAATGCTATTGGAAAATCTATATGTTGAAGTATATGTGATGGCATCTTAGAACACCAAGTTTGAAGCTTGGTAGTTATTGTTACTATGCCTTTATTTATGTTATTTCCTGCAAGTGTAAAACAAATTACAAACTGCTGATCCTATCACACTTTCCTTTTTGACCTTGTTTCCCTTTGCCATGTCACTTTAGCATATTCTTCTTTTTCACAAAACATGCATTGTAGATACAATGTGACTTTTCTATTCACATATTCTAGCCTGCTGTAACCATTGCTTCCAAGTAACTGTATATTAGAGACTTACATCGTCCAAGGCAAATGTAACTTCAGTGGAGCTTTCATGCCTTGTAAAAGAAAAAAAGTGCTATAATGAAAATTTTAATGCAGAAGTGTAGGCTTTAAATGTATAAAATAGATATTTTAGTTACCTTTCCTGCTGGTGGATGACTTTTTGTCTATCAAATGAAAGACATGGACGTAGTCTGCAAAAAATTCTAATATTTCCCTTAAGCTCCTATAGAAAAGAAAATTACCTAAGAATTGGCAGCTCATTGGTGATCATCTAATTGCCATGCATCTTTAAACTTTCACATGATTTGATATTTTTTATATTATCAATACATATTTCCTTGTTATATTATATATTATTATATATGGTACATATTGTAACATTAAGTATACACTAAGTAAAATACAATGTAAACATCTAAAATCTTTGGGTAAAAAAGAATACAAAATAACAATACATATGGTATGGTTCCTAATCTCCATGGGTATTGGGTTGGCAAAAGGATCCTTAGCAGACTCAGGTGGTAGGGAGACAGGGTCATTTACAAATCAATTCCTTCTGGATTTAATTGACCAAAAGTTCACATCATCAAGCAGAAAATCAATATCTTGAAAATTCCAGTCCATTGACTATCTGATGCTTTTTGTTAAGCAGGGTACAGACGGCTCGATATTCGAGCTGTCCAATGTTCCCTGCAGCAGCGTGATGACGTCATCACGGCTCTGCTCTCTCCCCAGCTCAGCCGATGCTTTGCCTGTAGACCCGCGGTCTCTATGCAAAGCAACGGACATTGGCCGTATTTAACGGTCATGTCCAATATGGCTGTTTTCAAGCGCTCGAAAACAGGGATGGCCGCATATTATATGGGCCAGATAGATGGCTGTGAGCGCACACGGTGCTCGAAACGGCCATTGATCTGGCCCATATCTTCATGTCTGTACCCTGATTTAGTTTATACCTGTCATCAAGCTGTCAGGTTTTAACATTTCAATCCATTCAACAAGTATCTAATGATTTTTATTAGTTTTTGTTTATCATTTTGATCCAGTTGGGTTTTGGAGCATGTGTACATTCATATCTTCAACATTGTATGGTAGTTCCATGAAAATATTATTGACATATACTGTATTGTTCAGACTTTAAGACCCCCAAGTGTGTCTTAAAAATACACTATAAGACACCCTCCCCCCCCCCCCCCCCCCCCCCCCCCCCCCCCCCATGGGACGCCTTATATTTCAAATGATTGTGCCTTCGCATTCCCCCGCCTCAGCTAAGTGCTGAGCTTAGCCGCAGCGGGTAAGCTGTCATAGCTCTGTATGTGAGTGGACTAAAGCAGCCACTCACATACAGAGATCAGCCATCATGATCCATCCATGGATGCATCATCCATCTACAGATCTGTAGCAGATGAATCGTGCCTACAGATCTCTGTATTTTTACAGGGATGAGATGCCCCACAGAATAGGGTCTTAAACAGCAGAGTGTCTTATAAGCAGAAAAATATTTACATTACACAAGTTCTCTGAAGCAAACATTAATCTAACAAAAGTTGATGTGAATGTCTATTTTTAGTTTTACTAAGATACTTTCCTTATTATAATTCATATTTTTAATATAGGTAAAGGTTGCAATCATGCCTCCAGTTGTCTTTTCGTCATGACCACATATATTATATATTCCTGCAGTCTTTCTTTCTATCTTATTATATGATTATTAGGGGGTCATGTGTATGTGTGTAAGAGGGTTGTTCAGAGAGTGAGTGTGTGTGTAGGGGGGTGTTTAGAGAGTAAGACAGACTGGGATGGATTGATTATTAGGGGCTCATGTAAGTGGCGGGGTGTTTAGAAAGTAAGGCAGAAGGGTTGAGGGGATAATTATTAGGAGGTCGTGTGTGTCCATAATGGCTTAGATCAATTTGGTGGGCAATTTCGTCCGAATTACATTTTTAAGCTTTAGATTTACATGCGATTTTGCATCCGATCGACCGCCGTGAGTGCACATGAAAAATCGTGTGAAAATCTAAGCGTGTATGGGGTGCTTAGGTCACTTAAAAAATCGCCTGTATACTGATAGCTGGTCCTTGTGATTTTTGGTGCAGTAGTCTCCAAGATGTAAGAGTACCACAAGTATAAGTTATGATATGACTATAGTTTGCAAGCAGTTCAAATACAGCTATTAACAATACTCATGTATAGATAAAACTACAGTGTTATGAATCAAATACCTACTATTAAAGTATTGTGCATGATCTTTCTCCGATACTTCTCCATGTTGTACTTTTCATGAATTTCTTTCAAAGATTTTTCAAGAATTCCAACTTTTTCAGTTATACCTACAAAAAACAATCACTATAATTACTAACGCAAAAACATAACAATTGTGAGCAGGGCATTGATATATATATATTGGGGGTTCTGCCTCAAATAGGTGCTCTAAGAGAGGTACATCCACGAAACAGGGATTTCTTTAAGGCTTCCTGCCTTTATTTATTGTCTTTGGAAGGGTTACCCTCCTGGTTTTTATTATACATGATGTTACTATGCTTCAGGATAACCATGTCACTGGTCTGACAAAAAAGCAACAGGTCTGGGCCCCACACTCCTTTTGAGCCCCCCTGTTTCCACTTCTCAAACAGCCCACTGTCTCCTACCTGGTCAGGAGCCCTGATACTCATCTCCTTATGGAGACATACCCAATTCCACACTCCTCTGCAAGCAGGTTAAGCCTAGAGTGCAACTGGGTGGCATGGGAAGGCCCATCCAGGGACCCTGTAACAAAAAACGCTCGGCGATCAGGACCTCAGACTAGGCCGAAGGTTTACCTTCTAACAAGACAATTATCCTAAGCACACATAACATGGCTGCACGACAACTCCATGACTGTTCTTGAATTGCTCAGCAAGAGCCCTGACTTAAACCCAATCGAGCATATAAAATATCTTTCCAATAACATTTACCATCCAACCTGACAGAACTGCAGAGGATCTGCAAGGAGGAATGGCAGAGGATCCCCAAATCCAGATGTGAAAAACTTGTTGCTTCTTTCCCAAAAGACTCATGGCTGTGTTAGATCAAAGGAGTGCTTCTACTAAATACTGAGCTATGGGTCTGAATACTTAAGACCATGTGATCTTTCAGTTTTTCTTTTTTACTATAACGACAAGAATGTCTACAATTCTGTGTTTATCTATCAATATGGAGTGCTGTGTGTACATTAATGAGGAGAAAAAAACGTAAAAGATTTTTAGCAAATGGCTAATAACAAAGAGTGAAAAATTTAAGGGGGTCTGAATACTTTCTGTACCCATTGTATAGTATGCTGCAATTAGAACATGTTAACTAATGGGTAAGATGATATATAGAAGGTGCAAGAATAAATCGTAGGGCTTAAAAACAGGATAAAAAACAATTGATATATTTTAAGTCAGTGGGTCCCAAACTTTTTTTGCAGGGCCCCTCTTGTCTATTTAAGAACATTATCTAGCCCCCCCCC
>CM070035.1:110599738-110649007 GCA_036250615.1 Ptychadena robeensis | reverse complement strand
TCATTGGACAAACTTACAAAATCAGTGAGGGGTCAAATAATTATTTCCTACACTGTAAGTGGTCTATGTGCACTGTAGTATATTTGAAAAGACGACAGTGTAGATAAATATGCATTATTAACTCTAAATGGATTTTCTTTGGGCTACTGACATTGCATGTAATCCAACAACTTTTTTTCAGGCCTGTGCATCCTGATATACAGTAGGTGACTGTTTACTTTTGAACAGAATTTGCTTTAACGTACTTGATATATTTCATTAAAGATTTATTCCTATTTTCATATTGTCAAGGTGGAAAGAATTTTCGGCCATCAAACGCTCTGAAGTATAGGGTACGTCCCAAACAATGGAGTGTCTTATAACCAAAAACATACTGTAGAAGGCATCCTTATCCAGTACCATCCTTTATAGCAGTGGTGGCCAACTGAGTTGATATGGAGGGCCACAAGTGCGGCCCTCGGCATCAACAAAGGGCCTCACATAACATTTTCATTCTATACTGACTTGTATAAGCATTTTTAATGAATAAAAGGCATAGATAGAAGACATTTTTTAATTTTTTTTTTTTTTACAAAACTTGTTTTAAATGATACTTTAAGCATTAGGTAACACTGTAGTACGGTAATGCACATTTTGTGTCATATACATCCTCAAAGATTATGTGCCTCATAGATATCATTAAAGCCACTGATGATATCTATGGGGCACATAACCTTTGATTCAAAGGTTATGTGCCTAAATATATATTATACAATCACCCCCCCCATTTATTGGTAGAATAGCACTCACCAGTCTGCTGAGCTGATCCCCAGCCAACACTAGAGGAGAAGATGAGAGGCGAGGGACTTGCTCAGGCACCATTTGGGTCGCTGATTGGCTTTTTACATACATTTGTTATAGCATTTGGCATACACAAGTTGTTGTGCTGTTTATATCACAAATCACACAAAACCATAAAATATAACACACAGAAATTAAATATTGAAGAACAAACCACACCCTTATTTTTAGCCCTTTAGGATAAATCTGAGATGACAAAATGTAGTTTTCGTTGCGGATATTTAAAAGTACCTTTAAAGTACCTAGTTTTTATGCTTACCTTTTGTCTTTTTTTCAAATAAAAAAATCTAAGTATGAGGCAAATATATTTAGAACATGTGATATCTGCATATTTGAATTTCCCATCTGCTACTGTAATGTAGTTTTATTATATATAAATTTTATTAAGCAGCATTAAAATGCTACACTGTGTTGTTACAAAGAAAACATTCTAAAAATGTGACTGAAATTGTGGATTTTGTTATTTTTGCAGTCGACTCCTATTTCGTTATTTATCATTATATAAATTACATTACCATAAAGAATACAAAGCAAAATGCCTGTGAAAGTGTTCAGCCTCACAGTAGCGTATGAGGTATATAATATCAGAGGAATTAGCCTTTTTTAACCTTAGACATGGAGAAGAGAACTTCAATGGAGAAGTAAATAGGTAACTTTTGATTGGACTTTTTATATTGTGACTTTATTTATTGTCTTTAAAATTATTAAAATTTTGCTTGAGACTTGTTTGAATCCTTAGGCTGGCCATACACCGATCAATATCCACTCGATCGATGAACAATCTAGCGGGACGTCACTACCCTGCGCTTGAGCATTCGTCAATTGAACCGTGAATCCCATGCCCCCATCTAAAGTAATGGCAATCAAACAGGGATTTACCAACATGTTCGATCAAGCTTGACGTAAGCTTGAAAAAGTGACCCTTGTATGTCCACCTTTTAGTGGCATAAAAAAGTACATAAATGTTCTCATAAGGCTTACTTGCAATTTATGCTCCAGTTGTTTCATTCTCTCCTGATATACAAGGGGCATGTTGCTTGTTGCTGAAGACATGCTTTCTAAAGCTTTATCCAAAGACTATCATGTAATAGATGATGCTAAAGCAAGCTGATATAGCTATCCTGTTGATTTTCTTGTCCCCTTCTACAACTGTTAAGAGGATTAAAGATTTAGGATTGTGCTCCTCCTCCCCAGATGTACCAAAACACATGCTGAGTAAATATATTTTAACACTTGATAAATATATTTGCATTTTAGAAGTTCTAAATAGTAAATATGGAAACTTCTAAAAGGAAATATGGAAACTGGCTATTTGTTTAGCCTGTATAATTATTATATAAACATTTTTGTGTATCAATATATTTCAATTACTCTTAATAGTTAATTTGCCAAAATATAAGAGCTGGTAGAGCACAATGAGCCTTCAAACAAAAACACATTAGGATCCACTGAATGAAGGAGAACATTTTGGTCTGGAACTGTGCAAAATGGGGTGATTCCAAGCATAGTCTGTAACAATTGCAAGGTTTAGAAAAATAAACAGGATTGATTATACCTATGTACTGTCCTCACAGCACTGTGCGATGTGTGTGCTGCTATACAGCTAGCTAAACAGTTGTACAATCTTCAATTAAGGAAAGAAGACACTCTCTCATGTGTTTGTTGAGAAATTCTATCTTTATCCAAATCTTCAATTCAATACAACTGTAAAACTGTAATACAATAGGATACATGAATACATACACTTAATAAGCAATACAAGTGACTAACAAACGATGGACAGTAACAGAGGACTTACAGACTATTGGGGTCCCAGACTTGGAGTCACACAGCCAAATCTCTAACAGGAGTGATGCATAATGGAGGTTCCTCAGAGAGTCTCCTAAGGCAATGTTTACCGTTTGGTAACCATGGGAATCTAACACTATGCAACTACAAACATATGCTATGTCAAAAAGGACCAGTAGGTGGCAATCATTAATACAATACTAATAAATGGCCAAATAAATATATGGGCAGAACACTCTTTTAAAATCCACCCGCCTCTGATTTTTTAGAACAAGCATTTAAAGTAAACTAAACAACAAAGACAAACATGGTAATAGTGCAACTGTACTTGGCTTCCAAAAAAACCCATTCACATTAACCTCCCTAGTGCACTGCTGAGATCCAGATTTCTGTACCAAAAGTGCACCATAGACTTCAATGGTAAATTTTTCGTAGGCCTGTAACTTCAATGGTAATGTCGTAGGCCTGTAACTTCCCAAAATATGTCCGTACAAGGGTCCAATAGACATCCTGACTATAATAATGTTTGAAACAAACAATTATGTAAAATAAGAAAAAAAAATTTTAACCTTCCTAGCGCACCGCCCGTATCGCGCCGTTTACAACAGAGTACACTGCCTGTCGTTTCCGGCATCTCGTCGGAGCTCTACACGCAGCTGTTGTCATACTGACAACAGCTGCGTGAGAGAGAAAGCCGGCACTCCTCCATTAACATGGAAGTCTATGGCGCCGCGCCCCCCGCCCACTTCCGCATCACCGTGACGCGATCGGGGAGGTGCCGCCAACCCGGAAATGGTGCAGCGATGTAGACAATCGCTGCAGCTTTCCGGGGAGGCATAGGGTCTCCCCGCCGCCGGCTTCCTGTGTGGTTGAGAGGACCCTGTTCACCGAACGAAGGGAGGTTAATAAAAATAATGAAAAAAAACACAAAAATTAGGACACAAAACTATGCTGCTATGTACTAAATATCGCCAAAATAAAAAGTCTCTGATGCCCCATATGTTCCCATTTGCACTTAACCCTCTCTAACCTGGTGTGATAAAATCACACCAGGGAAGAAAGGGTTACTGCAAATGGGCACATCTGGGGCATCAGGGACTTTATTCTGGCGATATTAAGTACATAGGGGGAGTTTGAAAGCAGTTTTCTACATAGAAAACTGCTTTCATGCTATTTACTGTACAAATCTCCTGCCGCCTCCCTGAGTGACGTCATCACGTCACTCGGAGCGGTGGGGGGAGGAAGACACGAGCAGCCGAAGAGGAATGTCGCATGGGGACACAGGGACAGCGTGAGTATGCGCTCTCCCAGAGCCCCGACTTGTACTGGACGGCAGCACCTCGTCCAGTGCGATAGAAGCAGTTGGAGCGCTGGACGAGGTGCTGCCGTCCCTAACGCTAGGGCGGTTAAAGTCAGCAACTGAATATAACAGAGACTGTTTGCCTAAATTGGTATGGTTCTCATTGGATGGTATGCAAATGGCATGTGAACTAAAACCAGGAAATCAATATTGTGCATGCAAAGAATTACTTTACTAGAAACAGGTTTCTCTGTCAAGATCCACAGCATCCAAACTGCATTTTATTTCTTTAAACTATTGTAATAACAGGCTACAAGGTACTCCTCAGTCTTGACATATTTAATCTGTGCATGTGAATTGAAAAGTAAAGCAGCCTGATTTTTGTTGGCTCTGTGAACTCCACTTCTCCACCACCTTAACCCCTGTTCTGTCGGTCGAAGCACAGAGCTCCAGCCAGCAGAGTAGGAGAAAGTTAAAAAAAATTTCGCCCATCAAACGCTCTGAAGTATAGGGTACGTCCCAAACAATGGAGCGTCTTATAACCAAAAACATACTGTAGAAGGCATCCTTATCCGGTACCATTCTTTATAGCAGTGGTGGCCAACTGAGTTGATGTGGAGGGCCACAAGTGCGGCCCTCGGCATCAACAAAGGGCCTCACATAACATTTTCATTCTATACTGATTTGTATAAGCATTTTTAATGAATAAAAGGCATAGCTAGAGGACATTTTTTTTAATTTTTACAAAACTTGTTTTAAATGATACTTTAAGCTTTACTTTAGGTAACACTGTAGTACGGTAATGCACATTTTGTGTCATATACATCCTCAAAGATTATGTGCCTCATAGATATCATTAAAGCCACTGATGATATCTATGGGGCACATAACCTTTGATTCAAAGGTTATGTGCCACAATATATATTATACAATCACCCCCCCCCCATTTATTGGTAGAATAGCACTCACCAGTCTGCTGATCCCCAGCCAACACTAGAGGAGAAGATGAGAGGCGAGGGACTTGCTCAGGCACCATTTGGGTCACTGATTGGGTTTTACATAACCTGTTAAATGTATACAATTTAAGTCATTTGAATAACAGCAGGGAAACAATGTAACTATAAAACGTTGCAGTTAAGGGTGTGAAATTGGGAAGGTAGGTACTCTCGGTTGTAAATTTCTAATCCAAATATTAGACTTCTAAGAGTGTTGGGAACCTGGGGGTTAAAAGACAGAGTAGGCATATGTAAGGGTACAATCTGACAAGAGAAAAGCAGTGTTTGACAGCTGGAATATGACTATGAATGTCAAAGCTACATGCCGTCTGCCGACCCGACAGCACACAAAGGGTGCCCGGGCCGATTGTGACCCGATGTTTAGGCCGATTGACTAAGCGTGATGACATCATGCAGGGTCGATCAACCAAAACATCGGGTCACAATCTATACGTGTATGGGGGGCTTTAGGCTATGTTCCCACTTAAGCGATTATTCACCTGTGCTCACTAATTTAAATCACCGGCAGAATCCCCTGCCAATCACCTACACTTCTTTCAATGGGAAGGATGATAGGATCGCGTGCGATTGGGGCCGCGGCTCCCCGCATTCTGGCGGCTGCAATTATTTTCCACTAATCACACCCATAGACATGAATGGAGGAGATTTGTGACACCCAGTGCCAGAGTCAGCAAAACAGCCCCCAAACATAATTGAACCTCCACCATTTCACTGTAGGTATGGTGTTCGTTTCTTTGCAGGCCTAATTCCGTTTTCAGTAAACAGTAGAATGATGTGCTTTACCAAAAAGCTCTATCTTGGTCTCATCTGTCCACAAGACTGAAATACATTTTGGCAAACTTTACTCTTGTCTCAGTGTGTCAGCAGTGGGGTCCTCCTGGGTCTCCTGCCATAGCATTTCATTAAAATGTCGATGGATCGTTCGCACTGACACTGATACTCCCTGAGCCTGCAGGACAGCTTGCAGTTCCTTGGAACTTGTTTAAGGCTGCTTATCCACCATCCAGACTATCCTGCGTTGACACCTTTTATCAATTTCTCTCTCCCATTCACGGCCAGGGAGATTAGCTACGTTGCCATAGGTTGCAAACTTCAAGATAATGTTGCACACTGTGGACAAAGGCAGATCTCTGTGGAAAAATATCAACAATTTCAACGTTACAAGTCCATCTCCAATTTTGGTTCTCTAGTCCTCAGACGGTTCTTTTCTCCTCTTTCTGTTTTTCACGCACAGTGTGGCACACACAGACACAATGCAAAGACTTAAGCTGGGCATATACAGGTAGATTCCTATGCAATCGACCCCAATCAATCACAGTGCGGTGACATCACCACGCTGTGATTGATCGGGGATCAATTGAACGGAAATCAATGTGCACCATATGCGTAGCGTAGTGTCCAGAGAATGGAGGCGCTACCAGAAGACAGGCCAGTACATCAGGATACGTGGAGGAGGCCGTAGGAGAGAAACAACCCAGCATCAGGACTGCTACCTCTGAAGGAGCACTGCCAGAGCCCTGCAAAATGACCTCTAGCGGGCCACAAATGTGCATGTGTCAGAAATAGACTTAATGAGGGTGGTATGAGGGCCCGATGTCCACAGGTGGGGGTTGTGCTTACAGCCCAACACTGTGTAGGACATTTGGCATTTGCCGGAGAACACCAAGATTGGCAAATTGACAACTGGTGCCCTGTGATCTTCACAGATTAAAGCAATTTCACACTGAGCACATGACAGATGTTACAGAGTCAGGAGACGTCGTGGAAAAACATTCTGTTGCTTGCAACATCCTCCAGCATGACCAGTTTGGCAGTGGGTCAGTAATAGTGTGGGGTGACATTTCTTTGGGGGATGCTCAAGTCCTTGCCATACACTAACTGAGATGCTTAACATGGTCATCCAGTCCTAAACCACAAAACTGGGCACAGGATTTTCTTTTTTACTTTAGGGAATACTCTTGTACAAGGAAAATAAGACTGCAGTATACACACAATTAGGGAAACCTGGTAAGATTTCTAGCTATTTTTCCATTTTCCACATTTAGCCTTCATGCGTTAGTGTTTTCTGTGGATTTTGCTAAAGATGATCAATAAGATACAAAGAATTAATAGCAACATGTACCTTGGCCATAGAGCCATTAGCTTTACTGATCTAAATGCTCCAGCGACATTGGAGGCTCCTTGCTTAATGTATTCGCTATTCTGCATAATTTTGGGGCTTTTCCTTGGTTGCAGATAAATGCTGCCAAGTCCAAAGCAATAAATGTAAGTTTGCCCACTTCTTTAGTTGTCAATTTAAAGAGCCAATTTCTTTTAACTGCTGTATCAGGGCATTTTTCTAACAGCCACATATAACACTTGGTATGCTGCAAATTATGCTGGCCATACACATACCGATAAACGGCCGGATTTTAATCTGACCGACAGGCGTGCGCGCTCTCGCCGTCGGTCAGGTTAAAATCCGGCCGTTTATCGGCATGTCCCCACGTCGCCCCACTTCTCGGCCGGCCAGAGATCCGACATGTCGGAAAATCTGAGCCGATTGCCATAAGCAGCAATGAAGACGGCGTCTTCATCGCTGCTTATGGCCGGCACACAAAGGGTGCCTGGCCGATTGTGGGGCCCCAGAATGCAATGGGAGGCTAACGTGATGACGTCATCACGTTAGCCTCCCGGAGCGACATCGGGGGTAGTCTGCCTGCACACATCGGCGTGTGTATGGCAGGCATTATTCAACACTCCTCTTCAGAACCAAACTCAAGAATCCTGGAAAAATTACCATATCTCCTGGTTAGATCATATTACTATACCCTTTCTGTGTACAAACAATAGCTATTCATTCTTATGTGCTCAGGTCCCTAAAAAGGCTTCTGCATCTTAAAAAATATGCCGGGCCTGCACTTAAGCATGCTTCTTCTCCCAGGACTTTGACAGGTATTGAAAGGTATTACTCAACTAACCCTTGTGCAAGGGTGCAGTCTTCTCTTCCATGGTGGATTAGATATTTCATCATCCATAACCGTAAAGTACTAAATGGGAAAGTGTTTTTGGTACGATCCTTGA
The DNA here is from genome assembly GCA_036250615.1 of Ptychadena robeensis. Lineage (NCBI taxonomy): Eukaryota > Metazoa > Chordata > Amphibia > Anura > Ptychadenidae > Ptychadena > Ptychadena robeensis. The sequence continues at coordinate 110,641,000 of CM070035.1, read as the reverse complement.
CCTGGCCCTATGGCAAAAAATTTGGGATACTACTGCTCATGGCTCAGGTAACGCATCCTTCAGCAAAGCCAACTACAAATTTTTACTTCAATGGTACATAGTTTATAGTAGGCTGTACCAGTGCTTCCAATAAATACTTTTGTGGTTGTGCTACCAAAGCCACTCTGAGGCACAATTGGTGGGATTGCATGAAAATCTGAAGGTTCTGGTGGGTGTATACCAATAAATCTATACAGACTAGAATGAATCATTTGAGGCTTTGTTGAATTTGAAACCTATAGGCAGTTGAGGCAGCTCACTGTATTTTTATTGCTGCTAAAATGGTCTTGGCCAAAGCCTGGTGGTCGGGAACTCCCACCTTGAATCACTATCATGAGAAACTACATGTCGATGGCTAAGTTTGAGCGTACCGGGACTCCGTGGTTGGAACATTATTACTTTCCTAGACTGAACTAATCATCTTCACCATTGCCTCTCCCTTGTAGACAGGCAGGAAGTGGACCTGTATAGGGATTGTCTTTACAACCCCCTCCCCTTCCTTTTCCCCCCTCCTCCAAACTTTCCAGGGCTGCCTCGCCGATGTCATTGATGAGGCAGGAGGCGCGGGTGGAGGGGCAGCATGCCATTGCCTTCCAGTAAAAGAGGCATTATCTCTTTATTTTTCCAGCACATCGCCGGCATCAGGAATGTGTTTAAAAGCATGCCATGGCCAAACTGCCCAGGAGATCAATCATATTGAGTGATTTGAAACCCAATTGCTGATTGCCAGCTTCCTCTATCTAATATTAAATGAACAATGATATAAAATATGTACTGACTCTTTATTTAGAATTTAACGGTTTTGTTTATTCTGTATGCGAAAGATAATTGCTAGAACTGTAAAATGTACAATAACTTGGAAAATATCAATTCTGGTCCAGTGTTTTAAGCAAATGCCTAGATATTAACATTAGGTGCCTTTTATTATAAAAAAAAACTTTTCTATTACAAAGATCAGTCTAATAAATGCATCCCTTGGTGCTCCAATGTGCAGAGTTTTAAACTGGTGACACCAAAGCTACATATAGCTATATAGTGGGGTTCCCCCTTTAAAACTATTCCCCAAACAATTTCTCTGTTCCAAAATGTACTTGGAAAAACTCAGTAAGATAATTTGACAAATATGACACAAAGAAAGGGAAAATAACCAAAAGGTGCAAACGAGTATTAAACAAGTACAACGAGATATGGTGCAGCCTTCCATGGTAGTGTTCACATTTACAGTGGAATGCTTTCAGCAGTTCATCACAGGCTTTTTTTTTTATTAACTTTTCAATCATTCTCAGCTTCTGAAGAATTCCGAAATTGTCAAATGTCCATATGATTAAAAGAAAGAAAAATCACATACATTTTGAGAATCGCAAACTTTAAAATCAGTTTGGAAGGAGCCAGACCGTTCTTGTTATTGCAGTATCTCTAATTAACAGTCTCAAAATAAATGACTCATAAAATCACTCTTTACAGAAAATATATATATTTATATTCCTCCCTTTTACACTTTTGACACCCCACCCTCTTAAGTTCTTAGATAATGAATATATTTATTTGTCAAACTATAAGGTGCCTTATAGTAAAAAACACAAACATCATTTTGTATTTAGTTCATTTTCCAGTTCCATCAGTTTGCGAGAAGCTTTAACTTTGTTAGACACATCCTGGCCTTGGGAGAAGAGGCGCTGGCGTTCTTTGAATGTCAAGCTCTCTGGGGCTCCACCAGTTGTTGAAACATCTGCATCTTGGCTGTTTAAAACAAGGAAAATATATAATAATACTTAAAATAAAATGAGATCACAATTGTTTTGGCACAAAACTAATTTTACCTTTTCGGTCTCTTGTCTCTCGGATCCCTATAAACCTCATTGTTCCCAGTTATCGCATTTGATGATCCAGTGTAAGAATTTGATCCTATTAAGGGAAATTACCATGTTATTTGTTTGTAGTAGTTGCAATGCAAAGTAAAATTTATGTAATCACAAGATAATGTGCCTTTAGCAGCACATTCAATTACTTTGGGAAATGTAACTCCTGGATATTTAGAAAGACACAATATAATATTTTTTTATTCAAGTGTAAAAACATTCACAAAGGACAGAAAAGTAATCAGGCAGAGCAGGGGCCATATAAAAATGTAAATATAACCATGAAAAAAAGTATTAACATTAGTTTGCTATATTATCATGTAAGACTACCCTTTCCAACGCTCTGATACTTACCTATGCTATGTTCCCTGCTGACAGAGCCCTTTGTTTACAGTTGTACCTTCTTTCCTTCCCCAAGTGTTTAGTCTTAGCATTACTCCCCTCAGTAGGTGGAGCTTGCCAGCCAAGAAAACATGTCAGTTTGAGAAAATCATTTAAATTAATTAAGTTATTTTTCAGGTATATTTCAAAACTATCAGTTAAAGCAGTGGTTCCCAACTTTGCTTGGTTGGCACAAGGTCCCGGGGTATGTGGGGGTTAAGGGGAATTTAAGGCAAGTTAGGAAGAAGGGGGCATTACCACACAGATCATTTCCAGGAACATTTCTTTTAATGTGTGCATGTGGGTAGGAGTTGGGGGCCTGGCTTGTCTTGGACACAGACAAAAGGGGAACATAAGGAAAAATAGCTGGGAACCAGAGTAGTCCAGTTTGACTGCTATGTACCTCAGTTTGAAAATGTAAGGAAAAAAAAAATCACATATTAAACTAGAAGAGAAAGCTAAACGAATCCTTTCCTCTTGTTGCCAAAAAACAAAGAAGGGAAAAACCTTCCTTCAAAGCAAAAGAGCTCTCCATAATCTGTGAAAAACTAAGCTTATAAGTTTTATTTCAGAAAATACATACATAGAACTATTTATAATAAAAATACATTGACAAAATCTCTAAATGTTAACCTCCAACTCCAAAGAAGCAGGCAGTAAGGTTAGGTTTCCACAGTGTTGAGGGCTGCATGGATACTCCCTGTGTTAATCACATTGCTTAACAGGGATGTCGACGTTGCCCATCCATATATGTGCCTACTGCATCTTTTTCACATCGTTGAGCCGGTTCGCCGGCCAGAGGTTGACACTATGTAAACCTCTCCACTGGCAGACCAACTGAAAGCTGTGGAGACCAGTGGTGTGATAGACATGTATATGGATGGTCTACGTCGGTGGTTCCCAAAACTTTTCTTGCAGGGTCACCCTTTTCTATTTGAGGACATAACTGAGCCCCACTCCCCATTTAAACACAGGTTAAGAACAAGGACCAGTGACCCCTGAAATACCTTTGTGCACCCCAGTTTGGGAACCACTGGTCTACATAGACATCCCCATCAAGGAATGCAATTAATGCAGGGGGTATCAATGCAGCCCATAATGCAGTGGAAATCTTGCCTAAGTAATTGCATTTACAGAGAAGGATAAAGAAACCTTATAATTGTGTTTTGCCCATCTGAATTTCATTACAAATTGCAGTAGAGATCTGGAGATTTAGGTGGGTGAAGCGTGGAAAAGTGAGAAAACACTGTGAGTTAGAATTTGAGACCAATAATTTGGACTGGCCTCCAATTTTTTTCAGCCCTTCTACTTTGCTATCCAAACTGCATCCTTACAGTAAAATTCCAAGAATGGTTGGATTTCCACAAACCAGGGGGCTTGTTTTCGTCTCTAACCATCTAGGGTAGTGGTGGGCAAGTTCGGCCCCCGGCATCACTATAGGACCGCCACAGTTGATTAGAAAAGCCGGGTCAGCCTGTGACCACTACACATGGTGATATATGGAATGCCCCATATACATCAACAAAGGTTATGTGCCTCATAAAGTAGTCTAGTGGAAGCATAGGCACAGTCTGGGTCACTCATTAGCTTTCACGTATGCCAATAAGCGTGTTCAGCTGGAAGCTCAGTGAGTCCCTTTACTCCTCTTACTGCTCTAAGAAGTTTTCAGGCAAGGACGTGTCGATGGAGGATCGGTGATAGGTGTTTTCCTTATGCATTAACAGGTTTTGGTGGACGCAAGTGGAGGACCAAGGGGGGCCACTAAACAGCAGGCTGGGCACCTGGGGTCTAGGGAGCTGGGCGTTTTCCATATCTCCCCTATAAGGGTGTCTGTAATCCTATCCATCCCTTGTTGGTTATAAAATGTGTCTTTCAGGTCAAGCTTTTATTTTATTTATACCTCCATGGCATTTTCCTAAGGAAACGCAAATTGGCAAATCAACAAGCTTTAATAATCCCAATGCTGGGTGCAGATTTGGCTGTGAGCATAAATATAGTTTCTTATACATGCCTATGCAGTGACCTACCTACCTACTCCTTGGATGTTGATAATTAAGGTTTGGATATTTTTGTCATTGTAGTTTTAATAACATATAGTCACACATATGTTTTTAAATAAATGTACAGTATATATATTTACCATGCTTTTTCAAATACTTGCTGAATGGTTAATTTAAAACGATGGGGTTATCTGGATATTAGGTGTTCTTTAAGCACATTAATATAAAAACCAATTAAAAAATTAGCCGCTCTGACTTTATATAGTATTATCTGACACACAAGAATAAAAAAAGCAGACGACACCTACTGCAATATCTTTTGAGAAGCTATTACTCCAGCTGATATTTAAAACTTAATTCAGCCCACATAATTTTCCCAAAATGTAAAAATCAGTTTGAGGCAACTCAACAGTTTATATCCTGTAAAACGTTTTGAAAAGTGCTTGTTTTATTTACGGTAACAAACAATGAAAATGCAAGCATTCCAAAGCGCTTTTTATAATGTTTTTTTTTAGTCACAGCCAGTAAGAAAGATGAATAAGCAGTTAGCCATAAATATTGAGCAAATGGTTATGGCAGGAACAGGGTGCAAGCAGCTATGTGTACTTCAGTGTATATACTTATTTCTACCCAGAGTGTATAGTGTATACATATTGTAAATCTAAAACAAAAAATAACAATTCACCAAAAAAACCAAAAACTTGTTTTATAGTCCTTTCAGTGTTCGTAATTAATTGTCCTTTGACACTTTACCAGGAATAGTATAGGCTCTACAAGTTTTATTCTGGGTTGTACTACATAATAATCTGGCATATTCAAATGAACCAACACAATGGTTTCCATTTAATACAATCCTTAGGTAACAAATAGTCCAATAAAAAAATTGCATAAGTTCAAAAATGTTAAAAGGCTAAAAAAACATAGACCTAAACATGTATTAGGCCAAGGGTCTGCGCCTCCAGAGCTCCTTGGCTGCCAGCAAGACTTCTTACTCCCAACCAGCACATATATGCTGGAAGGAAGAAAGCAGATGCGAAGGAAGACAGAGTGTGCTAGCAGCCAAGGTGGAACTCTTTGTTCTTCTTCCTCCCCTACTATGCTGAAGCTGGGAGTGACCATCGCAGGGCAGAGACCTGCTCCCACCTTCAACCCAAAACACAGATGTTGATGGAAGAGTAACAGCCAAGAGAGAGGGACCAGAACCCAGCCACTGGACACCGTAGGATGCCAGTAAGCTAACCAGCAGCACTAAGGTAGGAGTGTGAGTCTCCAGAGGGTAAAGCAGCACAAAGCAGTACCCAATCACACATCACCCCAGACCCCCACACCAAAAAACACTGCACACTTGCCTAGAACAGGAGAAAGAGCCTTGATCATTCAGAAATTCTCAAGGAAGAAGGGGCTAAAGCAGCTCGATATAGGAGCCTTTTGAGGTTCCCTGCAGCAGTGCGATGACGTTTGCCCGATATCGGAGGAGATAGAGATGTGTCTCCAGCTCAGCTGATGCTTTGCACGGAGACCCCTCAGTCTCCATGCAATGGACATCGGCCGTGGATTACATTCATGTCTGATATCCCTTTTTTCCCCAATCAATCCCACTCGAAAACAGGGATGGACGCATAAGATATGGGCCAGATAGATGGCCATGAGCGCGCATGGCATATCTGGCCCATATCTATATGTGTGTTCCTAGCTTAAGTGTGCCAGGGAGGAGGAAACACAAACTAACTGCAGGAGGGAGGGCCATATATATTCTGTCCTTCTGCTCATTCACACTATATATGATGTGTTCTTTACCTACACCGTGCATTAGCAGAAGTGCTGCATGTAAAAAATCCATTATGTGTTAACACGGAGTTGCAAATTAACGCATAACACAGCACATACCGAGTATGAACAGTACATTACTGAACTATCACTCGGCAATCAGGTCTTTTTATTACTAAATACAAAGTATAAAGATATAAAATCCAACAATATCTATTTTTAAAGAAAAGTTGTCAAAATTTTATTCTTGAAAAGTAAAGTTCAGGGAACATTTATAGCACATAGCTCATAAAAAAAAAAAACAGAAGACAGATTTTATGCAAATAAAACAAATTTGTTAGGTATATATAAAATTATATTTACTACTATGACTTAAGCTAGCCATACACGGCACGGATTCCCTGGCTGATCGATTCAGCACCCGATGGATTCCGGCGATTCCGCCGGCATCCACAGGTGAGAACGATCAGCCAATTAGGGAATCCGATCGTGGCAGCCCACCTTGTACGGCCGGATCCGGGAGGGATCTGTGTCCGATGGATCGCCTCCCTGACCGCAACGCCCCCTGATCAGAGCAGAATCGGACCCGAAAAGACCAACAGGTTGGTTCTTCCTCGGATCCGATTCTGTGCCCCTGATCCATCGGGTGCGATCGGACAGGCAAGGTGGGCTGCAGGGGATTCCGGCACGATGGATCCGCGTGCACGCGCCCGGAATCCATCGCGCCGGAATCCGGCACGAATCCGTGCCGTGTATGGCAGCCTTTAGTCTCACTGAGATATTGGATTAGATGTCTCTTTTCCATACAGTGGTCACAATGAGCTAATAAAAAGTAACCAGAATTAATATTTACCTTTTCAGTAGAGGACAGCTGCTAAAAACAACAGGGTACTTACTAAGTGGTGTATTTAGAGTCTCTAAATTAGAAAAAAATTATTTTCCGGATGACTTAGTATTGGCAACATTGACGACCATTACATTTGAATACAGGCTGGATGGCTTAAATTACTGTCTGTCCCCATTCAGGGAAAAAATCTGCACTGCAGACTTTATCCAAAGGGGAACTCTGTTGAAATCATATTTTCCTCAGACTCTCTGAAGTTGGCTTAATGGCAGGGACAGCAAGAAGGATTTTGGCTAAACATGATGTGCGCCACATTTCTAACTATAGAGCTTTACAATTCCTGACTTAACCAAAAATATGATCATATTCTCCACCTATGACTTACTCAGGTTTTATTCCTCACTAAAGGCTCAATTAGACAAGTGTTTTTAACTGCCTGGTAAATGTCCAATTAGCGTAACGTATTTTAAGGCTTTTGAGACATAGACCTGTAACAGGGGCATTATCTAAATGCAGACAGGAGCATCCAGTCGTAAATGCAACATTTTTCTAAAATATTACCTACCCCTCAAAGTGATTGGGATTCTAATCAGGACTTAACCACAACATGAAAAAGTTACACTAAATACCATATTTTAAGACCAAATGATTCAGATATTTCCCATTCTGATGGCCAGAGCACCATTCTTCGACCGGCAAAGGAGTCAAGGAGGAGACAACAGAACTGCATGTGAGCTGAGCAGCTTGAGCCCAACTCACATACAGTGCATCTGCCAAAATACGAGTTAGGCTTAAGCTTCCCAGCTCACATACTGAAAAGCACAGAGTAGTAGGAAATATCTGCCCAGGGGCGGATCTTGCCTATGCACTGAGTAATCAGACAGACTGGCTGACTTACACAGTACTATGCTTCGTGTCATACACAGGCAGAGCTAGGCGAGAGAACTGCTGACGGGCAGCTATTTGAATTGCTCTGCAACTTTATTGTTCATTGGTGCTCCGTTGACATAAACAATGCACTACAGATGGTAGATCTGCCCATGAACCCCTTTGCCTCCCCAACTAGGCTTTTGTTTATTTATAGTAAAATGGGAATATTATGAATGCTGTTCTATGTAGATAAATCAAATACTTTCTGATAATCTTTAAACATGGCCATTAAAGATACTGTGTCTCACATATGCAACAAATTAAACGCAATGTTTCCATGGCACTATTGGCTCCCTCTGCACCAAGTGCATTCCTTTGGCGGGGACCCGATGGAGGTGACCCACATTACCTGTCTGAAGCAACGTCTGCCGGCAGGTCAACAAAGTGCCCTCCGGCCGGCGGATCGGCAGAACACCATGAGAAAAGCCGCTGCTGCAGACAGGAATGTGGATCTGTGCCCGCCAAAGGAATGGGCTTGGCGCAGGGGGAACCGACAGAGCCGATAGCGCTGTCAAAACATACTCTACAGCTCTTGGGACATGCAGTGCCAAGGAAGGAGCCCTTGCACAAACATGAGAGTGTGGGCCCCTCAAACAGGAAATTTGATGGAGCGCTGGCACAGAGAGACAGAGGAATGAACATAAAATAATTAGGTGAAAAGTTGTAAAAACAAATGCCCTTCATCTAGAAAATATTGTTCGTAGGTTGGAAAAATTATTACTTTAAGAAATATTCCCTGTGGAAAATGCAGTCTTGAGGTGGCCATACATCGTTAAGTAGATTGTTTGAAAGTCAATTTCTTTCTACCTGGATTGATCAACAGTGATAAAATAAAGCTAAAGGTGATTAAGCAGCAATCTGACTTGTTGGGAGATTTCAGTTGATTGCACAAGCATCTGATATGGTATTTTATTGAAATATGGAGCACAGGCCTTTGGAAAGGAATCGACAAATTGCACAATCTGACCGAAGCAAAGATCGATCAACAAAAAGTTATTGAACACATTTTTATAAAAATATGAAATGGGGAGAGCGGATGTTTATACACAAGAGTCAGATATTAGCCAAATTAATTAATGTAACTTTTGTACAGGGTTTGGAGTTTTACTGTTTGAATGCATTTGTTTTTATTGTATAACAGACATTTGTGGCCACAATGTCAGGGCCTTGGTCAGGCCATCAAGGCTTATTTTTTGGGGATGTATATTGTGTGTAGAGTGACTTCAATACTCCAGTCATGTAAAAAATGTATGTTTCAGCCTCATTTTTTTTTATGAAGAGACAAATAAAACAATGGATTTTGGATGGAATCTTATTTTATTACTATATGTATTAAGTCACCAGCCTGGTACTAAATGTATATACTTGGATTTGATTTGTCATCTTATTTGTTCTCTGTTAATTTGTAACTCAAATGATTTTGGTGACATTCAATAGCTAGCATTTTTAAAAAGAAGTCCGTATATAAAGTCATGCCTCTTTTTTTAATTTGATTAAAAAATATATAATTCTTTTATTAGAAAATGACTTGTCTTGTTTGTTTTGTATGATTTTTGGCTATGGGCAGCATGTGAAATCTATACACTATTAAACTATTTTTTTCTAAATGAGAACTGTAATTGGTCTTTTTTTTGGATATTACAGTTGTTAACTGCTATGCTGGTTTTAGTAAAATGCGGTGTACATATAAATTGTGAAAAATTAAATGCAGAGTGTAATTATGTGTTACAGTCAAATAAAAAAACTATACAGACACAAAAAAAAAAAAACATTGAATTGATGAATAGTTTAAAACAGTGGGAGGGAAGAGACTCTTTTAGGCTTTTTGTACTGAAACTATGAGATGATTTTTTTATTTTTTTTTAAACAGCCACTAAGACTTTTCGTGCTCTGTTTCATCATGCTCAATAATTTTAGGATTTGTTCATTGAGAAATATGTTCAATTCCATCTGAAACATAAATTATTTGCCAAAGCATATACATGCAAAATGCTCTTTAAGTATTCTGTATTATGCATCCCACAAATTAGACTTTGCAACACTGGATGGACACTGGACCCCACACAAGGTTAAATACTAGTTGCGGTTTTTACTATTTTAGAAATAATTTAATATGACATGTCTATTTTGCAACCCAGACAAATGTGGAGCAACATTGTTAGAGAATTTAGGAGCCCAGATTACAGTGAAATGCTCATAAGTTTTAGTGTGGTTGCCCAAAACATCTTTAACTTGAATGGATCTTGCAACTTATTAATAGTCATTAAAACACTGAAGCATTCTCCCTAGATTAGTCTTTTACTTGAAATAAAACTTCCTGTGCGACCTCTTGACTTCCTGACCTGACCTCTTGACTACTAAAAATAGTGTGAGCAAGTACATGCAGTACAAAAATATAAAGCAAACCTAAATGAAATATATGGAGAAGCAAAGCATGATAGCCAAAACCAACAGTACTTTGATTTGTCTCATTAAGAGGGGAAAAAAGACAACATTCAGGTGGTTTAAGGAGAGGAAAAAACTGATTGAAAAGGGTAATTTGAAATGTTGTAATCATTCACCAAATAGCAGTAGAGAGGGGAAACAAGTCTAAAAATCACCAAGGTGTAAAAAAAATAATAAAAAAGGATGCTTGTTGCAACTAGTCATACACATGTTTAAACAGTACCTTTAGAGATGCTTTGGTGAAGAAAACCTGGCTTATTTGCTATGGGAGGGGCCAGGCCTGTTTTGCTACCAGTACTGTTGGCATTGGCTGTAGGTGGCTGGAATGAGTTTGAAAGAAAGATGCCATCGGACACAGGACGAGGCTGGCGTGCAGCAGGCAGCTGTGGCTTATGTGAAGCTGGAGGGAGATCACCATAAGACTTTCTTGTGCTGGAGTACTTATCCTGACCTGCTAGGATTGTGTCTTCCTCATCATCAGTGTATGCAACAAACTTGGCAGTGTAAACGGTGTCAGGTGACAGAGCTTGTGTTTTGAGGTAAGAAGTGTTTCGTTGAGGTGGGGGAGGCGGAGCATTAGACAGGAGGGGTGGGGATGGGAGCTCATATTCCCTTGGGAGTGGAGGTCTGTACAGACCAGGCTCTTCAGGCTCTAGTAATCTCCGCTCTGCCTCCTCATGTTGCCTGCGCCTCTCTGCTTCCAAACGGTTGTAGTACTCCTCTTCCTGCCTCCTCTGCTAGCCAAAAATAAATAATGTAATTAAGCTTGTGCAAAAAATAAAGAAAACAAAATCAAAGCTTACATACAATAATGGTTATTAAAAAAAAGAACTAAAAAACAAAACAAAACAAAGAAAAAAAAACACAATTTGCTGATATCATGCCACATGCTCACAAATAACTATATACATTGGTGTTTTATTAATGCTAAAAGGAGTTTTTCATATAAATATTTTGTTTACAAAAAATGACAAGTAAACTTACTTGAGGAGTAATTATCTATATGCACCTGTACATTGTGCTACATAAAGGAAGGCCGATAAAAGATAAAGATCCAAAGTTGGTACTTAAAGTTAATATAAATGAACAAAAGTTACTTCCTTTTGTTTTATATACTTAAAATATACACATTTGAACGTATTTGATGTGTTTGTTAAACACAAAAAAACAAACAAAAATATAAAGCATACTTTTATAGTGTCCTACATTCATATTTTTGTGGAGATACCAAGAATGAAGCAGGCAAATGAGCAGAGGAAGACTTCCAATTGTAGACCACAAAAAGGAAGGTTGTGTGCATTTTTGGCAGATCAGTGTGCATTTTCTGTGCCATTTGTTTCATTTTACCCAGACACTGATTGATGCACATACAATAACAAAATATATTTTGTATTGTAAGTAAAACATTCCAATTCATCATATAAGCAACTGTAATGCTACAAACACACACACACACGTTCTTTTGGAGGGGTTTCTGTCTCAACTAAACTGCTGTAAAGTAAACCCACAACACAAACAGTAGTATATTTATATAGTTATGATTATACCTTTTTTCACAGTTATAATTTTTTTTAAATTCTTGGTTTTCCTTTTTCATCTCCTTGAAAATGTTAGACGATTCTATAAGAGAACTCTTCTATACTATGCAGGATATTCCTGAATGTTGCCTTTTAAGATTTGTGCAGACATTACTGTAAATCCTGTTTTAAATGTATTGGATAATCCCTCATGCTGATGTCCCTGGATTCTTTTAAAGTTGAGTTTTGTTCATCATATACATTGTTTTAAAGCCTAGGTTAACCTTAAAATACATTTCCACGTTCCAACCTCTGCTATTGAACAATGTTTGTAGCATATTGAAGGAGAAGGTTAATGGAGGGGGCGCCGCTCTCCTCTCCACACACCGCCGGTGTCTATTTGACACCGGAGGTGTGTAGAGGGCTGGGCGGAGATAAAATAAACACAAAAGGTGTACAGTAATATTATTGGTATATGTGCTCTACATTTTTTTTACAAGTTTTCCTACTTGGAAATCATGGAGGGGTCTGAAATTCACATTGTAGGTGCAGAATTTATTTTAACTGCACTGCTGCACGTATTTTAACACCTGAGAAAATCAGGGTTAATATTTGGCCCAGAAGCCTTTGTTTGCAATTACAGAGGTCAAATGTTTCTTGCAGTGTGTGCAAACCTGGTCAAGAACTACAACAGGGATTTCGGCCCACTCCTCCACACAGATCTCTTGATCTGTCAGGTTTCTGGGCTGTTACTGAGCAACACGGTGTTTTTAGCTCAACACAAAGATTTTCTATTGGATTTAGGTCTGGACTGCTTAGGCCACTCCAGGACCTTGATATGCTTCTTACAGAGCCACTCCTTGGTTATTGGAGCACCCCTAAATCATGATGTTACCACCCCCATGCTTCACAGTAGGGATGGTGTTTTTGAGATGATACTCGTCTTTCTTTTGCTTCCAAACACAGCAAATTAAGTTTAGACCAAAAAGTTTGAGTTTGGTCTCATCTGACCATATAACTTTCTCCCATGCCTCCTCTGGATCATCCAGATGGTGATTAGCAAACTTCAGATGGACCTGGACAAGTGATGACTTGAGCAGGGGAACCTTCCATGCAATGCATGATTTATAACTATCACACTGCATAGTGTTCTACACAGTGATCTTTAAAGCTGTGGTCCCAGCTCTCTTCATGTCATTGACCAGCTCCTCCCATGTAGTTCTTGGCCGATTATTCATCTTTCATATCAGCGATACCCCACAAGGTGAGATCTTGAATGGAGCCCCATTCTGAGGGAGACCAGCCTTTTCCATTTTGTAACAATTGCTCTATTTTCACCAAGCTGCTTGGCAATTTCCCCATAGCAATTTCCAGCCACAATTTTGTCTCTGGTGTCTTTTGACAGCTCTTTGGTCTTAGTAGGAGTTTGAATCACCGTGGGTGGACAAGTGTTTTTAAAGAGCTCAAACAGGTGCTACCAATTTAGAATAATGAGTGAAGTAGAGGTGGGCTTTTTAATGGCAGAGTAACATGCCTTTGCAGATTGCCAGGTGTTCAAATACTGCAGCAGTGCAATACAAATAAATTCTTCAAAAAGTCATACAATGTGATTTCCTAAATTTGTTTTTTTAAATGTTTCTTACAGCAGTAATGCGTCTACAATGTGAAATTCAAAATTTCCCTTTGTAAAAGGGAGAACTTACAAAATTTAAGGGTGTTCAAATATTTAAGTTCCTCACTGTATGTGGGTTTTCAGTCCTAAGCAACATACCGTATTAGGTTTGCAAGCTCATAAACAAAAAAAAAATGAAAACATCTAAATTGCTTGCCAAGATCAACCAATTAAGCAACATAGTATTGTGTGCTTGATCACTTTTGAAAGACACTTTTAACTAAAGGTACCTGTCTGATACATTTAACTAAAGCAGGGTACAGACTGCTCGATATTCGAACCGTCCGATGTACCCTGCAGTAGCGTGATGACGTCATCACACTGCTTTCAGATATTGGCTGGCTGGGGGGACACGACTCTGCTCTCTCCCTGGCTCAGCTGAAGCTTTGCTTGGAGACCAGCGGTCTCTAGGCAAAGCATCAGACATCGGCATTGTCATGTCCGATAAGGCGGTTTTCAAATGGGATTGATTTGTCCAGCTCGAAAACAGCGGTGGGCGCAGATTATATGGGTCAGATAGATGGCCGTGAGCACGCACGGCACTCAAAACGGCCATCGATTTGACCCATATCTCCACGTCTGTACCCTGCTTTACTGTATGGCTCCAGTGCTTTTAAACATTATCAATATGAAAAGTTGAAAAGTACTTTACCCCATACAAGAATGACAAATGTTACAGTTTTATAGTCCTTAGAAGACTACTTAACAGGATTTGAATACTTTGAAATTTAGTTTGTTTGAATTTCTCTGGTATCTAAATAATGTCTTGAAATTAATACACACAGGTTTCATGTTAGAATATAACTTCTTAACTGGGGACCAGGTTTGTACAAACAGTGAGCTAAAGTAGCCATGTTACTAGAAACAAAGAGGCTTTCATAACCTAACAATGTAAGTATTCACTATGTAATACCTTACCCTAGCACCCACTAAAGTGTTTCATCTATAAGTGTAATAAAAAATTTATTAAATAATAAAAAAAGCTATATAAAATACAATGTGTGATGAGAATTAAACAGGAAAGCATTTTTTATGATATAATATGAAATTAACAAAAACAGATAGTAGGGGATAGCTTGATACCCTAATACTATTATAATTTTATATTAAATCATATATTTGGATTTTTGTTAAGCTGAACTCCATGCTCAGTATATTTTCAATTGGGGCTGATCCCACACTGCAAGTTTCTTGCCTCTGCAGAAAATTGTTGACCTCTGCTCACTGTAAGGTGAAATTTATTCTAAAGTTTAGTTTTAAGTCTTGTGCAGACACAAGGTTATATCCTTAATGATTGTTTCCGGGATAAATCTAATGTCTGTACAAATGTATGTTAGTGACTAGTGACTGAAGTGACTTGCCATGTTTCCCAAGGAAATTCAAAAAATACTCTACCTCGGTTTTCTAAGGAGACAGATACATTGGGTTTGCCATCCTCTTACAACTTCCGTCTTGAGATTACAAAATAAGCACTAGTATAAAGTGACCTTGTTACTGGTAATTATCACAAAGACTCTAGTGCTTTAGAATGATTGAGCATCTGTGTGAGCCTTTACAGTTACCCACTCCAGATTTCAACTGTAAATTACATTTCCCAAAATTCTTTTGAAAATGAACATACATCTTGCTGGCTGCAGTGGACAAAACGTGTGTATTCATTATGAACAAAAAAAAACCCCAAAATGTAATAGGTAGATGTGGTAAATGAATAACCAAAGAGTTGACAAAGTGTTTGGAAATGCTCTGTAATCTCTATAGTTGTCACAACATTTTAACATTAGTCTATGAGGTTTAATCTGCCATGCACTATCCAGGAGTGTGTGCATAGGTGCAAGAATAAAAAATAATCCTTCAGAAGTACAACAGTTGATCAAATGCTCAAGGGTGTTTGTGTAGCCACAATAATATTCATTTAGGGGAATACGCCTTAAAATGTGTTCGTTAACAAACCAGTGTTAGAGCATTGGTGATACCAAGAAGCTTTGGGTGAAATAAAGTATCTTAAATAAAGACTACAAAACCTTATCTTCAGCTTCCTTTTTTGTTCTGTCCTCCTCTTGGCGACGGCGATCATCTTCTTGACGTATGCGATCTTCAGCTTCTCGCTTACGGATCTCTTCCAATTGTTGTTGCCTTCTCCTTTCCTCGTCCTGTAACTAAAAGAAACATAATATTTACTGTACTAGTAAACTAGTTGTGTCTGTATAAAGGGTATTTTTCCCATGTGTGAGCCATAAGCAATTACATTAGTCTAAGAACACTATGTTCTATTCCTAAATTGTATATTATGTGACCACATACGACAACTCCAGTGTATTTCGCATAAATACAAAGTTCAATTAAATTATCTGTTGCTTTAACAAATTAAAAAAAAATTATCCCCCCCAACACACATTACAAGATTAAGCTTACAGATAGGACATGATCAGCAACATTTTATAAAGGTGAACTTTATACTTTGTATAAGATCCTTTTCTAAGTTTTAGATTGCTAAAACAGACAGCATTTTCCAGATGAATAGGTTGGGCTACATAGGCAATAGGCAAAATGAACTAAAAGTGCACAAAATTAGGGTTTTGACAGGCAGCTTGCTTTATGAACCAATTTTATTCCACAAACCTCTGGATTTCTTATAACGCTTCAAAAAACATTTGTCTTACACATTTTCTAAAGCCTGCAGTTAAAATGAGATTGCTTGATTTAATTGTGTAAAGCACTGTAATATTTGTTTGCAGGTTTTGCAATACAAATATTACTTGTAGAAATTTACTTGTACAAGCCAAATACAGTGTAAAATTCACAATAACGTACACGTTTATTTTTTTGCATCATTTTTCTCCAAACGCTCCAGACGCAAAATGGAAGCCTATCTACCATATACCACAGCTAGATCTGGATTTACAGGAGCTTATCATCAAATAGTTGATTTGTTGCCGACAAGCTTTGCATCAACTCTTACCACTGCACAGCTTTGAAATAGTATGAAATAAGAAATAGTAAGAAGTATGTATTTAGTTGAGCTGGTTGGCTCACTGAGTTTGCTCAAGAAGAGAGATGTAGAAAGAAAATTATATATTTATTTCTCAATGGGAAAAAATGGAAATAGTCTGAGGTATAGACATTCCCCTTAGAAGCATGTATATCCAATCCTTCATTTAAACCCACATCTACACTTTCCAATAAGTACATGTAATACATTTTTGTTTAGTATTATTACAAGATGTTTAAAGCAGATCACCCAGAAGTACATGTTTGCATGAATGGCACCAGAAGTGCAGATTATAGCAAAAAACAAAAAAAACGTACCTGTAATGAGTATATAAAGAAGATTCCTCTCAGCCCCCTCCTCCTTCCCTGGACTGGAGCCGAGATCTCTGAGCTCTGACATAGTCGGGGAATTCCCTGATCTCGGCTCTGTGTTAAAAGCAAATTCCCATAGAAAACCATTATAAACGCCCCCAATGGCCACTTGCAATATTGCACCCTGAGGTAACCCCCAGAAGCCTGGTAAATAAAGATGGAATTTCATATGATCCCAGTAAACAGCCCTAAGCCATCATCATACCAGCTCAGAGGCAAGTCAAACTTTCATTTTTATATATATTTTTAACATATTAAGTATACATCCGCTAATACTGAAAAACACAAGGAAATCTTTCCATTAACATTTTGTGCCTCCCGAGGTGGGGCTGTATTGGGTATTTTTGCTGATCTCAAAATGGTTTGATAAAATAAGTCTTTTATAAAAGGGCCTCCCAAATCCTGTCATCAGATGTTGAACATGTATGGCAATCGATCGGCCGAAACATCAGGTGGAAATCGGCCTGTGTACGGCTAGGTTTAGAGTTCACAAACTTTATCTTGCTCAATACTTGCTGAAATAATAGGAAGCCAATACACTCCTTTAAAACAATATTTTTTAGAAGGTTCTCATCACTGACAAAAGTCATCACATTAGTATCATGTTAATTCCTGATTTATGCCATATTCAAATGCAGGGCATATTTAATGACAATGGTTTACTAAAATAAATTTAAGTATCCCGCAGTACAACAAATTTAGTTAGAAGTTTAAACTAAAAGTTTGCCCATGCCTGCACCAGAAAATAGTTGCCCAAGAGAATCTATCTTTACAGCTTACCATTCTTTCGAAGTGCTGGCTGTATTGTTGTGTTCGGTCTAGAACACTTTCATCATATATAGAACATTTCTGTTGATCTTGCCAGAAATTGTTGCTACCTGAAATAGCCTAAGAATACTTGTGTAAATACAGAAAGACTCTAAAGCTGTGTTACACTAAGTGATGTATACCTCCCTTACAATCTTCAATCAACCCTTCCAGAATGGTGAAATGTCCCCTTTTTTGTAAAATACATTTGATTGAATGTTTAGGACAGAATACACAATAACAATTAAGAAAAGCGATCAATTCAACATCATAGTTGTATGCATAAATTACCGGGTATATATCAGG
Organism: Ptychadena robeensis; assembly: GCA_036250615.1. NCBI lineage: Eukaryota > Metazoa > Chordata > Amphibia > Anura > Ptychadenidae > Ptychadena > Ptychadena robeensis. The sequence continues at coordinate 110,623,073 of CM070035.1, read as the reverse complement.
GTGACAGTAGTAGAATGCAGCGGTTAGGTATATAAAATATAGTAAAGTAGCACCCTAACTCTCAATTTACTCTGCCTGGATGTTACCAGACTGAATCAATCCCTCATATTTACAGAGAAGAGAACAGAGAAAAGACATTTGCCCTTTTAAGTCTTCTTATGTTTATGGATCAACGGTTACTTCAGTATGTCTACACTATATTGCAGCCCCTGTTTTTCGTTTTAATTTGAGGATGCCTACTATATAAACATTTGCGTTTTAAGAACTACCTGCTTCCTTATCTGCAACTTCTAGTGTATGTATGCCCTACATACATATATACTTTATTATATCTCTATGCTTGGCTCATAGAGATATAATAAATTATATAGAGTCGAGCCCATAATTATTCATACCCCTGGCAAATTTTCACTTAAAGTTACTTTTATTCAACCAGCAAGTTATTTTCGGAATAATTTTTTTTTCACAATAATGCCTCTTGTACATTGTCTTATCATCTTTTGCGAGACACCTATGTCATTTCCCGGTAAAAAAGTACTTGCTGGTTAAATAAAAGTAACTTTAAGTAAAAATTTGCCAGGGGTATGAATACTTATTGATCCACTGTATGTACCTAGGGCATAAATAGACCCACTCTTGCCAACTTGTTTTAAGTAAAAAGGTACTTTTCATTAACGCATCCATAGAGATTGCATTAAATGCATCTTAAACGCATGGGTATTCACTTTTGACATCCTAAGGCTGAAATTGGGAGATTACAGGTACAGGGAAGATTAATGCTAGAACATGAAATAGCTGTACAAACAACTTCACTTTATCATGAATACACTACTGTAAAAATTAAAAATTTAAGATTGCCAAAATTCTTTCAGTTTTTATTGTTTAATGTATACAATTTATGTCAGTTGGATAACTGCAGGGAAACATTAAAAACTATGAAAGGTTGCAGTTAAAAAAATAAATTAGAAGGGTGTTGGAGACCTGGGGGTTGAAATTGAAAGTAGGCATATGTAAGAGTAAAATCTGACAACAGAAAAGTTACACTATTTGGGTATGAGGGCTGGGGGTTCAAACAGTGTTATACTGTGAGAGTTTTATTTGACACAAAAGAACTGGTGACCTGTTGATGGAGACAGCTAATCAGACGCTCAATCAAGAACTGGGAGGTTCATCTGCAGCAAAATCTACCATGCAGGAACTGTAGCTCAACTGACAAGCAGTATGCTGATGGGGAGACATCAGTGTAAGAATGTCAATTGGAAAGTGAATTCATAAAAGAGACTAGTTACTGGTAGAGTGTTACACGTATCAGCAATAGGTCTTGTTTATATTTCATCCATATGAAGGGTCATGTACACAACACAACACATATGTGTTCTGATATTAGACAGGTTTCCATAGAATGCACTGCTCCATGCATTGTTTAACTGCAATAGTTTTATGGTAAGCTATTATGCAGTACATACAATAATCCTTGTGGTGTGTGCTGTGCAACACAAGCAAGTGTTTAGCAGGGTACAGACTGCTCGAAATTCGAGCCGTCCGATGTACCCTGCAACAGCGTGATGACATCATCACGCTGCTGTCAGATATCGGCGGGGCTGGGGAGAGACAGTTTTGCTCTCCCCGGCTCAGCCGAAGCATCAGACGTATTTTGCTCTCCCCGGCTCTGCCGAAGCATCGGACATCAGACGTATATACGTTCATGTCCGATATGGCTGTATGGCTCGAAAACAGCGATGGGGGCATATTATATGGGCCAGATAGATGGCCGTGACTTAAGAAACAATATTTTTTTAATTGAATCCTTTTAGCGGAATCGACCAAAAGTGATCCAAATTGAACAAAAATTATCTAGCAGTGATTGGACATGTTGGTAAATTTTAGACGATCATTCAAGTATCTGATGGGTTTTCTTGGCATGTAGATGGATTTGTATCGGATAGTACTATGGAGCAGTCACACAGAACTAAGGAAAGAATTCAGTTGTGAATCAATCATATTATGTTATCCAAAATGATTGTTTTTGAACCTCCCTAGCGATATGCCCAAGTTCGGGTTTGGGCAAAAAATACGTACAAAAATCGGTTTGCCTGAGCTGGGTTTGCGCAATGATATAATGACATTTAGGCAGCAGCTAGAAATTGTTGGATTTAATTTTCCAAATTCCACTATCTGACTTTTCAATTTAAATATGAAACCCCTAAACTTGGTATCATCCCCCACAATCGCTGGAGATCTCGAGAAGGGTTGTGGGGACATTTGCTCATAAGCACCTTGCAAGACACTTACTGGGTGTGGAGCATGCGGCAGCACTTCCTTCTTCCTCTGCTTCTCATTCATGCCAGCCTGTTCCTATTAATTCCAACATGCCCCCCCCCCCCATGTGCCTATGGGGAATAGCATGGAAACATCATCTAATGAAGGCACTGGCCGAGATGCAGCATTACTTGATAAATTCAAGATGCTTTTACAGAATGAATTGTCTTCTACCACAGACAAGCTGACTGTCAATATTTCAAGGAGATATAGACACAGTTAAGAGCACAGTGGATGATATCATAACTGTTATGGATTCACAAGAGCACGACTTGGAATTTTTGAAGGTTGACCTGTCTCTGCCCTCATTAAAGTAGAGGGTTTGGAAAATCGCACCAGAAGAGGTAATTTTCATATTCAATGTCTACCGGAACATATTGAGGACCTGGGTCCCACAGTTACTCTTCTGTTACAGGAGCTTCTCCCTTATGTTCCTGTGGAGCGCCTTGCATTTGACCAAAACTTTTTGATTGATGGTCCACACAGTGATATTGTGGTGAAGTCAACACATTACGCCACTAAAGAAGCAATTAGGCAGGCCACATGGAAGCAAGAGGACTTGGTCTTTCAGCAATGCAAGTACCAGATATTTGCTGACCTGGCTCCTCAAACCCTTTCTGGGTGGTTTCCAATATAATTGTATCAGGTACAGATGGAACTTTTCTGTCCATGTCTCTCTCTGGAACAAGTGACCTGCTCATGATCAATGATTTCCAGCATGAAGACAGCTCCTGCGGAACCAATTACTCTGAAAACATTTACGGAGTAATAGGCCATATGACTTTACTAGGCCATACTAGGTCTACAGCTCAGTTTTCAAGTTGTCGAACATGGCGTTGTATCCTAATAGTCCATATTTTTGCTCCCCCCCCCCCACTACGCTCTTATTCCTTCCTTCTTCTGAAGTCCTGCCTTCCCTTCTCCTTCCCTCTTGCTTCACCTCTTACTTTCCCTTCTGCTTGTCCTGTCCTGTTGCTGCCTCTTTTCACTACTGTACACTTTAATAATTATTTTACAAAGCTTAATAATAATATAATAATAGTGCCTGCCCGGCCACGGCCTCTTATGCGTGATTTCAAATGGTTATTGGCCAGGTTCTAAACTCAGGTACATTGTCTACTATTATGTTTTCCCCAGAAATTGTATAGCATTGTTGCTCCCGGTTGTTTGCGTCACCCTTTGTAATGCTTATGTGCATTACTCCCAGCTATAAACGAGATGGGCTATTGCTATCCCAATATTACTGTAGTTTGCTACTATGCCCCTAATTCGCACCAAACCTCTTTTCCCATTTGTTTCAGCTTGTTTTGCAACATGTCAATGGGACACTCCTGCTTTAACCTAGTTTTAGTCTCCATTATGGATGTTTACTGGCCCACTTCTGCTTCTTTAAAGCTGGTAACACACTGCTCGATATAGGAGCTGTTCAAGGTTCCCTGCCCTATATTGGAAGAGCTGGAGAGTACACACCCCCCCCCCCAAGCCGCTAGATTCACAGCCTAACTTAGTCTCTATACTGTACTCCCATCTAAACAAACTTTTAGCCCCTTGTACATCCAAAGATGGGAAAGTGATTTACGTAGTAAAAAATACAGGGAGGAATGGGAACACATCTGTTCTTTTCATGCATCGTGTTCAATAAATATTACCACCTTCTGAGTCTGCTTACAAAACATTAACTAGATAGTATAGGTCCCAGCTTATATAGCCCACCTCTTCCCTGGTCATAATGCACAATGTTTCCCTGGCTGTGGCTCCCTTGGAGATGTTCTCCATACATGGTGGTCCTGTCTGATGCTCTCTAGGTTTTGGTCCAATGTGTAAATTGCTCCATTCCTTGTTTTGCGGCCACCTGTTCAGGGACCCATTGGTTCGCACTTCTTCATTTAAAACCCCTGACCCTTATAAAATCTAAACACAAACTGGCACAATATGTGTTGTTGGCTACTAAGCAAACTATAGCACATTCTTGGAAAAAAATCGTTTACTCCCTTCTACCAGGTTGTCAATAGCCTCACTGGGTTTCTTATTGATTAGAAATTGTCTAGCATATTGTGTGATACACATAAGAAATTTCTTAAAGTTTGGGAGCCTTGGATCGGCTCGGCCCACTCAACATTGCCACCCACCTCTATTTCCCGATTATGAGTTGTTCCCTCTTCACCTAGACTACTCTCTATTATTTGGTTTGATTTTCATGCACATATACTAACCTCTAATGTTGTTTATACTTGTTTAATTGTTCTTAAAATTGTTGTCTACTGGCTGCATAAGATGTATCCTTACATCTATATTAAAGATTTAACACATTTCCTATATGCTTGAATATGTTCTTATTAACTTTATTGTTATTTTTGTTAAAACAAAAAAACTAAAAAAAATGATGGAAATACAATAGTTCAAAATTAATGTTTTGAGTTGAATTTCCACTTACATTTAAATGGAATTTTTCCAGAAACTGCTGGCAAGTTAAAAAAATTAACCAGCTCTACTAATTACACCATATAAACCTGCTAGGTAAAGTTCACATGCAGAGGATGTGTGTTGCGTTATGCGTTAACCCTGCAGAGCTCATTTTACTGCTTTGTTGGAGGTTCTGAGCACAGGTTAGTAGTTGGAAGGGAAATGCTAACGGCCATTTCACACTACCTGTGTTGCATTGTGTACGGCTAGTTTAAGCTAATGCATTAACGCTTTTAAGTTCTAATTTTTTTTAAATCTATTAATTAAAAGACAGCTGTATCATTACTGTCCTTATGTACTAGTAGTATAGCTCTGGTGAAGATAATCAATTTTAAATACACACTTTCTGCACTGTTACTGTTTCTGCAGTGTTACTGCCTGGAAATTATTATCATTATTTTCATCAAGTTCCTAATACTAACTCAAATTAACAGTCCCAGGCACACAACAAAAGTATTTAAACCAGTGATTGGCAACCTTTAGATATCAAGCTGATTCTGACCAACAACTGGCCAAGAATCCTTAAAATGCACTTATTGTACATACAAATACCAAAAATTGCCCATCCCTGATATGGACAAGTCTACAAGAACAGAACAGATAAATGCAAGAAAGACAGAACACATAGCATTCAGAAACTAGAAATACTACTTCCAGACAAGGCATGCTTGAAAATCAGGAGAATATCTTCCAAAAACAGGACAGTAAAGACAAAAGCAAAGACAGCACAGCTAATACTACAAAAAAGTATGAAATTAGATTAGAGAAAAGGGGGGAAAAGACAGAAGGGATGATTGAAGAGCGAAAAAAATGCAGAACATACCAAATCTAGAACAGAGATTGCTGGCATAGCAGTCTGCTGCAGATAGCAAGGAGGAGAGGGGGAAAAAAGATGCTAAGTGAAAAAAAAATCATTAAACTTTTTCATAAAGCAATGTCTTTTGATGCTTCAGCCATTTGTTTTTCCATGCACCTAAGAGGTGAATTAAATAAAATTGCAGGACAATGCACTACAAAAATGCATAAAGTAAGAGGAAGTGAGCAAAAGTGTGTAAATTAACAACTGTAAAGAAAATTTATATTAGAAAACCATCTCACCATTTTCATTGCAGACTTTCATACTAATGAGCAAACAGCAATTATTGTCCAGAACAAACATACATATTTATTACCACTACACTCCATATGCTTAAATATTCATAAAATTATTTTGAAACCATGGAAAAACTCTGTTTAGTTTTTGTCTCCTATTCTTTTCCACCTTTTCTAAGGTACTGAGGTACGACTGATTTTTTTACTTAACTGGTAAAAAGAAGAAGAACATAGTATTATATTTTTCTAGTACACAAAAAAGAAAGAACATATACAAGAGGACATGCAAATATATGGTATGTTTCCACAGGGAAATGCTTGCATCTATGAGCTGTGTACTTGTACATATAGACTTCAGGTCACCATACACATTACAATCTCATTATACAATCTCCTGTAGTTTTACCAACACTGTGTAATGTAAACATATTACTCTGTGTTATGTTTGATTGCCCATGCTAATCTGTTTTTTGTCTAAAGGTTAAGCAGAAAAATATACTGTTAGATGATTTATTAAAATATTTTATATTTACCAAATGTCATCACTCAAATAACAATAACAATTTTGTGCATGTGTGTGTCTAGAATTCACTATTTGAATATGGAATACTTGCAATCACAGCACAAAATGGTAGAAAAAAAAAATCTTATTACTTCATAGACCCACATACAATGCAAATAAGAAGCCTGTAGAGTTTTACATGAAAAACTATTTTTAGGTAAGGGTGAAAACTTACTTTTATTAATCCCAACAATCCCAAACTTTAAAGATTTTTGTAAGGTAGGACACAAGAAGTAGTACACAAGAAGTCTATTACCATTGGCTTGGATATGATCAAACCATTCCCCTGGTGGGACCGACCATAGTAACAACACAGAGAATAGAAACAACACATATTTCTCAAAAAATGTCTGCTGAAGATAGTAAGGAAGAGATGGGGAAAAAGCATACGTGAATAAAAAGTTTACATAATTTTTTTCAAAACTGTCTTCTCGTGCTTCCGCCTTTTGCCTTTCCATGCACCTAGGTGTCTGACGATTGGAAATGCCCCAAACTGAAATAATTTTGCTTAGTAAATAATAATTTAGTTAAATATACAAAGCTAGGCCTGAGGTATTCATGTCAAACAGCTGGCAGAAGCAGAAGGCAAGAGTTAGATGTAAAGAGGTGATCTCCTTACTGTGTAAGTGTGTGTAGTGCTCTATCAATGCCACCCACAAGACAACATCAGTGCTAATTCCAATAAAGTACCTACCCTTTACAGGAGGAAGAAACAGATAAAAACCTATGTAATAGGGTAAGACCAGCTCTAGCAATAACAAAAGGAAGAATGAAAGACTTACAATAAAACAAGCACACACCTAAAAAAGTAGAAAGAAAAACGTTTCTCTCATATAGGATATATAGCACGTTTCATGCACTGTTTGAGAAGGTAAAATTAAATCTCTGTGCAACTTTGGACACATGCCATTGTTGCAGGTTGCAGATTCAGGCATGCCAATCTAAAATGGACTGATGGAGATATAGAATAAATAATAAAAAATCCTGTTTCTTTGATTAGTACAGAGTTTTATATCTGCAGTGGCCATTTTTGCTCATCACTCGTGAAGGTTTCTGCCTGCTTATAATGGTTTGGAACTATCCACTAGGACCTCTTAAACTATTTTTGAGGACACAGCTGTTAATAAAGCCAGCTAAATGCAAATTTGCAGTCTTCACTATCCCAGACTGTATTATCAGTTCATTAGATTATAAGCAGTAACATGGTCGGAATGGAAGACTGAATGTATGATAAGATTTTTATGACCTGTTGGACAAGATTCAATGATGGCTATAGCTATGAATGAAAGCAACAGACTTTTCACTGTATGTGTGAATCACCAAAACTGGTAAATGGTAGTCAGAAGCAATTAAATCAAGGCCTCTTCAATTTCTAAATCAAGTCAGTTTTTTTTTAATACAATTCACAAAACTGTTAGACGCTGATGTTTGTCTTTCCTTTGCCATATTCTACAGTAATTGATAATAGTTTCCATAGTGGAGTACTGTCCTTTTTATATGGCTTTTTTTATGTTGTAGGCCTGTAACTTCACACAATATGTCTGTACAAGGGTCTAGTAGACATCCTGTTTATAATAATATTTAAAACAATTATGTAAAAAAATTATGTTTAAAAAAAAAAAAATAATAAGTTATTATTTAAATTATATATTTTTTTAAATACTTTTATATAATAGATTTCAAAACAGTATGTATTTACTTATATTTGTTTTTTGTTTATAATAAAAAAAGTATTCATTTACAAATGTGTTTTGTGTTGTTTTTCTTTTACTTTGAATTGTATTATTGGATACAGTATCCAGTACAATATCCTTCGGCCCCCTCTCTCCCCTGGTGTGGTGGAACTAGTGACATTACACAAGGGGAGAGAGTGTTAATTCAAAGGGGCACATCTGGGCAATCACACTGAAAACAGCTCTCTCCATAGAAAACGGTTTTCATGTGGTTTAATTTTGAATCTCCTGCCACTCCACAAGGGGGGGGGGGGTGATCCGCTCTGGACAAGATGGGGCCATCAGGAACGGGGTTAAGGCCGTGTTAAATTTTACACATAACAACCAAAGTCTTAGCCTTAAGAAGCCAAAAAGTAAAATGTGAAGATAAACAAATACTTGCTAAGATGAACTTCAGCTTCATAAAACAAAACATCATGTGGTAGGTTCCTGCAGCTACAAGTGTTGAATATTTGTCATTAGTCTGGAGTTAGTGGTCTAAACAGAATTATTGCTGACCTTCTCTTTGTTTTCATGATTCCCCCTTAACTATTCGATTTGACGCATAAGAGTGTGGGCAGGTCCTCCTACTACTAAAATGTTTAGGAATCATTTCAGTCCTTGCAACCACTGCCTGCAGCATTATAAGCTGCAAGGACCAGTGGAAGAAGGACAGAAGCTGAGGGTGATTAAAGTCAAAACAATAAAAAAATTGCCATTTAAACCTTGCAGTAAGTCCACACCTAAGGGTATTTTTTTTCTAATTTTATAAAAGCTAAAATTAAACCTTTAGCACTACATCAACAATGTAAACAAAATTATGTTCGGATTAAAACAAAACAACACAATATGCATACCCTTTAAAATTGTATTACCATTCATTAAATCAAAGACAGGCAGTCAAATCAAAGTCATTTGTTGATGTTTCTACTTTTTAGATCCCCAACATATTAAGTTAACCTTGTTTTAGTTTATAACATTTATTGTCCTAGTCAGCAATCATTTTAGGATCACTGCTAGATGGCAAGAACTATACTGTGTATAAACGGTTACTGGTCTAGAATGTTAAGCAAATAAATTAAAGCAAATATTAAGGCAATACATTCTTATCTGGGCCAAGGCATTTTGAACATTGTGCAAAGAATAATGGTTTGGAGATATGTTGAATTAAATCATTTATCATTTGTGTATGAAGATATGGCAGCTCTAAAATTTTAAATATGTATATGGTTATTTCTGTGTTGAAAATACAGATTTGTAGCTATACTTAAAGCAAGGGTGCATCACAAAGCAAAACTTTTGAAATAAAAGTATAAATGAATTCCCCTGTTCAGGGATCACACTGAGTTTTTTCATTGTTTTCCTGATTACTTGATGTGCACCCAAAAAACTGAAATGTTATATAGGATTATTTACATGCAATCAAAAAACAAAACAAGATTAACAACAGCATGGATTACCATTAGAAGTAAATTCTGCACCAAGAACAAATTCTTGGTGCGAAATAATGTATCGTTTTATTACCCTTGCTTTTCTTTCTGCTTCCAGACGCTGCATTATAAGCATGTCTACGTCATCATCCTCTTCATCATCATCATCCTCATCTTCATCTTTTTGCTTGGACTCTTGAAGTCGCTTCTGAAACTGCCACTCAAGCATTAATTTGCGAAGTCTGTCATTCTCTTCTGCAGTTCGTTCGGTCTTGTTCTGTAGTTCACCGATTTCTTTGCTTAGCATATTTACAATGTGCATTTGCTGCTGTTTTTCTAGTTTCTCTTTAGCATCTCTCTTCCATGGGTCTGGGGAAAGGCTGTCGCTAGAGGAAAGTTCTTCTTTGCTGATTGTAATGTACTGAAGATCCCTCCTCTCTATTGTCCGTGGTTGTTGCTGAGGCTGTAGCTCCCTTATGACGGTTTCTTGTGGGCGGGGAAGAGTTGCTGGCTTTTCCAATCTTGGTTGTGGTAAAGTAGGAGGTGGTGCTGCTGTCTGAGGCTGTGGTAACATAGGTTGTGGAGGAGCAGGAACCTGAGGTCGAACATGCCCAAGCTTTCTTTCTTGTTCACGCCTTTTTCTTTCTCTTTCCTCTTCCAAACGGGCTTTTTCCTTTTCATACCACCTCTGATGTTCTTCTCTTTTTTTTCTTTCAACTGCTGCTGCTTGAGCATTCAACTGTGGTCCTAATTGACTTTGTGATGGTGGAGGTGGAAGTGGTAAATCAACAGGGATACCTTCACATTCTCCTCCATAAATCACTGGAGGCGGAGGAGGTGGAGGTGGTAAATCTGTTCTTATTGGCTGAGACACAGCAACTGGTGCAGGCTGAGATGCAATTGGCGTTTTCCAACGCCCGGGTCCCGATTTGTTTAGTGATGATGCAGATGAATATGTTTTTATAGAATTATTTAAGTGTTCTTGACTAGATGTACTAGATTCCACAGAAGAGTTTTGGTTCATCCAACCATCTTTACCATCCACCTTCCTGTCCAAATACTCCATATCTTTTCTTAAAAATGGCTCTAGGTGACCTCGATCTGAAGGAAAACTCTGATCGTCTCTCAACTCCTCTTGGGAATGTCCAATTCTCTGTTAATGAAACAAAAAAAGGGTAACTACAAGTGCAGAACTACAAAAATATGAATACGTTATGCTACAGCCTTATTCCAAAATGGATTATATTATTTTTTTCCTCAGAGTTCTGCACACAATACCCCATAATGACAACATGAAAAGTTTACTTGAGATTTTGGCAAATCTATTCAAAATAAAAACTGAGAAATCACAGCACATCACAGCCTTTGCTCAATACATTGTCAATGCATCTTTGGAAGCAATTACAGCCTCAAGTATTTTTTTGAATGATGCCACAAAACTTGGCATACCTATCCTTGACCAGTTTTGCTCATTCCCCTTTGCAGCACCTGTAAAGATCCATCAGGTTGAATAGGAAGCATTCAAAATTGTTTTGTATGGTGCTTCCATGCAGGCCTGTCAATTGATGCATGCCAGGCACTATTCACGCAGGTCTGGGCGGCCAACATCAAGGACAGCTGGATACTATTCACCATTTCCAACAGCCATCGATAGTACCACACTATTCCAAGCCACAATATAATCTACACCAGGGTGCCTAGGAATGCTCAAAAACAAGCTATCCTATTTTTTCCTATGTGCAGAACCTTGAAGATCAGCAAGCCATTGTACCTGTTCCCACAAAGGAAATGCATACTAATTCCTAATCTTTATGGTACACAAGAGAACAGGCAATGATTCAAAGTGGAGTCACTCAAAACCATCCTCCCTATCATCAGGGCTGTGGATTGGCTCCTGAACTATAGATCTACGGGATGCCTACCTCCACGTCCCCATTCATCCTGTATCCCACCAGTATTTACGTTTTGCAATTCAACGTTACCTCTTCCAATTTGTTTGATTCCTGGTCTTACCACTGTTTCCAGGATCTTACAAAAGTACTTGTAGCAGTCACAATTTTCAGGGAGGCTGGCCTCCAAATATTACACTATTTGGATGAAATTCTGATCATGCTCCATTTAAATAATGACTTACTTGGACTGAAGTATTGCTAGAATGGTGGCTTCCCATTTGGACCTGAACTTTATCTTCATACTCTGGCCACTGGCTTTGAGTAGATGCATTCCGATCTTGAGATTTGGGGGTGGGAAAAGTAAAATATTCTCTTGTATAAGTTTGTGTTGGAATGGGATATGCTTCAGGTCTTGCAGGTGCTGTTGGTTCCTGAAATATTAAAAGTATACTGAAGATAAACATTATATTATTTATAAAAATTAAAAAAATTTGGTAATAATTATATTTAATATAACTAAAGTTATAATACTAAATATAAATATTTAAAAATGTAAATGGTATACATTTAAAATTATCTTAAAAATATAACTGGAGCCAATATAGTGGAACCCAGTGTAATAAAATCTTGCTGCAGAGAATATTTTATAAAAAAAACACAATCTTTTAAGCACTGAAATTGCTCTAGCAACCTCTTGAAGCAGACTAGAGATGGTCGAAATGAATAAAATTCGATTCTACTTAAATTTTGAGTTTCCCAATCGAATTTCGATTAGACTGTGAAATTTCGACTTTTTTCTAGTCGAAGTCGAAAATTCGCATAACGCCAAAAATTCGCATAAAGCCTAAAATTCGCATAAGGAAAAAAATTACATAAGGTGGAAAATTTGGATTTGCTGTATGAGCTTGAGCTATAATAGAAGAATCAGTGTACATAGTAGCAGAGCTTTACAATCAGAGCTGAGATTTAAACCCAATTTATACACAAACTTGACATGTTAGAGCAAAACTTATTGTTTTCAAATGTTTCCCCAACCCTTCTCTACAACTCCAGCAATTTTTGTGAGGATACCATTTTCAGGGAGTTTGCAATAAGCTGACAAAGTTAGCTAGTACCATGCGAATTTTCGCCAATGCGAATTTACTGCAATGCGAATTATCGCCAATGCGAATTTTCCTATCACTCCCGCATGCGAAAATTTTAAATAAAATTACGATACTCGCATGCGAAATAGCGGCACAGCAAATCAAAAGCAAAGTTGTTTTTTAAGTTGAAATTTCGATTTCAGTCGAAATATCAGGCTGAATTTTGACTTTTTCGGCGAAAAGTCGAAATTCCTACTTAAAAATTCGCACTGCGAATTTTTCAAACATCCCTAAAGCAGACATGAAATGGCTTATTTGTCTCATGTAGAAACTGCCTCCTGAAGGAAGGTTTGACATTTTCCAACATAACTAAAGGTAAGAATACAAGGGTCGATCTAGGAAAAAATCGACCCGTGTATGCCGTTTTCCGAGTGAGATCAATAGATCTCGCTCAGCTGAACAGGTTACCAACATGTTGGTAAACATTGTTCGATAGCCTATACTATGAATAGGGAACCACTGTCCCCCATTCATACAATAGACTGGCTGACAGCGGGCTCTTGATATCGGGGAAGCCGAGCAGTAGTGTGATGACTTCATCACGCTACTGCTGAGAGCTGTCGGCTCAAAAATCGAGCCGTGTGTCTCAGCCTTTATGAAGATTTTTTGCATTTGACATCAAATTTCAATTAATCAAAATCCACTTAAACAATCCCTTTTCCAGTTATCTGCTCATGTCTACACACACAAGTCTTATATTACTTCCCCTACCCTGTTCTGAATCACTTATGATATTGCTGTGAATAATATATACCGCTGTGAATGAAATATGTCGTATTTTTCAGTCTATAAGACGCACCTGTTTAAATGAATTAGGGAAAAAGTCCCATGCAGTACCCAATTTCAGCTACAAAAAATTGTGTCACTAGAGATTGGTCATATCTGCAGGGCTCTGCAAAAATAAGCAATAGACGCTGGGTGAGCTGGCTGGGAGCCAAGTTTCTTCTGGTCCAAATGGGGTCGTACATTCGGACCAGAAGAAAAACACGGTTAATCTGAATTCTAATATATTGATAACATGCGCATTTAACCTCCCTAGCGCTATTGTGTGGTCCAGAATTCCTTACCAAGAGCGCATGTTGTAGGCCTCCGCTCTCCTGGAGCAGTCTCTGTCGTATTGGAGCCACTGGGACAGCATGAAACTGTACGTATGGGCTGCTGGGGCTCCAATCTTCGCAGGACCGTCCCATCTCGTCCAGTGCAGTACTGACAGGACAGCGCTGGATGAGATGGTGCCGTCGGGAATGGCAGGGGGGTTAATGTCATAATCAAAATTTTTTTAAATCAACATGAAACAAACAATTTCAAGCATTACTTACCTCAGAACACAAATTCCCTGTAGAGACTGATGTGATCTTGACTGTTGAGTTAGTGGCATATGCAGTTTTTCCTCCTGGACTTTGAGGTTGATCTAAATAAAATACACAAGCAAACTGAGAGAAGGATATTTTCAGAAGTAATTGGTTGTACTTGGCATGTAAATGGGCCAGTATTAATGGTACATCCCTGGTTAATGTGTTGCTTGTATGCTTTATAAATCAAACTATCAATAATATTGAAGTAAATAAAACAATTTACCAAAATATCTCAATGTTTTTTGCACCATCCTACCTTTGCTACCCTACAGTGGAAAAATTAGGTAGTTAAAATTTCTGCAATTTTCTAACATTGCTAGTTGATTTATACTTGCCCACTTGATAATTTTGTATGTAAAATTAGGTATGCCTACATTTATATGGGTGGAAATACAGCACATTGCGGTCCATCATTCCCGCCAAGCGACTGACCGAAAATGGAGGCCCAACTGGCAAGATCGACCAGGAATCTGCGCATGTTGGATCGACACGCTGGTAAATTCCCGGCCGAATCCCATTACTGCGGACCCTATCCAAAGTCATGGGCGGCACACAAAGAGTGCCTGGCCGATTCTTGGCACCAGCGGCGAGCGTGATTACAATAGGAAGACAAATCGTCTATGCCCAGCTTTAGGTGGTGAACCTATAGGTTCTGCATGGGTTTCTCTGTGTAATTCCAATGCCATCTTGCTGGACAGAGCTGTGTAATGTAAACTTGGCCTGCATATCTCACAAATCTGACAACTTTTTCCCTTCTCTAAGGCTAAACTTGCACTGTTGTTTCCTTTGCTGCTGTCAGGTGTTTCCAGGTCGTCTTGATAAGGACTCCATGGAGGTCCTATCGGGTAAAACCTGAAAACTAACTGGCGGACGCCTAATGTTGCAACCGATGGTCGGTTGTGGTTTACGGCTGTGTAAATGAGCCCTAAGGGATGTTTTATTATCTAAGCTCCTTAAATAACTGTTAGGTATAACCTGTTGTGAGAGGCCGTCATGTTTATTTTACTACAAATTAATGAATTGCGCCTTAAAATGATGCAAACTTGCCAGGAAACAAAATCTTAGTAATATAACCTTATGAACAAATAATATCTGCTTTGGCTACAACTTTGTGTGTAAACAGTAGACCCTTGTCATCAAACAGCATGTATCTTGCTGAACTTAAGAGAATATTGATCATTTTATTTAAATTGTTGCTGAAAAATCTAATGGGAAAAAAAAAGTTTATGCTTTTTGTTTCATCGTACTTGCTACATTGGGACTAGAACGATGGTCAGCACGATTCTTCATTAGCCTGTCATCTACAGGTAGTTTCTTTGGTTCCGAGTATTCTGGCCAAGGCATTTTGGGACTTTCAGGAGATCCATTCTGAGCAGTGTTATTATAAAGCTCAAACCCTTCACTTTTTGGTCGTGGTTTCCCTGAGCCACGGCGATCTAAAAGAAGAAAAAAATTATAGCATATAAAAACTAGCAACTATATTGTTTGCTATTGCGAGATCCAGGTTTAAGTACTTGAATGAAAGTCTATCTGATGCAGTCTGAAATCCTGAAGGAAACTTATTTTCTCTGTTAGGCTTAGACTCCACTACGTTTTGCCCAAATTCACTAGATCCGTGATGATCTTCTTCTTGGCACACCCCATGTGCCTATTGACAATGAATAGGAGTGTGCGAAAGACAAAACCATCATGGTCTTACTGCAGCAGAAAGCTACTTTTATGTCAAGGTAATGTAAAAGTAATAGTTGTTTAATTCACTGCTCAACATTACTTTTTTGGAGTCGCACCAATCATATGTTTTCTACATGTCAGAACAAATAACACACATTCACACAAGTTAATATACATCAAGCAAATTTACTCGATGGACTGACATTCTTTAAGGGTCTGTTTTTTTGGTTTATAGTACAAATATTTCAACTTCTTCCATCTGTAAGCAATTCCCTATCGCATATTAATAAATTAGCTGTGTATATTCAATATTGCCTTTTTCGCATGGCATGGAAAAAGAAATATATTTCTTAAAACCGTTTTTATTTGGTTCATGTTCTACTTGGCATTGCCCCACTTTCTAATTGTATATCAGTTTGCTTTTTGGTTCCTGACTCCTCCCTCCAAAAATAATCCAATTTTATAATCCTTTTGTTATACATATGTATAAATCCTGGAAAGGTAAAGCTCATATACGAAATAGACTGATTAAATGAAAAGCAAGTTCATTCAAGCCTTTATTTGTCATAATTTTTAGGATTATGTCTTACAGCTTATAAAAACCCCAAAATCTCAGAAAATATGAATATTGGGAGGTTTAATTTTATAGGCTCAAAGTGTCAGATTCTAATCAGCCAATTAATCAAAAAGACTTGAAAGACTATGGAGCCTTTAAATGGTTTCTAAGTCTGGTTCAGTAGGAATCACAATCAAAGGAAAGACTGTTGACCTGACAGATGTGCAGAAATCCATCATTGACACCCTCCAAAACTCTCAAAAGGTAATTGCAAAAGAGGTTGGTTCCCAAAGTGCAGAAAGCACATAGAAAGTTATGTAGAAGGGAAAAGCGTGGAAGAAAAAGGTGCACACACAGCAAGGATGGCCGCAGCCTGGAGAGGATTATCAGGAAAAGGACATTCAAAAGTAGTGTGGACTTTCACAAAGACTTGACTGAGGCTGGAGTTGGTGCATCAAGAGCCACCACATACAGACCTTTCTCCCTCCCTCTCTCCCTCCGCAGATGAGCCTTATGGAGATGCTGAAATTTTTCAGCAGAACTTGCCACCTGCCCACATTGCCAAAGTACCAAAACCTGGTTCAATGACCAAGGGATTATGGTGCTTGATTGGCCAGCAAACTTGCCTGACTGAACCCCATATAGAATCTATGGGGCATTGCCAAGAGAAAAATTAGAGACATGAGACCAAATGCAGAAGAACTGAATGCAGCTATTGAAGCAGCCTGGTTTTCCATGACACCTCAGCAGTGCCGCAGGCTGATAGCATCTATGTCACACCACATTGAGGCTGTAATTGATGCAAAAGGGGCCCAAACCAAGTACTGAGTGCATATGCTAATGATAACATTTTTCAAAGGTCCAACATTCTTTTAATAAATTTTTTATTTTTTATGTAATATTTAAATTCTCTGAAATTCTGTTTTCATAAGCTTTAAGCCCCAAGCATCAAAATTATAACAAAGTCTTAAATTATCTTGATTTGCATTTAACCTTCTGAGCATTCAGCCCGAGTTAACTCATCATGAAACTCAGCCCCAGTTAACTAGAGCGATGCTCTAGATACCGCCGGATTCCTACAGCGGTCGGGAGCATTGGCATGTTGTGCTCTGCCGTGATTGCCGTGGCACGGTTATAAAAAAAACGCGCCACGTACGCAACGCCAAGAATGTTAATCAGCCTACTTCGCATATTTGTCTCACCTTTTATGTTGATTTACTGAAATACTGGAACTTTTTGACGATATTCTAATTTTTCACAATTCACCTGTATGTAGTGCAGCAGCCTCTTTGATTGGATAGTTAAGAAAGATCCTCATTACATAGTTATGATAAATCTAAATTTGACCGTAAAAAAGTTGTACAGTTGGATTGTCATGTGACTGATGCCTTAAGGGTGTTTGCCAATCTAAGGCACTATTACAGCTACAAACATTTTGCTTTTGTGAATCATGCCTTTACACTATTGAAAAAAAGCAATTTCAGTAGATAACAGATAATAATAAAATATAAAACAAGTAATTTTGTAAATTTGGTATGGAGTTTCCATTGTTGCATGTTTTACTACCTCTTTGCATTAGAGGAGATGGCTGATTTAATAGTGTAGCAAGACCATGATATATTGCTCCTTGTTTTGCAACCTCAAGTGTCACAACCGAACCTGTTCTTGTCATCAGTTCAGCAGCCCTGTAAAAAAAAACAAAAACAAAAAAAAAAACTAAGCAGAATCACAGCATGATGGTGTTCATCAGGGCGGAAAAGAAAAAACTACTGCTCTCTCCTAAATAGATTACCAACCAACCAACTCTACAATTTGATCATATGGACAAAGCAGAAGGGTGCTGAAATGTTGTAAGTGGGTGGACCTAGCCAAAATAGATATTTTTGGCTTAAATAAGGAGTGTTGCAATTAGAGAAAGAAAAAGACTGTATCCAGTATAGAAAACATGGTAGAGGAACCGTTCTAGTTTGGGCTCACATGTGCATGGATGGCTTGCAATCACTTCAATACAACGTGCAAGACTGTTCTACAGTTAAGACAAAGGTTAAGTTACAGTTATTGCTCCACCAAGGGGCCACACAAAATAGAGAGCACAATTCACTTTTGCCATTCAAAGAGAAGTATTTGTATGTAATAATCTTTATTGCAATCGGCCCTGTATGCATAAGACTTATATCTGTATTCAGAAGACTACACCCTGAAACCTGAATGAACAAACTGCAGGTTTTTGATGCTTGAGAGGCAAGGTTTGTTTCAAAATGAAAATATTCTATGATTTTATGGTATGTATCTTGCAAATGCTTACAGATTTACTGTGGCGACAGGTGTTATTAAACCTCAAGCCTGCCATATACCCACCGAGCGGTGGCCGATTTTGCTGCCGACTGATGGGCGTGCGTGCTCATGATCAGGGGTGCCCACATGGGGCGACAGACAGCTTGGCCGGCCAGAGAACAGACATATCCGATATTCTCTGGCCGATGCCATCCCAAGCCGTTAACTTGGCATCTTCATTGAAGCTAACGGCTGGCACACAAAGGGTGCCCTCCAATGCTGTCATCTCTAGAGAGCAGCGTGATGACATCATGCTGCTTTCCAGAGCTAATCTTAGCAGCTCTGTCGGCCCCCACTCGGGGCCTTTACACATACTTCCTCAGTAGATTCTCTCATTGCACCAATGTTACCTTTCTTGGGACAGCCCCACTAAACTTCGTCCATCCACACTGAGAAGCTGGTCTCCTGCTGCAAGACGACCATCCTAAAAATTACATTAAATTGAAGAGAGAAACCCAAATGTTATTGAGATGTTAAAGAACAATTTTCACATTGTGCAAGTATTGATCTTGGATTTATAACTAACATATTTGTAGTTGTAAATTTCTTAAAGCGTATATGAATCCTAACAGCTCAAATCCATATACATAGTCTTACTGTTTTTACAGAAGCATTTCACTTACAGGCTGACAAAAGAAGTGCTAGTCCTATGCAATAAGCATCAATTTTCTAAGTCTGTCAAGCGTGCTTTTCAACTGTCCATTGAACAGCTTAACAAACTCTTGATGGTGTGGTAGGCTGACAATGCTACTGATAACTATAATGCCCCCCCCCCCTCCTAAATTGTTAGCTGCAGTTGTAAAGCTCTCCCCTAAGGGGGTCTCGAACCACAGTCTGAGAACCCCTGCTGTTCCTGCCCTGCACACCTTGCAGTCTCTTTTAAGATGGGAAATTCAAGCAAATCTTGAAATGCAATGTCCAGCCCTGCAGTTTCTGCAAGAAAATGCTGAAAACGTGAGTTGAATTTTTTCTAATTTCTACCCTTAAACTATTGATCTGTCCTATGGAGCGTCCTATTGTGCACGAAAGAGAAGCTTATGAATACATATATAGTATATCCTCCACTACCCAATCAGTACTAACAATTGTTTGGTGGAAAGACATATTCCAAACAAATTAACATTAGCATCTGGCACATACCACTTCTGCAGCACCTCCTTTGACAACTGACTTTACGTAAATGCCAAGTTTTTCTTGACCAGCCCCCTATAAAAAAGCAAAAAAGTTACACTTTATTTTCAATGTAAAAACTTGCAAATCCCATAAAAATATATCTGCATCAAGTTAATTAGAAGAGATTGCATTCAAAAGATTTGATTGCCTTAAGTGGATAATTTACAATAAAGCACAACATTGGTGTATACAAAAACACATTCTCACAAAAAATTTATTTTGTCGACGCCAAATAAAAAGAAATTTCATCTATTTATATAAAATTGATCATATCATATGCATAATCATATGCATTTATAATCAACAAAATGTTTTTGAACTTGAAAGGTCCCTTAATATTGTGGTCACTTGATTTGGAATGCCAATTTGAACTTATTTATAAACTGTCCTGCATAAAGAAAAAAAGGTAATCTAGAACCCATAATTGACTTTTTCTTTGCCAAAGGTAAATTGAGAAAGTAAAAGGTATTAAACAATATTCGAATAACAACTATACTACACAGAAGCCATTGTTACAAAAAAGCCAGAGTGGGTGGCATTTATTTAAAGTATAATACTGAACAAACATATCTAGGAAGTCACTGAGTCACGGTCCGTGTTCTCCCCAGAGCAGATTGGCCGGGCGGCCCGCCCGGGAGATTTTAGTCCCCGCCCGGCAGTTCCGTCCCGCTATACCAGGGGTCAGCAACCCCCGGCTCCAGAGCCGCATGTGGCTCTTCTTCATCCTCGGCGCGGCTCACCTCTGATAGGCGGCCGGCCAGCGGCAGCACACAAGTCCTCCGCGGCAAGCAGCCTGACAGGCGGCGCCTCCCATTCTTCAGGAGCGCGCCACAGCCACTGAAAGATTCCGGCCCGCGGCACACTACCGGAGTCGCAGAGGACTTGTGTGCTGCCGCTGGCCGGCAGCCTATCAGAGAGGCCGCCGGACCGGTGCAGGCGGCGCGATGACGTCATCGCGCCGCCCGGCTGAAAAAAAATTCTGGGGAGAACACGGTCACGGTGATATGAAAATGAAAACAGTTTAGTAAATAACAAGAATTTTTTTTGCTGTTAGACATGAAGGAATGAAGAACATCAGGGTTGGGGTTTAAATATACATTTTGAGGGACACAGCCCATCCAAAATAGCATAAAACATTCTGCAGGTTGTTGTTACAGGTACATGGTACAATTTGATAAATTGCAACATAAGCATAGGTAGCTGTGATAAATAACTGGATTATTACTGGGCTGGTCCTTTAAATAGATTTCATAACAGAAATTGGGGAGTAAGGACAGGAAATGGGGAGTAAAGTGCAATAAGATGTCATTTCTGGTGTGGGTATTATGTGGGTGAGAAAAAAAAGGTATAATTCTTTGTGGATGGGTGTAATATGCACCAAACGTTTGAGCAGGTGGAATTGCTGATAAGGAAGAGAGAGCTTGGGCAATTTTCCCCAAGGAGGAATCTACTGCAGGGTCTAAAGTGAGATATACAGTAGATCTCCACCCAACATAAGTTTGCCTTTGGTAAAGAATTCTAATTAAGAAGAATTATCTTTATATATGCTGGCCACATATAGTAGGAACGGGGGTTTAAGAGATTCTATCCCTTACCACGAAGAAAACAACTTTGCCAGACAACTTCAAATTATATTTTTCATTACCCTGAGGGGTACGCTTTATTAATATACATATATAACAAACCCATCACCATTTGTCAACATAGACAGAGTAAAACGATAAAAAGTCTTACAATGACCATAAACAAAAAAAAAAAAAGAAGAAGAGTCTATGACCACGTAAATAATATCAGAAATGGCACCATCTTAACCCCAGTAGTCAGGCATGTGGTTCTAAAACATAAAGCAGACACTAATTTTATTGACTTCATGGTTCTAGCTAGGGTCAAACAATCATCAAGAGGGGGTGACTTTGACAGAAAGATTTTACAAATTGAAACCCAGTGGATTCAGAGACTAAAAGCAACCACAGCTCCAGGTCTCAATGAGGCAATTAGCTACAAGCCCTTTTTAGTACAATGACAGGTCCATAGACACTGGCGCTATAGTTTTGGCACCAGTCCCTGACATATTCTAAGCACACGTTCACAAAGAGAGAACCCCCTATATGTATTTGGTGGATTCTATAGGGGAAAAAAGGCTGACAGAAAACATTTTAAACAAGATCTTTGATTGTAACTTATAAAAATTTGTAAAGGACTAAAGATGAAGGGAAATAATGCCTGTCTTTTTATGAACCGCGAATGATGGAGGGTCTGTTTCCCTACATCATATACATCTGCACATTTTGATGTGCTTTTTATGTGTTATACCTTATATTGATAAAAAAGTTAAATTGATGCACAATTCTTGTCAGTACCAATAAATGTGTCCCTATCCTCCGTTTTTTTGATGCCCGCCCCTCTTTAGCTTCCACCAGCTAACCGGTGGCCGCAGGAACACCCTTCTTGGTGAACCAATATGGCCATCTGGACTACTGGCACTTTGCTGGCGTCACATGAATGTGCCGGCGGTCCTGTTCGGATGACGGCATCCCACAGAACTGCGTGGTGACGTCATCTGCCCGCGACGCCGCCATTCTGTGCGCCTGCAAGGACACATGTGGGGAGGACAATGGTTGCCTCCCCACGTGTTTTTGTCCAAGTGCCTGACCCGCCGCCATATGGGGGATGGTAGGCGCAGTGCCCTATATAAGGTGCGCTGCGTCTCCACCCCCATTGTGGCAATTTGCGGAGGTCAGAGGGGCGGGCATCGGAAATCCAGGAGGAAGGGCACGGCTGGACACTCGCCCTCATGAAGGGATTTTCAACTCCTCCAGCAGATTTGCACTGACAGCCTAAGGTAAGCCGGCCTTTAGTACCTCAACAACTCCCCCATGCACACCACTTGCAGTCCATACACTTTATGCACTGCAGCACTTTAAACAGTACTGTTTGGTGCTCGACACTGGCACTCATAGGTGACTTAGAGGGCACACATTATTTATAGACCTACAACATGTATTATTTTATTGCACATATTTTTAACTATGTTTATTCACTCTGCACTTTAATGGGTACACTGCCATCGTTGGCAGCCTTGACAGTGCTATCTATAAAGTGTATTGGGGACACCACATACAGATTCACACAATCATGTGTAGTGCAAGGCTCATGAGCCTGTTTCATCACTTTTTTACACACACATCCTTTTTATTCAGACAATTATTGTAGGCTTTTCAAATAAACATTTGGGACATTAAACAAGGAGTGGGTTTAGCTCTCTTCTTGAGAAACATACACCTGCTATTGATCAGTAGGACACAAGGGATGTAGCTGTTTTTGGTCGGTTGGTGAGCCTGACTGTCGGAGCATATCTGGGAGACATTCCTCACTATTTTTATGCATTATCATTTTTAGATGCAATTTGGTGTAAAGATACATTGTCAACATTGTCGGTAGTGGAAAATTCCTTGGCTTACAGAGAACAAACAGTATACGGTTTCAACAAAAGAGGACAGGTAATTAAACCCTTCATTAAGTCCTAAGGAAATATTGAAAATATCATGGATAAATTGTAATTGTGTATATATATATATATATATATATGTATATTTTTCTGATTTAGAATGCACGGTTGTTCTTGAAAAAG
>CM070035.1:110571908-110592892 GCA_036250615.1 Ptychadena robeensis | reverse complement strand
ACTTTTTTTCTCCTTTTCTGTATTCTGTATTTGAAAACTTTAATAAATATCTATTGAAACGAAAAAGAACTTGGCTGCTGCATTTATTGTGTATAAATATCTTGGTGACTTAGAACTAAGCTAAATTGCCATTGTTTTTTTTTTTTTTTTAGCAATGTATAAAACCTTCCTAATTACTTGAAATCCAGAGTCAGTACAGAACGAGGCCAGTTAGGGGCGATTGACCACCTCCCACTGACTGCCTGCACATAAATAGCAACAACTACGCCCAACAAATATTAAATAAATTATGTATTCTACATTAAAACAGGAAAAAAAGAAGTAAAAGGGCTGTGCTTTTTAACATTCTAATAAAGAAAATCAAAAACTAACAAGCTAAGAATAATTTTACTGTCATTCAAATCCATCTTAAAATAGGTGAAAATAGGTATTCCAGTATATCTTTTATGTTAAAGAAATAGTAACAATTAGAACACATTGTATTCTAAAAAGATAAAACTGTTCACTTTAGTAGCAAGTCAGGGAAGTTAAAATGTGGAAAATGCCTAGCTTGATAAAGCTTTGGCCTGCATAATGATCTCTGCTGATAGTTCCTTTCACTTTCTAGGCCATTTTTGTGTTCTTTAAAACTCATGCTGGAATCATCCCAGCATCCAGGCTTCAAAAAATCCCTTGTGCTCTGCCAAATCAAATGTGTATGCATTGCAAAAAAAAAAAAAAGCTTTGTGGTTGGAAACAACTGCCAAACAAATACGCCATTACTGTTTTAAACAATAGCCTTTCTTAGCAAAAATATTTTAGACTAACAAAATGTCTGTAGTATAGCGATCCTATACATAGCTTGCTATACTACACAATATGCTACAAGCATATACACAGTTTGGGGACAAAAAAAGGAATTCTCAGCTAGCATTCCAATTTAATTTCAAAAGCATCTAGATAATCCAACTGTATTTTTTCATGAATTCTAAAATATTTCAAATTCTAGTTAGTTTAAATATACAATTTGTAATCACATTATTCAATTAAGAATCAAAATGATAATATAGGCATAAT
Organism: Ptychadena robeensis; assembly: GCA_036250615.1. Classification (NCBI taxonomy): domain Eukaryota; kingdom Metazoa; phylum Chordata; class Amphibia; order Anura; family Ptychadenidae; genus Ptychadena; species Ptychadena robeensis. The sequence continues at coordinate 110,591,836 of CM070035.1, read as the reverse complement.
AAACATAAAGGTAGTAAAGAACTAGCATAACAAGCGCATATTTAAAATAAAAAGTTTGGCAGAAATATATCTAGGTGGAGAAATTGGATGCTTACAATCAATACTAAGTACAAAATGTAATACAAAAGCTAAACTCTTAGCATACTCAGTGTTCAGTAGGATCTAGGGCTGGACGATATGGCAAGAATTTATATCACAATATATTTCCTAATTTTTGTTCGGTACGATATAATTCTGATATCGATATGAACAATATTAAAAAGCCTCAGGAAAGAACTGCTGAGGACACACACAATGGATTTCAGCTGCCAGCCAGCAACCCCAGCACAGCTCAGTGGCAGCAGCGCTACGGTATGGGCAGCACTATAGCACCAGGGGGAGTCAGTGCACCCACCTCCCCTCAACTGATATGCCTGTATAACCCCCCCCCCCCCCCCCCCCCCCCCCCCCCCCGTCACTGAGAGTTCATTCTATAGACAGGAGAAGTGTCGGGGTCACACTCCCCCCTCTGTGTCCCCGGTCCATAGCAGAATAAACGTCAGTGACAATGGCTAATCTTGATGGGTCCCCTGTTCTATGGAGATGTGACTCCCTGTGCATAGCTGCGGCAAAGCATAGAGGAAGAGTCACTAGATCACCGCGCCCACACATCTCGATGGGGAGGCACGGCAGAGGGAGTGCTCGCCCAGGGAGACGATCTTCCTCGGACCGCCCCTGACTGAACGTCATTTAGTGACAGATGATACAATTTGTAAACACATTTCCGATATTTCGATATACATGTCTAATATTTAGATATAAAATTATATCGCAATATATATGGATATTGAATTATTGTCCAGCCCTAGTAGGATCAATGCATTTTGAGCAGCCACCTTTTGTTGGTGCTTCCCATTTATCCTACTGAAGACGGAGTGTGACTCTTAGAAGAGACCTCCCTGCCAGGGTTACAGAACCAGGAACTGTCATTGTACCTTCATCATCATAAACAAATACATAGACTGTGCACCTTGTGTCCTTGTCCCTATAAGTATTCAGCAACCATATGAACAAATAGCATTTTAAAGAAAACATTGCATTCAACAACTAGCCATGTATTCAGAAACGAATGGAATGAGCAAACAGTAGGACAAAAATATAAAAAAATATTTCCTTTGATTTAGATATACGCTTTCATGTAAACACTTGTTTCCATGAGAAGAGCATGTTTAAAACTCTGGTGAGGGTTTGATTCAAATTAGCAAATATCTAGACATGTTCATGCAACTATTCTGTACTGTCAAAGCTTTTGTTATAATTGCAGCATGCCATAACAGGTCTTTTACACACAGTGATCTTTGTTCATTGAACAATGATATTTTTTCAAGAAGGCAAAAACAATTGGATGTTTCAGTTACTAAATACTTGGGGCTCTTTTAAACTATAAGCCCTGCATTGTAACCTGTGTTACCAATTACACCTCAACTTTCTGAGTGTTATGCCGGTTTTGCTTTTAAAAAGTAGGGGCGGGCGTGGCCTGACACAGATGAAGTGAGACATGCATAGTTTCTAGCCTGCTCGCGAATTACTGACATCTCCACTCACCATCCGCAGTCCCCAGAAAAAAAGTCTGCAAAGCCATAGACTACCCCAATCCCAAAATGAAGCCGGTTCTGTTGAAGAAATCGGCCATGTCCGACCAGCGGCCTAGTTCCAGCAAGGTCCTTGACCTAAATCCATAAACCGTTAAACCCCCCAAGCCACAACAGGGGTCTCGGCTACCACCACGATCAAATCCAGGGTCGATAGACCTCTCCCCTGGCTTTTCTGCCATGAATTGGATTTACCCTGTCCCCCTACCAATAGAGGGAGAAGACAAACATGGCACACTGAACAGTCTGAAAGCAGTGTCATAGCCCAGCAGCTGGCTCCTCCTTTGAAGAGGAAATCCATGCTCTAATTAGAGCTTAGATACTTCCAGACCATTCTAGACGCACCCTACAAATGAGATGTATAATGAAACCCCTACCGAAACGGATTTGTGAGATTGGCACCTCTTATAGATGGGGATTCTCGTTTCACCTAATTGTGAGGAAAGATCAAATGAAATTCCTGTGCCAGCAGGACTACTAGCACTCAATTGGCTAGCTCAAGAGATCAGCCATATTCTGCTGGGAGGACTCAACCCAGACCACCTCGTAATCAGGCTCCATAGACGCCAACTGGAAGACACCCCTCCATCTGCCCTGAGGACAAAAACCACTCGACATTGATCTGACCCTATTATCTTCAAACACCTACAGTAGATATCTGCAACATAAACAGTCTCATCTCTGGTCAACATCACCACAAGGTCCTCGTCTTCCAGAGTAACATTTTGCTTCCCTTCCAGCCTCTGTTATTCATCGCTAGATCAGTTGATCTAAGCAACATAAGACTAGGTAATAGTCCATAGAAGCCAACAATTAGCAGAAGCTTACAAAATAGTAATTTTGTTTTAACAAAAATGTTTATTAGAAATGCAACACCAAACTTCAGATAAAAGAACTTTACCCTTCCACCTGTCACTAAATAATAAATAAAATAATAATAATAATAAAAAAAATAATAATAAATATACTGGGTCATTGTGTCAATGAAAATGAACACCACAATGACAGACACCACCTAAATATCACCAAAATCTGAATGTAAAAACTACAACAGCACAAAACACAATGAAATACAAAATAAAATGAAATACAAAATACAATGCAACTCTCACAGTAAAACACTGTTTGAACCCCCAGATCTCATACCTCAGTAGTGCAACCCTGAAATTTTAAAAAAATTTAACTTTTCCAGTAGTACAGTATATATGCGATCAAAATGAAGTTTGTACAGCAATTTAATGTGTACAAGCTTTTATCAATGCAATCTGCAATATCAACTTTAGCCACAAGAAGTACAGCTAATATCAGTCTTCCTCACATGGGGAAGAGGGCTGAAGGCAGGGTGCTGCAGATCTCTACATCTCCAACCAACTCCCCCTCTCCTGAACCAGAAGGAGGGGAATGGAGAAAAAGAAGGATACTGGGGAGATCCCCATCAGTATATATACCAACTGGCGAACTTTTTTGGCATGCCGCTTTTGCCTGCTTTAATGCAGAAACACTGTGTTCAGCTCAATGTGGGGCTGGGGAGGGAGATGCATTGTCTAAATAGAGCAAGAAACAGCCCTGGTCTCTGTCCCTTCAAAACAAGCATGACCTCTACAAATCTACCTGCTCCTGTTGAGACCTATACCTCTATTTCTCTCTAACACTTCCTCTGCTTCACTTTCCCTTTTACTTTTACTCATTCCTTTCTTTCTTTTGCCAAGAAACCCCCCATAAATTTAATTACATTTTTACTTTACCTCTAAACTGTCCCAATGGTTTAAAAAATCTAGAAAAATTGACTTACCTACTCTGCTGTCGTCTATGGAAGTCGCCACACTTACTGCAGCCTTTTCCTTAAAGACAAAGCTACACAGAAGTACCATATTTTTCGGATTTTAAGACGCACTTGACAATAAGACGCACCCAATTTTTAGAGCAGGAAATCAGAAAAAAAATTTCTTGTGTTTAAATGAATTAGGGAAAAAATCTGCCAGCGTAAATGCAGCTTTCCCCACACAAACTCTGCATTGGCTATATCTGCGGGCTAGCAAATATAGCCAATACAGTTCAGATGGGAGGTCGGCTGTGTGCAGATCTCCCATCTCCCGCGGGTGGTCGCACATTCGGACCATAAGACACAAGCATCACCCCCCCCCCCCTTGTATCTGGTGGCCCCCGGTGAAAATGGACACAAAAAGAAAGTAAATACTCCAGAACAGAAGAGTGTGTAATCTTACATATCGTTATCACGGCGGCAGGCTTCAGAGGGAGCCAGAGAGAGGAGGAGTACCGGGTGAAATACACAAATACTTTAAAAGGAAAGGATTTTAAATCTTTTTTTCTTACAGATTGGCCCAATAATAGGGGGCTGGCCACCTAGAGACAAAAGTTCTGGTGGGTTTAGGTGCGCTTTAAGTAATGAGAATTGGTCATTTTGTTACCAGCATAGACTTCACATTGTGACTGTTTCTTTTTAATTTGATACAGAACTGAATTTTTTTTTAGAAGACACATTGACACGCTGTGTTTTTGATATGCATATTTGTTATTGACAGATAATATTCTACAATTTCATTGGTTTTTATTTTGTGATATTTACATGTCAGAAAAAAGGAATGCTTCTGTAACTGTATTTTTTCTTATATGGTTTGTAAGAAAACATTTTGAAATAAATAAAAAATGCTGGGCAATCTCTGCTCTCCCTCTATCCCCTTTCACATTCCCGTCATCAATGTGCATGTTATAGAGATGGCACTGGAGACGGCTAATGGGAGGTTCAATCAAATCATCTGAGTAGCACACTAAAAAGGTTATGTGCTCAATGATTTACAAACCACATATTCCTATAGCTGTCTCTAGGAGACTCTAATAATGTAATGTAATACCATACGCCACCGGTCATATCTCACTAACGTAATCTCAGGGCAACTTTGGCCATCTTGCCGTTCCGCCCACTTGAAAAAAACTGTAAACATGACATATTTAGGACATGCAAAAATAAAGTATAATAATGACAATAATTATGGTTTCTAAGGCTCTCCATTAGTAGTTTAGTTAGGATTAAATACATGTTCTAGCCTTATGGGATTAAAACTAATTTCCTGGTCTCGGCTACCCCGGACTTGGTCCCTCCTTTACTATTAAAACTGACCACCTTTTATTAGGATGTAGATAAGGGTAACTCTCCAACAAAAGCAATAATAAACCTACTTTGATTTAGAAGAACTTGTGGAGGCTTCAACTCTTACAGGTAGGGTTTTCCTGTTTATGTCATTGGTTCAGGTTTCCCTTATTATACCGTCAGCTAAAAATATATTTTTTTTGCTCGATTGGACCTTTATCGAATATATATATATTTGATATATATAATTATCGAATATATATATTTGATATATATAATTAGTGCGAATGTCGATCGGAATTGTATCGGGCATGTCTGTAAACTGTAATCGATTGCAGTGTAATCAAGACATTATTTACCAACTGATTGAGGAAGCATTCAAGGCATGCCTACCACTACAGCAATTCTGCTCAAATTTGATGATTAACAGAGATCGATTGATTACTCAATGTGTTGAACATTTATAATAAGATCAAGGTTGCCTTGTATGCTTTGTGTGTAAAATACCTTGATTGCCTTACTGTACAGTTTTTCATAAATTCTGTATAGTATTTTTTCATTTCAATAAAGCTTTACTGTTAATTGAAAAAGATCGACGAATCAATTTGAGATATAAAAATCCAACCATATAATCCAATTGCTTCTCTTGAAATCTTTACATGTATTTATTTCCACCTTTAGCCTCAGATAACATTTATGATACTAGCAATTAACCTGCTAATGCATTAGCCAAACTGAATGACTATCTTCTAATAATCTGATGTAGTATATTGTAGTACAAATATGCAACAAACTGAATAAGAAAACAATTACACACAGACTCAGATTTTCATGTTTCACAGACGTCCTTTTGTTCAACATTGCAGTTATCGGCAACAATTTTTTAGCTTAAAATTTCCACAAAGTAAAAAAAACAACACACCTAAGAAATTATACTCCATTTTTTGTTTAAAACATGCAAGCTAAAACCTTCAAAACTTAAACAAATTTAACTGTATCTCCAGCACATAATGCAATATGCAAAGCAATGGTAATGTTGGGGGCACAGATAAGTCGACAAGAATATATGTTCAAAACTTACTGTAGCTTCGGTCCTTCCAACAACTGAAAACCACATTCTTTCGTGATTTAGTCTTGTTACAAAAAACAATTGTTCCTCCAGCCTGCATTTACCTGCACTATATTCCTACTGCTTGGTACACACAGCCCAGATCAAGGTAATACATCTACATGCTCTGACAGACTCAGACATGTATAAGCACTGGCTAAAGACACAACCTTCAGTCTCTTAACGTAACATCTGCAAGGCAGATTTGCCTTTCAGTTAACTTCTACAGTTCCAATGCAAAAAAAAAGTAAGTACAAAAACATGCAAAATTTTTTTGAAGAAAAACACCCCGAGTTAAACAGGAAACAGTATTTTGGCTTGCAGTAAAGAATAGCAGTTACCAGCATGCTAACCAGACTAAAAATGGATAGATTTTGCACAAGCTATTTCTAGCTCATCTGGATTTCATAAAACAAAACCGCACTGTGGATCTGTGCGAGGCTACTATGAACACACCAATGCTTTTTTAGCCTTACATTAATACAGTAAAGCAAACAGGGAATTAAATGTCAAGAAAAAAAATAAACCAAGTCTAGACTAATATAAAAAAAATATATTAGCTGTGAAGAGAAAATGACATTGACGAAAGAGGGTAACAAGGGGGAAGAAAATGTTCAGCAAATGTAGGGAAAGCAGCGACAAAGACATGTATCTGCTAAGTGCACAAGGGCTTGTCCCCACTTGCGTGGTCGGCCGCAGCGTGCTTTAGCGATGCGTTGCGGTGAAACTGCAGCCGTCCCTGATCGCTCCCATAGAGAATGAATGGACACTGTAAAAATCACATCCACACGATCAAACAAGTCAATCAATCGATCCCGCTCAGCCGAACAGGCTTCCAACATGTTGGAAAACCTTGTTCAATTACCTTTACTTTGAATGGGGACTGATGACTACTCCGATGTGTGCCGAGATGCTAACGTGATGACGTCATCACGTTAGCATCCCGTTGCAGGACGCAAACATAACAGTGGTTGTGTGGCTTTTATTCGACGCCACGTCAAGCTAGTCTGGAGTGTTCAGTGGAACATGAAAAGGAAGGGAAAGGAAAGGGGGGGGGCGGGCGAAAGAGCGGCACCATAGATTCACCACTAATGAACGGTAACGTGGACGGTGTTACTATAAATACCTTCTATGCGTTGCGAATTGGAATCAGAGCAGAAGATCGCGCCATATGGAGAAAAAAATTTACGTTTGTACGTAGAGTAACCCGGCAAGCGGAGAACAGCCGCAAGGTGCGTCTGACAATGGAGCACAAGGATAAGCTGTCGACTAAAAGTAGGCAAAGAAAAGGGAGTCTGGATAGAGAACGTGTGATAAGCTGGGTGTGTTCCAGTACGCAAGAGAAAAGGCAAAAGAAGGGGAGGAAGTGACGTATATAAGAAAACAAAAAGTAAACAATGAGACAAAGATACAGTGTAAAATGGTCAATAACTATTTGTGAAGTATATGAAAAACCAACATTAGTAAAGTATAACAATAGTTACATGGTGGGATAGGGGGGACTACCATCGACCCTAATGTACAAACATATGTTGGAACAGTTACCAACAGGAGCCATAACAAAAAGAAACGGTGGGGTGCCACATTTACGTAATGAGTACCGGAAAAAAGGAAAAAGAAGCTCAGCAGGTAGACGCTATTGGGAGATATCATCTGAGATCGATCTGAAACCCTTCGTGGCTGGGAACAGTTCGCGTTAGTGGTAGGCCAACAGCTTTTACAAGATTTTGCATGATTACAAGGGGGGGGGTGCTGTGCCCATACTGCTGCTGTAGCACAAGAGTAAGGTATTAGGTGGGACAGAAACAAATACACTGGTGAAGCAATATGAGAAACATCGATTCAATAGCCAAAATTGATCTTCGCAATATCCTAGGACTAGGCTGGGTAGAGGCAAGAGAACCCACAATAAGCAGTGCGTGAGTTAAAGATAGATTAACTAAAGAGAGCCTTGGTAAGTTTCATTCTAGACACCTCTTCACGAGAAGGGACAGAAAACCTCCATGATACCATTCCGAGAAAGAAGTAACGACAAGAGGGAGAGAGGGGTACTAAAAAAGCTACACCCTGCTTTTAGGTTAGACTAGTTACAGGACTGGCAATAAAACCAACAGTCGGAAAATAATCGGAATGACATTGGAGGGAATTTGGAGGAGAGAAGATGGGTAGAAAACTAAAGCACGGGTTACGGTGGTGCTCAGAATATCTATTAACACAATAAGGACCATGACTAGTGAAGTGACCTGAGGCTCAAGAGGGTCGGGGGCAAAACAATGGCATTGAGCACAATCGGGCAGCGGTCAAAGATTAAAGCACATAAAATCAAACTATGCAGTAGGTGGCCAATGGTAGCGCTGTGCCAAGTTTAGGTTACGTCATTCAAACGGTGGTAACTGAGGTTGTATCATCCCGGACATTTTAAGTCTGTCACAAAAGAACCACAGTTAGATGCATCACAAGTAAACACTAACATTAGGTCAAAAGGCAATTCAGTGCGTAGGAATCGCAAGATGAGTGGTAGAAATGATGAGAAGATTTCGCCAAGCCTTTTTATTATCACACAAACAACATGGGCTGTCACTGATTGCGTTGAGTAAGCACTAGAACAATCGCACAGTAATGGTCTCAGTTAAATGTAAAAATAAAACGCATCTTACTTTGGCATGAGAATTTTTGTTGGCGCTAAGGAGAGGGGTACGCTTAGACACCGGGGGCTATCTCCTATGAGTACAAAGGCGGGATACTAATCAGTTTAATGGCAAGAAGCAGTGAACCCAAAACTGAAATAAAATTAGGGTTTCACATATATAAAGACGAGTCATCAACTGTCTAGATGGATGCCGTAGATAAGGAAGTACAAAGGCGCACAACTCGCGACTTGATGCCTAGTTACAAGCAGTGTAATAGTGTAAGGAAGGGTGGACGAGTAAAGTCAAGTGGTGAGAACCGGAGAAAAACGCGAACTCTATGGAAACACACTCAAGATTGCTGATACGGGAGGTAGAAATCATGGTGATGTGGGCATGCAACCGCAACGAAGATCTAATAGGGTAAAAGTCGTTGTACAGTTGTGTTTGATCTGGTGTATCTAAGCTATTTTTTAGATTTTAGCCCAATCATGGATCGAACTGGTCCTATGTCTGAGGGTGGCTCACAATGGGTTACACTGATTATGGAAGGGTTACAGTGGCCTTGATTTTTAAAATACTGGAATTAGCGTAATACATAGTGGACTAATACAATGGGGTATACACATGGTATGTCAAACATAGTCACGGGATTGATTCAGTTTTGCCAAGGGGTCCTTGGCTATCTAGGTTCCTGTCTGATGTTAACGACAAAAAAACCGCAGGAATTATAACTGTCTTTTTCAAACGTGGGGTTCTGATGAAACACATTATGAGATCGATCCAAAAGAAAATAAAAGAAGATCATATGAAATAATTGATTTATGTTAATTATCATTGGAGCACGGGGGCCCTTGGGTGTGTTTCAAGCACGCAACGAACAAGTTCAACTAATATGTCTTCAGTAGGGCTAAGTTCGGGGCAAATGACACCTAGAAATGCTGATATACTTGGCACTGATATGAGTTGCGTGTGCTATGTTTTAAATTGTGCCGGGGTTCTCCAAACTATTGGTACTGAATATGTGAATCCACTGTGGCTCGGATATATTTTAGCAGCAAGACGGAGGTGCTCATAGATTGTTCAGAAAACCAATACATATGGGCGTCACCACCATCATACACACAAATTAGTGTGAGAAAGCAACGTTGTTTGGCATAGTCATATTACTCGGACCAAAATGGTAGGAGATCGTAGAACACCAATGGTAGGAGAGCATACGAGGGAGACCGGAAAGTGGTGATATATAGGTATATAGGTATAGGTGAGTGCTGTACAACAGAAAGTCATTCTTCACATTGTCATAGTTAGTCGGAATGTATGTAATTTTGTGGCTTGCGGGTCCGGTGAGGGTTTGAAGTGCGATACTACGTCCCCTCATGCCCGAATTCACAACTAGGACATTGACAATTTTCAGTTAGAAGGTGCACGATTATCAAAAGAATCATGTTGGTGTAAATGATGATAATGAGCGAGATTGGTGGGTACGTTGGCTATAAACATACGTCTAAATGTCTGCTTAGGAGTCCGGTATAAAAATCGACGAATGGGCAAATCAATACCGGTCATGCAGAAGAGAATTCACTGTAGTAGAAGTGGCACCATAATCCCATTCGGAATAAAAAACGTTTGGCTGGGGTGTGTGTCCCCTCGCTATTGAAGAATTTGGTTTTGTACAGTGCAGTCTTTTTGGGGTATATAAGTTTTTTTTTATGAGCAATATGAGGGATTAAAAGGAATGGGAGCAACAAGGATGTTTCAGGGGTGTTGCTTTGGAATTTACACACAAGACAACCAAAAATAAACGTATAAATGCATATTCCACAGTGGGATTAAAGTAAAATCATTTCCCGTATGTGTTTCCCAAACCCGAAAGAATTTAGTACTCCTCCAGCCCGTGGGGGGTCCCGGGTGTTATCCAAAGTAGGGTGTGTAGGTGTGTAAGAAAAAAAGAGACAACCCTGTACGGTTAATAACTCTACAGTATAACATGGTAAAGTGGTAAACATAGGTAGTAGAAGTGAAAGGGACAAATAACATACAAATTTTTCTTTTAATGCTCTATGTTAGAGCCTTTTAAGAAAAGACAGAATAATCACTGTAGACTGGCGAAAAAAGCAAATGGCAATAATATAGATCAATAAAATGCCTTGTGTGGGTGCCAATGGGGGTCCGGTGAGACATGATTACGTACATGGTTCGGGTTTAAAGAATTCACACCTGTTTGAAGTTTAAAGTAACCTTCCATGACCAACGTGTGCAGGCACTGGGGGGGTTACGAAAAGGTGCGGATATACGGGTCCGGGGAAAGAGAAGACACACGACTTGATGTTTAAAACATCTTGATGCAATAAAAATAAATCTTCGTAATTTTAAGAGGTGTGTGGATGGATGTAGTCGACACTTAATTGTAGGAAAGGAAATGGTGAAAAGGGGGGACATCACAACGAGTTATCATGCATATATAGCAATAGTACAGCATAGTTGTATGATGGTATTGAATTTGTTAGCATATAGGCTCCAAGCAGGGTGCAATTTTGTAACAAGATTGTATATGTAGCATGGAATAAAATGCTCAAATTACCGAATATACAAAGAACAACAAAAATGCCACAAAAAAAATAAAAACGTGTGACGAAATTTCTACTGGCCTCACGTATGCATACATTTTGGCTCAAGCTGCTGCGTATTGAAAAATGCATTTCGCCTGTTTAAAAGACCCCTGTCCAACACCAACGCAACTCAGACCACACACCACCAAGCCCAAGGGGGCATAAATAGCTACGAAGTCATAATGCCATTTAATAGCAAAGAAACGTCTTAAGTCTTCAATTATATCACAAAACTGTTGGGTGGGCTGGGGCGAAACCTATTCTGTAGAAAAACCATTCTTCCACTTAATATTAGGAAAGCTAAAATAGTGGTTTCACTATAAACCTAAGGACGAACGACCGTACTAAGCTTGGGGTTTAAGTGGACTGCTGTTTTTGGTTACCCTAAACATTATACAATACATATTGCACGAATCACATAAGGCTTTTTATCGAAACATTACAACGTCATTTTCAAAGAGTACGTTAGCATATGATCCTGTTTCTGTGCTTACGCCCGGGTGACCGCAGTGATCCTCAATTACAGATCCAGCAAGTCCAACATGTAGAATCTATGGTCCCGGGCATACAGCACGTTGTCAAAACCTGATTTAAACCTGTTAATGGCGGTAATAAGGGCAGTGATGATTTAATACTTTAGCACGGTATTGGCGAAAACAATGGGTAAGCCCCCATCTGAGAAATGGGGCCTGGGAGGGTCGCCGCGCAAAGGGTGGTTATCATACAACCACGACATGGAAGACTATTATGAGTATATCAAATGAGGGAAGGACACCGTAAATAAATCAGGCAAGTAAGCGGCACATGATGACACTAATCGCTATGTTGTTGTGTTTTAAACCCAGCATGAGCCTGAGGAGCGCAAATAAAGCCGGTTGCCGAGTGGGTGGAAATAAATAAGATTATCGAAACAGAGCAGAGGCCTGGGTAAAATCAAATAGTGGGCCCAAGTCGCAACAATTTCCCACAACGCACAATATACACAGGAAGTATTAACGTTTAGATCCGCCGATTAATCGCCCGTTTAGGGTTATGTAGGAGGCAAAACATGGACAAAACAAGGTCATCGTGTGGAGCCCTGAACGGACCGTGTACAGAGTAGGTGTTAGGATGCAGGGGGCATAGTAAGATTTCAATTTCAATCTAAGGCTGCCGTAACGCACTTCTGCGAACCTAGAAAACATGAGGGGCCGCAACGCCTCCGGTGTAACGTCACCGCATTGAACGATTTCAGGGATCAAATGATTTGTTGTCCAAATCCCGGGACACTAAGTAAGCCCAAGGACAAGGGGTCGCGCAAAAAATTAGTGGAAAAAGGACAGACGTTAGTTGAGGCGTGTAGTGGAGTGCTAAATCATGATTGCCCAATCGCTTACCGCAGTACATTGATGGAACATAGTGCGCTGGTAAAAACGATGGACCCAGTCAGAAAAATACGATGTGGACGACTAACCCTCCGAGGGACCAACATAAAAAGGCGTAACAAAGGTTTGTGGGGGATATTGGGGGAGAGGGGCGGAGCAACTTGGGTAAATAAACAACTTTGTACTGTTAATAAAAAGTCAATGTAATATTTTAGAGAATGTTAATTGAATAATAAAACACACCAAATATAACTACAGGGGAACAATAAGGTCATAAATTGTGAAACACATCATATACCTGAGGCTGGTTGAAGGGGGGAGGGAGATCCTGGTGAAGGTGATCGCTCTTTTATTAAGTAAAGACGATTGATAACACTGGTTGTGTACCAAGCCACGAAACCAACCTGCAGACCAAAAAATCCCAACAACACAGCAGAAGGAAGTAGAATCAGGAAGGTATGTGATATAGCAGATAAACCCCCTGTGAAAAAAAAAGGCCATATAACCCAAAAGAACGATCCCCAGATAACAGATTGCTGTAATAATGCATTTTGGCAGCTGCAATGTGCATAAGCACGGTGGTGTCCTACAAGAATTCACCATGTGTAGTTTACAAAGCTGGAAGGGAGTCGTCGCCCACACACTATAATTCCGTCATATAACGCCATAAGGTGCGCAAGGGTAAGGAAACAAACGGCTAGCAAACAAACCTCACGACGCCTCAACCGGAAAAACCAGCAGAGGAAGTGTGGTGTCCATACTTTGAAGACTAAATGGACATGCATTATGTAACACCACTTGCCACAAAGTGTAAAAAAAATTGGCACTATGGCAAATTGACAGGGCGCTTAAACCAGCCTGAAAAAGAATACGGCTCCTGGGGATGTTTTTCGCCGGAGGTACCGAGACTGTCTGTAGCACAAATATAATGCTGGTGTTTGTTTCTGGAAAAAAAAATGTTGTAAAGACCATATAACACTTACCAAATATGTCCAAACAAGCAAAATCGCCGACGTCATCAGTAAAAGATAAGTAAAAGTTTTCAAAACGGCTTGCAAATGTTTAAACAAATACCTATAATAATGATAACCATTGAAATAGAAAACACAAAATCTAGCTCAAAGCGTAGAATTCATTAGTAATTCCATCAACCAATAACGACAAAGGCAGTCTATCACTCAAGCGCAGAAGGCACAATTTGAACACAGCTGGCACATTGGCCAGATGAGATTACCTAGTTTGCCCTGGCATAAGGCACGCGCCTGCCACCTTGGCGGGGTGCACCCGATTGATGGGACATGATGATGGATTTTTCCCCTGAGACAAAATGCATAACACAATCGGAAAACTGAAGCGCAGCGCATGAACTAAATGGGCGTTGCATGGCTGCAGCACATCGCTGTTGAATTTTCGAAACGCATTCGGTTGAGACTGCCATTTGATCCCAGGGAAATACGTATGGAGGTTTGCGTCTGGCGGCCAAGAAAGAAAGCGGCGCTATGGCAAATGAAGAACCAATGTGCGACATTGCACTGAATAAAGAAATTCTGTTTAGTGCAATTGTAGACATATAAAAAAATTGAGGAAACCGGGCAAAAAATTTAAGACAATGATGTGCTATTCTCAAGAGTATTGACTGTACACACGTAACTGGTATAAGGGAAATAATTAGGAACTTGAACGAGAGAACCATAAATAGTAGTACGCAACCGCACATTGTAATAGAAACACGTTGTCAAATAACGTATAAGAAATAGGGAGTGATGGTAGTATCATAACTGTATGAAAAAATTTCAAGGTAGCTGAACCACAAAGAAATGCAAGAAAGAAGAGAAAAAGGAAAGAGGGGAGAAAGGAGAAAAGAGGGGATAGGGGGGGGGGGGAGGGGGAAAAAAAAGGGGGAAGGTAATTTTCAATATAGATTATTAAATATCGGGGGGGGTTGATTGCAATTCCAATTACAATCACCGTTACGTGTGTGACAAATCGTACTAGAGAATCCACAACTATAGCAACTTATGGCCTCACGTTTTATGTTCAAGTCAAATCAAACCAACACATGATTATTATTTCAAAGATGTACAGCTGTCATGCCCATGCATTATGTGAGGTAAGTAGTCAAACACATATTAAAGAAGGATTGATAAGGGGGCTGCCGATCGTTAAAGAAGAACTGCTGAAAAATGCCATACCGCCCTTGCCGACTCCAAACCATCACAACAAGCAGTATATTGTGTATGGTGGTGGAAGGGGATCGATGAATGATGCTAAATGAGGGGGGGAGGTGCACCGACAATTGGCGTCGGCGGAAAAATGTGAGCTTTTATTTCCACGTTGTTGACCGACACCATGGGAAAAGAAAGCGTATTTGTACGGTGCAACCGTAAGATTGCAGCAAAAAATGGCGTAAAAAAGAACATGGGGGTGAAACACAGGGTTGCGGGTCACAACTGTGACACAGGTGGTGAGGCCGGGAGGGCCCGGTCGACCATGTGCGTGCACCTGTACGTTCATTTTTTATTTAAAGTTTCCTGATAACTGGAGAAGGGGTTGGGGGAGGTATTGCAATGGGAGAATAAGCTAAGGGTGTGGGGGGAACTAAATGCGGGAGAAGCTGTAAGAAGGGGGTGGTGGTAGAAGCATTGCTGATGAGACGTGATACGCAGAAGGATTAATGGTGGGACATTGCCTGTGGACGATATAGACAAGGGATGTTGAAGTTGGGGAGGGTAAAAAACACTTGTGCTGGAGATGTAGAAAAGGGTAATTGTAAGGACATAACTGGAGATGTAGACAAATAGGAAGTATAGTGTGTGTAGGGCAAATTAGACGGAGGTGTCGAGGCCGGGTTGGTTGGGAGGAACTACACCAATTGCGGAGATGAGAGAAGAGAGGAAAAATCAAGGGGAGCAGTTACATAGGAGATGGTAAGAGAAGGGTTGGTGGGGGTAAAGAAAAGCGTTGCAAACGGGATGGATTTAGAGGCAGAGTTGGGTGTGAAACATTGCTGGAAAATGGGAGGAGTGAATAGAAGAGCGGTTGTTGGGGGACTCATGTAATGCGGTGAGAATGGTCGAGAAGGGTGGGAACATTGGAGGTGACGATTTGTCTGTGGCGATGTACGAGAAGGAAATGTGGGGGACCTAGCGGTGTGGAGGTGTAGAGAAAGGTGGGGTGACCACAATTTAGACTTGAATATAAATCAGAACTGGGTTGGGGGGGTCTTTAAATTCTTGCAAAGTATTAATCAACAGAGGGAAAGTTGGGAGAACCATTGCTGGAGATGTAGCAAACAGGGTTGGGGAAATACCTATAATTATTTGGGTAGGGATGTGAGATCAGAATGTTTGGGGACATTGCCGATTATATCATGTAAATGCAAAGTGTGTGGTGGGGACTTGACAGGTGTACTAAAAAAGGAAAGGAAAAAAAAAAAAACTCTGTAAAGTAGACGGGGTTATTGGGGGAAGACCGGTTGCTGTTAGGTGGGTCGACGAAGTATTGGATATTGACAGTTGCTGGAGATTTAACAGACACAGAGGGTTGTGAGTGGACAATAAACTAATGACTGAATATGTATGAGGCACAATGGTGTGTGGTACTGGGGGGCATTGCGTGGCTGGGAATGTAAAGCAAGAAATAGGGGGGGGGAAAGGGAAAAGTTAGGAGGGAAACAATTGGCTGGAGAATGTGGAGCACCGATGGAAGGGGGTTGGGGGGACATTTCGGGTAAAATGATGGTAATAAAAGAAGATGTTGGGCGTGACAAGTTCTCAACAATGAATCAGAGAATGTAGAGAACATGGGGCGTGGTTGGGTGCGGCGTGTCTAGGGGGACTGGGGGGTGTAGAAAAAGAAGGTGATGTGGTTTGTTGACATGACTGAGATGTAGAGCAGGTTATAAGGGGGGTAGCAAGTGCGTGGAAGATGTAGGGGGGAGCGAACAAGAGGTTGAGGAGAGAACAGATATGCGTGGAAAATCAAATTCGGAGCGGGTTGTGGGGCCCAAGTTGAGTGCTAATTAAAGGTGGTGTAGGAGCAGGGTTGGTGTGAAGGGGGGTGGGAATACGGGCCTTTGCTAGGAATGGGTCAATCAGAAGGGGAATTTAAGGATGGAACATTTGGCGGGGAGCGAGAACATGTTGGGGTCGTATATGTTGGAGATGAATAGAGACACGAGTTGGGGGACATTCTAATGCAAGTGGTAGTGAAACAGAGGTTGGGGGCCTTACGTAGTAAAGATGTAGAAGTAAGGGTATGGGGGAGACATTGGGTGACTGGAATAAAAGGTGGTAAACGAAGGTAAGGGAAAAAAAAGTAGTTGGGGAGGAACCATATGCTGGAAGTAGAGATGGAAAAGGGAGTAATAGGTGGACATTGCTGGGCGATGTAGCATAAAGGGTTGAGGGGTACCGTTCTTGTGAATGTCGAAAAGGGGCTTGTTGGACATTGCTGGTGAGGTGTAGATGAAGGGGGCTGGGATGGCACAAAGGGTTGCTGGAGATGGTCTGAGAAGGGGGTTTGGGTGTGGACAAATTGCTAGGAGATTTAGAGTAAGGTTGGTGGGGGAAACATTGCTAGGATATGTGAAGACGATATAAGGGTTTGGGGAACTTGGCTGGGAAGATTATAGAGCAGGTGGGTTGGGGGGGAGCATTGCGCGGAATGTAGAGAAGGGGAGAATTGGTGGTTGAACATTGCTGAGGGGTGTATAGAAGGGTTGGGGGGCTGCTATGTGCTGGAGAGGTGTAGAGAAGGGTTGGTGGGAACATTTGCGGATATGTAGAGGGTTGGTGGTGGACATTGCTGTATTTGTAGAGGTCAAAGGGGTTGTGGGGCAAAAATGCTGGAGATGTAGAGATGGGTTGGGGGACATTGCTGGATAGTAGAGAAGGTTGTGGGGACCAAGAGTGTAATGCGGAGTGGCAGGAATAGTGAATAAACGGTTTGGGAAGTGGTGCATTGTTGTGTACTTTAGGCATGTAGATAAGGGTTGGGGGGGACATGTGGCAAATGAGGTGGGAGAAAATGGTGTAATTGGGACCGAGGGTGTGCTGGAGAGTTAAAAAAAACAGAAGTGTTTGGGTGTGAACAGTGGGGTGTGGCGCGGGTGGAGATGGTAGACGAAGGATAGGGGGACATTCTGGAGAGTTAAGAAGGATTGGGGGTGGTGCACAGTATATACAAGGAATGTTAGAAAAGGTTATTTCGGGGACCAAGTACGACGAAAACTTGTAGAGTTGGTAGGATGTACGAACAGGTTTGTAGACACAAAGTTTGTGTGATGGTCAGAGGTGGGTATGTAGAAGTGGGTTATTGGGGGGACAAAGTGGGTGGTACTGGAGATAGTGTAGAGACACGCATGGTGGGGTGACATAGATTGCTGTGGAAAACATCTAGTGAGAAATGGTGTTGGGAGGACCAGGTATGCTGATACTGTAGATGCGAAAAGGGTATTGGGGGCCCCAATTGCTTAATATATAAGATAAAGGGGTGGGTGGGGGGGGGAAAAGCCTTGGCAATAGGTGGATAGTGTATATAATGTAATTTGGGTGGGACGAAATTGCTGTGCTATGTTAGAGAGGGTAGGGGGACCATTGCTGAGGTGGTAGAGAAGGGTGGGGGGAGCATTGCTGGCGATGTAGAGAAGGGTTGGGGACCATTGCTGGAGCTGTAGAGAAGGGTTTTGTAGGACCATTGCTGGAGATGTAGAAAGGGTTTGGGGGTCTTGCTGGAGATGTAGAGAAGGGTTGGGTGACATTCCTGGAGATGTAGAAAAGGGTTGGGGGGACATTGCTGGATGTTGTGAGAAGGTTTGGGGTGGGGGACAATTGCTGGGATGGTAGAGATGGTTTGGGGGGACCTTGCTGAGATGTAGAGAAGGGTTGGGGGGACACATTTTGCTGGAGATTAGAGAAGGGTGGGGGGGCATTGCGATATGTAGAGAAGTGGGTTGGGGGGGACATTGCTGGAGGTTTAGAGAAGGTTGGGGTTACATGTGCGG
This sequence comes from Ptychadena robeensis, assembly GCA_036250615.1. NCBI lineage: Eukaryota > Metazoa > Chordata > Amphibia > Anura > Ptychadenidae > Ptychadena > Ptychadena robeensis. The sequence continues at coordinate 110,573,381 of CM070035.1, read as the reverse complement.
GAGATGTTAAGACGGGTTGGGGGAACATTGCTGGAGATGTTAGCGAATGGTTGGGGGGGGACATTTCTGGAGATGTATAGAATGGTTGGGGGGACATTGCCGGAAGAGTAGAAAAGGGTTCGGGCAAACATAACGGGAGATGTTAGGAAGGGTTGGGGTACTTGTTTGGAGATGTAGAAAGGGTGGGGGACATGCTGGAGATGTAGAGAAGGGTTGGGGGGACATGCTGGAGCTGTAGAGAACGGGTTGGGGGGAACATTGCGTAGAATGTATGGAAGGGTTGGGTCACATTGCTGGGGTACACAAAAAGGATTTATAGAGAATGGTGGGGGGGGGGGGAGCATTGCGGAGATGTAGATAAGGTTGTGGGGGACATTGCCGGATGTGTAAGAAGAAGGGTAGGGGACAATTCTGGGGTGTAGATAAGGTGGGGGGAGCATTGCTGGAGATGTAGAGAAGGGTTGGGGAACATTGCTGGAGCTGTAGAGATAAGGTTGGGAACATTGCTGAGATGTTAGAAAGGGCTTGGGGGGTCTTTTGCTGGCATGTAGGAGAAGGGTTTGGGGGACATTCCTGGCGATGTAGAAAAGGGTTGGGGGGACTTGCTGGAGATGTAGAGAGGGTTGGGGGACAATTGCTGGAGATGTAGAGAAGTGTTTTGGGGGACATTGCTGGAGATATAGAGAAGGGTTGGGGGACATTGGCTGGAGCTGTAGAGAATTGGTTGGGGCAACATTGCTGGAGATGTAGAGGAAAGGGTTTGGGGCAACATTGCTGGAGATGTAGAGAAGGGTTGGGGCACATTGTCTGGTAGATGTAGAGACGGGTTGAGGGGCATTGCTGGAGATGTAGAGAAGTTGGGGGACATTGCTGGAGGTGTAGAGAAGGGTTGGTGGGGACATTGCTGGGATGTAGAGAAGGGTTTGGGGGGACTCTGGAGATTGTAGAAAGGTTGGGGGAACATTGTTTGAGATGTATAGAAGGGTTGCGGGAACATTCTGGATATGTAGAGAATGGTTGGGGACATTGCCCTGGATATGTAGAGAGGGTTGCGGGACATTGCTGGAAGATGTAGAGAAGGGGTTGGTGACCTTGCTGGAATGTAGAAGAAGGGTTGGGGGACATTGCCTGGATATGTAAGAATTGTTGGGGAGCAATTGCCCTGGAGATAATAGAGAAGCTTTTGGGAACATTGCTGGAGATGTAGAGAAGGTTTTGGGGGGAACAATTGCTTTCTGAGATGTATATAAGGGTTTGGGGGACATTGCCTGGAGATGTATGACCCTCTAAGGGATGGTTTGTACTACTGTAACTGCAAATGTGTGTTCATGTTGTGCTTGGAGTCCAGTGTGTCATGATTATGGACATAGTTAGAGCAACCGCTTGTGGCCCTGTCCATTTCTGTCTGAATTTATTATGGTGTATCATGGAAATAAATGGGCTTTAGTCCGTAAACACATTTACACGTTTCAT
>CM070035.1:110548265-110565521 GCA_036250615.1 Ptychadena robeensis | reverse complement strand
CCAGCAATGTTCCTCCAACCCTTCTCTACAGCTCCAGCAATGTTCCCCCCACCCTTCTCTACATCTCCAGCAATATCCCCCAACCCTTCTCAGTTATCAGGAAAAAATGCAACTTCAGGCGCAACGCACATTGTGTGAAAGGGCCCTTAGGCTCCATTTCCACAGTGCCCGCTACCATGTGTTTTCACCATGTTTTTTTTACTGCAATGGCTGCACTTACGGTGCGTTAAAAAACGCATGGTGTCGGACACTGTGGAAATAAAGCTCCAAGAGAGCAAGTGGCCCTATTTAGCATCATTCAGATCCATTCCACAAACACATAACTGCTGCTGATGGTTTGGAGGTATGCATGGGATGTATGGGATTCAGCGTCTATTTACGAAGGCAAGCCTTTATCAACCTTAATATGTGTTGACTACATTAATACATAATGCATGTGCTGAAGTGTACACTGTAAAAAATAATGTGTTGGATTTACTTGAAAAAATTGAGGCAGCAATTTGCAATTGGCTTTCTAGGTATTTTCAACTAAGGTGATTTTAATTGAATTGAACAAGAAACCATATATTGAAAAAACTTGCATTTCTTTGTTACAGCTACTTGAAAACATTTATTACCCAGACAACTTATTTTAAGTTATTTGAACGTAAAATTCTGTGTTGTCTCAATATATGGTTTCTTGTTCAATTTTATTAAAATCACCTTAGTTGAAAATACTTAGAAAGCCAATTGCAAATTGCTGCCTCAATTTTTTTAAGTAAATCCAACACATAATTTTTTACAGTGAATGTGCGGTCTTCATTGCAGCGCCGCTTCATTGCCGCCAGAGACACCTCAGATCACTGGAGATCAATGGAGTCCAAAGACGCGGAAAAACAGCGCTTGTGCTGCATGTATGAATGCAGTATGGGCGCAGTTTTTCTGCATTTTGTCTGCATTTTGTCTCAGGGGAAATCAATCATCATTGTCATCAATAGGGTGCACTCCCGCCAATGTGGCAGGAGCGTGCCTTATGCCACGGGCAAACAGCAGGTAATCCACCGGCAAATGTGCCAGCGTGCAACATTGTTCCCTGCGCTGAGTATCAGACTGCATTGTCAGTATTGGTTGATTTAAAAATGAATTCTAGTTTGAGCAGATTTTTGTGTTTTCTATTTAATTTTATCATTAAATGTGATTTTTTTAAAATATTGAAGCGTTTGAAACTTTATATACTTTAAGATGTCTTCTAGACTCGTGTTTGGACATATTTTGGTAAGTTACAGGTCTACAACATTTTTGTTTCAATAAAAAACAGCATAACTCTTTTGGTACAGAAATCTGGACCTCGGCGAAACACCCAGGAGGTTAATGGCCCTTTAAAGCATAGCCATTTTTACATTTTGCATTTTTAAAATGCATAATAGTTTTCAAGCATGGAAAACACATGGGGGAGGGTGGGGGCTAGCGTGTAAGGAGTGGTTTAGACTGAAAGCGTGGGCTACCCCCTTCCAGAGCATACCAGGGCGAGGACCCCTTTCCTGCCCAAGCAGGCCCAATGCCATACCTCAACGAGGGGGAGTCTCCTTGTTAAGGTAAGGGGGTCTCTTCTCCACAACCATGCCCGCTGTTGTGGAGGTGCAGGTGGGGGCTTACAAAGTATCCAGGTTTACCTTCAAAAAGAGGACCCCCAGGATCTCCCTCCCACCCTCAGGAATGAGGTCCAATGGACCTCTTACCTGTTCTTATAGGGGTTAAATTAAAATACCTAAAAATAAAAGACATACACAGAAAAGTTTTTATTTAAGTTTCTGCCCTTCCCCATACTCCCCAACATTGTAATCCTTCTCTTTCCCTCGGCGGGTCTAGTGTCCCACGAGAGGGGTCTGTTTACAGCGATATATCACTGATGCCGGTAAGCGATGGGAATATGATTTTATATGCCAGCCGCCTCCAAGTGTATCAGCGTATGCGTGGGCTTTCAGTGTCCCCGGGCTTGGAAACAATCATTGAAACGTCATCGGGGAGAACGGAGGGTCGCGTATGAGCAGATATGGTTACAGGCAGCTAGCGAAATAAATCATATGCCCCCTGCCTCCAACCACATCTGTACACGTCGTTCAGGTGCCCCCGATGAGGTTTGCATGTTTGTTTACTAACACGGGGACATCGGAGGACCACGCATGTGCATATGTGGTTGGAAGTGGTTGGCATATGATTTTATATGCCTGCTTCCGCTTCTAACCCCATCTGCAACTGCATGGTCCTCAGGTATGCCTGTGTTTTAAACAAAAATAGAGACGTCATCAGGGATACTTGGGACTTAGGTGTCCCCGATAAAGTTTCCATGTTTGTTTATAAACACGGGAGGACCATGCATTTCCAGATGTGGTCTAAAGCAACGTGCACAGAAAATCATATGCCCACCGCTTAACAGGAATCAGTTGACACGTGATGCGGGACATCGATACATTGCTGGATCTGCTGGGATCAGAGGACACTGGACCCTGCGAAGGAAGAAAAAAAGACCAAGAAACGACTTTGAAAATGACTGTGTAATGTTCTATTTAAAAAGCTATGGTTGATCTGTGCAAATATTGTAATTTAGGGAAACAAAAAGAGCCCCTTAAACAAAGCAGATTCGTTTCTTAGGTTTAAGTGAAACATCTCCTTTAGCTTTCCTAAATTAAGTGGAAGAATGGTAAGAAAGTCAGCAAAGACAAAAACAGTTTTGGATAATAAGAAGAGTTTATGTAATAAATGGCATTATGACGCTAAGTATTTATGCTGGGGTGGGTTGGTATTAGTGGTGGGTTGGAATGGGTTAAAAGGGAAATGATTTATAGCAGCAGGAGCAAAATGATATAGGAGGAGTAGAAATTTTGTCACAGTTTTTATGTGGCATGTCTGTTTTTTATTTTCTATCGTTAATGATACCATGTACCAAACACTCTTGTAAAATTCACCTCTTTTAGCCTAATTGCCAAAATTCAATAATCATACACAGCTGTACATTTGTATATATGCTGAACTGGTATTCCCATCACATTTTTCCCCCCATAAGGTTACTACCACACAACTCAAAATTAGAAGAAATTGCATAACATTGTAAACAAAGTCGGTGAGTATATGCATTGTAACAGGGAACGTTGGTCCTGGAAGGCTTAAACAAAACAGTGTGATTTAAAAAATGTACAGTAATCATTATCTACTGACCTTTGCAGCAACAATGCTTAGACCCATGCCATTCTGCTTCTTTAGAGTCACAGTGATTATTTCTGGGTCTTTTCTTAAAGGCTAAACATAGAGCAAAAAGAAAATATGATTTTACTTCTATATGTTACAATTTACATGTATACTCGAGTATAAGCCAGGGTACCCTAACAACTTTGGAAAACTGAATGGCTGGAGTATAAATATCTAGGGTGGGAAATGATTTTATTTAAATGGCCATGAATTTTTAACTATTTGGTTTTGTAAATTAAATGCAACACCCCTGAACATGCTTGCTATCACCTCCAGACATAAAAAAAAACAATACAAAAAGAAGCATGAAAAAAAATTCTACTAGGAGGACCCCCATCCAAAGTATCGAATGGGAATGGGACTTTAAAGTAATCCATCCATGAGGTATTTGATGCCACCGTTAAGAAACAGGATACTAAGAAGACATTTAGAAAGTCTGTTTCTAGAACTTACCATATCTGTATTATCCATTAACACATGATTCTCATAATCGGCACCTTCAAAGAAAATTGTCCATGTCCCAGGTGAACGGGTATGAGGACTTAGTCTGCAAAACCCTACGGAGAAGCAAAAAATTAATAAATGATAAATAAATGTGAATGACTTTTTTTATATATATATATATATATATATACATTTGGTGTATGTATACCATTGTGCTCTATGACTCTTTACCATTTTTCAGAGAATATGAATGACAAAAAGTTTCTTTCACTAATGGTTAGTGGTTGGCTGAAGCTATTTATTGTCTAACAATCATAGTTACCGTACTTTGTGCACTATAAGACACAGTGGACCATAAGACAATAGTTTTGGAGAAAATTTAAAACACAGCCAGCAACATATAAAGTGAATATACAGCATGTTCAGCCTACAGCCACTGAAGACATATTAGTTGAACAGTTTGTGCGTGCTTGAACACACCAAGGGCGTTTCAATAAAAACAAAATAAATAAGACCATCCTTATCGATCTCAATGTGTCAGAACCACACGGAAAAAGCAGTAAACCGTGTTTTTTTGTAGTATAACACAGAACCCAGCACAATGGAAACTGAACAAGTGACTTTTTAATACCCAGGATACCCCAATGATTATGCAATTATGTATTCCATCATTTTAAAAAAAGCCATAAACTTAAACAGGGAACACTGTGAGCCACCATGACATCTCCAGTCTACCAGATCTTTAAAAAAAAAAATCTAGAACACAGACAACTAAAGCTTTTTACTATTATAATCCTTGCAGGTTGCAGAAAGATCCCCCTCAGCATATACTTGAGTCAAGAGTCGGGGTCCCACTTACCTGTCCCACTAACTATTAAATCCGTTAATAGTCCAATGCGTATTTGGTATTCTATCTACGGCATCTCAGGTGAATCTTTAATATGTGAAAAAGTTTCTGCTATAAATGCAGAGCTTGTAAAGGATAAGCCATTGACAAGCGATAGCGAACAAAAATTCCATGCCAGTAAGAGGTTTTACAATTTTAAATTGAGAACTGGGATTCCTAGTGTAATAAGGCATAGTGAAGCAGTGAGTGATAATAAAAAGGCTGCTGAAAATTACATACATCACTTGACACCGATGAATTGCTTTTGCCTTAATCAAGTGTTTAATTGTGATGAAACTGGTCTCTTCTGGAAGAAAATGCACGGGAGAACATCATTACCCTGGAAGAGAATAAAATGCCAGGCCACAAGCCTATGAAGGATAGGCTAACTTTATTGCTTTGTGCCAATGCAAGTGGCGAGCTCAAGACACAGCATCTCCTTGTTCATCACTCTGAAACACCTTAAGTGTTTAGGAAACATAATGTCATGAAGAATGTGGAGATCTAACACAAAAGCATGGGTAGCTAGGGTACTTTTTCTGGAATGGATCAGGAAGGTTTTCTGTCCTTCTGTGAAGAGTTTTCTAGAAGACAAAGGCTTACCACTTAAAGCACTGCTTATTGTGGCTTATGCTCCAGCTCTCCTAGGATACTTGGAAGACAATTTGGCTGAAGAGTTCCCATAGCTCACAGTAGAGTTTCTCCCACCTAATACCACTGCTCTACAGCAGCCTATGGGCCAGCAGGTCATAGCAAATCTTAAAAAGCTGTACACTAAGGAACTGTTCCAGAAGTGCTTTCAGATGATCTCAGATGCATACTCCCTAGCGCACTGCTGAGGTCCATACGTAAATGGAATTTTTTTTGTAGGCCTGTAACTTCCCAAAATATGTCTGTACAAGGGTCTAGTAGACATCCTGAATATAATAATGTTTGAAACACAAATAAGTTATGAAATTTAATGTATCTTTCATTTTTTAATTTTTGTTTTAAGTCACTTCCGGTACCTGGAACACACAGTTATCAGTTTCTCTATCAGGACGTGACGCTACTTTGATGAGAGATGGGCTTCTCTCTGCGGTCTCTCGTCAAAGAATTCTTCCAATGGCCGGATCTTTCTGCTCCTGATCCTGCCAGCAGAAGAATAGTCACCTTCTTCCCGCCTGTGAACAGGGCGGGTCGAACACCCGAACTGTTCGCCGGGGGAATAAAAGCAAACATGTTATGTTTGCGTCTGAACTGTCCGCTTTGCGGATAGTTCGGCCGTCACTAGTAATTAGTAGAGATGGTAGAATTTTTTTGACTTGCTGATTTGAGAGTTATTTGCAAAGTCCCTAAACATTGTATCATCACCACAATTGCTGGAGATGTAGAGAAGGGTTGGGGAAACACTACAAAATATAAAAACATTGTTCTAGCATGTGTAGTTTTTGCATAAATTTTATTAAAATGTAAGTGGAAAATAAAACTCAAACTTTTTTACATGACTAAAAATTTTATTTACCAATAAACTACAAGCGCTAAAGCAAAACTTTCTTTTGTGTAATATTCTTCCATCCCTTCTCTGCAACTCCAGCAATTTGGGGGTTAATATGTTCAGAAAACCATGTATTTTAATATAAATCCAACATTGAAATGATAAGACTAGGAAAATTAGCACTTCATCCACAAGATGGCAGTGCGATTTACCAGTCTCCATAGGAACGCATTGTAGTACATTGAAGCCAATGTACTGCATGCATTTCCCTATTGAACTTGTAGCTCCGCCCCCGGTTGATGTCACCAGCACTCCAGAGAATCAGGAAGCACAAAGGAGAAGAGATCGGGGACAGCGGCTCCTTTATTCAGGTGTGTATTTAACATTGACTCATACTGAATAGCATTTTCAATGCAGAAAACGCTATTCAGTATGATTTGTACTGAAAACTCCTGCCAGCACCCCGTGTGACGTCATCATGAACGTGACAGGGGGGGAAGCAGGAAGCATCAGGGAGCCGATTACAGCAGCTGCAGACGCTGGGGACGGTAAGTGAGAACGGCGGGGTAGCGATCAGCGGTGGATGAGTCCAGCTCGTCCAGTGCACTTTCAGCAAGTCAGGGAGGTTAAAATGGACCTACCACCTGGGAGGTCACTCAGCATTATTAGCTGCAGCTCAGCCGATATTGCGGACATCAATAATTAAAAAAAAAATCTTATTCTGACAGCTCTCGTCCAGGCAGGAAAGTCAGAACACCCCCCCCACACACAAGTCTATGCAGCTCAGATTAATGTATGCCTGTAACGTTAACTAGAGGGAGGGTAGGATGGCGGACTTGGTTACTTGTCATTCAAATTGATGATAGTGTTTGGTCTATTAATGTATGCCTGTTTTTTTATTAGAATTTAAAACTGCTTACAAACTTGTGCAAAGATCAAACATCCAAAGTACAACATCCTTTCCTTTATAGGGTTAATAGAGAAATTCTGGACCTATGTCTCTGTCAAGACACTAAGATCTGCTTGGAAGAAAGAATGACCTGCAGGATGGCCTGAGGAGAGTTGACATTGTCTATAGCTGAGTCCATAGGCCTGCAGGTAGACAGTTGTGACATAGAGGAACTGGTGGAGAAACACTGAGATTAATTGTCAACAGAGGAATTCGACAACATTTAGGCAAGCAACAGAGAATGGCAGGAAATGAGCTGTCTGAAGATGGTGATGACCAACAGTCAAATAAGCAAAATTTCTCCTCTGAAAAAAAGAAAGAACTACAAACATTTGTAGAGAAGACCCACCCCGACAGAGAAAAAGGGAATTGTTGCATTAATTTGCTAAATGACCATGTCATGTGATACTACAGAAAAATGTAAAAAAAGCCTAACACCAGTTATTTTTATCCCCAAAAGGTTGAGAACTATTAAATCAGAAGCAGATCCTAAAGGGCTAGCGACTCTCCCAAGCATTAAAAAGACACAAGAGACTGGATTCCAGATGTTCTTCTGGAAGGGGATTCTCCTTCCAAGGAATATTGGCCTTCCACCCACTTCATCCTCTCTGCTGCGAGCCAGCAATGTCAACTTGAATGGTTAGATTGTTGTTTTTGGAAGGCTAGAAACATGTTACACATATTTTACAACCTTTTTTATGAAAAGGTAAAAAAAATTGTCATCTGTGAGGTCCGGAATTTACTATTGCCATTTTCATTGTTTCCTATGGGAAAATGGTTTTGACTTACAACCAAGCCTACATAGCAAACAAAGCTTGTAAGTCAAGGTTCTGCTATACTCCATTTGGAGGTAGCACACTCCAACTATATCATTAAGGGCCCCAATGCCGGCATTCTAGAATCTAGAGGTAAGCGCTTATTAATTAGTCACTATAGTAACGGTTCTCAATTATCTCACTGCAATTATTTTCTGTGCAGGTTATTTAGATGCTATAAATCAGTTACCCACCTTGGTACAGTGTTTATTTGTGCCCTATTAAAATTAAGCATTTACTGTTTATGGTGTGTCAGTGTTGTGGGTTCTACAAGCTGGGGTGTGGTGTCACTGGTATGGTGTGAGGCAAAACCAGACGCTCCTACGGGGGAGTGTGCTACACTTGTTTCTAAGCAAATATATTCACTTTCAAGGCTTTTTAGGCTTCACAAACCTCTTTGGCATAATGGGTCCAAGAATTCCTGTAAACCATTGGGAATATTACGAACAACATCACAGGAGTAGCCATCCTCAGGCAAAAGGAAGGGTAGCTGCAAATCAGGATCCTCCTCCAACTGTACTTCTCGACCATCACTACGAGCCAATTCATCAGCAGTGTTTTCAGCAACAGATACCACACTTTCAATTAGTTCCTTTAAATTATAACATAAGATTGAGAATAAGGATGATGACAATTATGTAAACATATACAGAACACAGAGATGGTACCATTAAAAACAAATTATGAGGATTACCGTGGGAATGTAAGGTTCATCAGGCGCACAGTGGTAATTTGTCAATAAAGCATGGAGTTGCAAGGAGTTCAATTTAAAGCAAGTATTATTTATGTTAGGGATATCTTGATGGGAGTACTTGTCCATGGTAAGCAGAGTTGTTGCCTGCAACATACAAAAAGAACTTATTTAGCAAATGCTCAGCTCCAAGACAAATAAATAGAGGCTATATTATTACCCTGGATTTGGATGGGATTCTTAAGATGGGCATATACTGTCACATTTTTTCATCTAACAGATTTAACAATTGATTGTTTAAAGTTAACCTGTTAAAAATGATCCCTGGATAGACCGATGAAAATAACATAAAATCGATTGAGCAGTGATTGGTCATGTTGGTAACATTCAATATTTCAAGCATCTAAATGTGTTTTTTTTTAGGTATTTGCATCGATTTGTATGTAATCGTATTATGCAGGATGTATACTAAAATTGTAAAATTTGAATCAATGTGGTGGAACAATCAATCCATGTTATACCGACAGTCGATATGTGACAAACTAAGCAGAGACCTCCCTGCTGGTACCCCTAACCAGGAAGTGATAAATTCAGTGACAGGAAGTGATGTCATCCTGGAATCCACACAACTGAAGAGACCAGCTCATATGACAAATCCTATTCATGTACATCACTACTCCTTGCTAACCATGCATTGTACCTCAACTTTGTTTGAGTGATATTTTATCTTTTCCTGTACCATTAACAGCATTGAACATAGTTGCACTAGGCAGTGTACCTTGTGTCCTTGTTTATATCTGATCTTTAAATTGTTTATCTATCTAATCAGGTCTATCTAATCAAACAAAAAGTGGATGCATATATGGCTAGCTTTAGAGCAGGGGTGTCAAAGTCAGGCCTGGGGGACAAATTTTGCCTACAGTGTGATTATATTTGTATATTACCAAATCGTACCATATTACCTTTAACCTCCTTAGCGTTATTCCTTGAATAAAATGGCACGAAAAACACGTAATGCCCAGAGGTTTAAACAGTGCAGTGCAAAACAAATTTCATTTCAATTCAATTATTTTCTAGGTATTGAAGATAAAGTGTGCAAATGCCCAAAAATCAGATCAGTATTAACTTTTATTTAATACTAACATACTATGCAACGCTGTACATTAAACTGTACATGTTGAGATGCAAGACAAGATAACACACAGCTACATGTTCTGGAACAAGAGGAGTTCCATCAGGGCGGTTTGGGAGCCGCTCATCTGCGTTTTTTACAGTGCGGTGCAACCAAGTTTCCGAAAGCCGAGACGCAATCCACGCTGCAAACGAGCGCAGCATTTTTCGGAAGCAGTTTTTAGTCCATTAAATTAAATAAAAAATGTGGGTGAGCTGCGGTTAAATACTTGTTTTTCTCCATTTTCTATAAATGGAGCCACAGTCTTAAGGACCGTGCCCAATCAGGCTTGCAATCTAAGGCCATGTTTCCACTTTTTGAATCGCGGTGTGGTGCTAGAAATCTCCCCCGGTCTCCAGCGATTCAAACTACGGCACAGACCTGCAGGCAGGAAGTGGGGGGTGTGGCAAGATGTCCTGTCCATGGTTAAGAATGCATGGACAGTAAGCTGCGTTTCAGATCGCAGGTTGCACCACGTCCAACTGTAAATGTGGAAGTAACCCCATTCTAATGTATGGGTGTTATCAACCAAGTGGAAACAAGCCCTCAGAGGTTGCAAAACAAAGTATACAAAAGGTGGGGAGGATGGGACTGGGAGGGTGATGAAGTTAGGATCAAGAAGATGGTGGATTTTCAGGGCTTTATTGAAAGTGTTAAAAATACGACAAGGTAGAGAGTTCCAGAGAGAAGAAGCTGCTGTAAAACATGTAATGATGTAAGTGGAACATGAGGTGTGATTTAAAAGCAAAACATTTGGAAGCCAGACCAGAGAGTATTATGTTGCAGCAGTCAAGGTGAGAAATGATGAAATCATGTGCCAGGTGTTGGTCTCTGGGTCCCTGGGAAAGGAAGGGCATATCTTGGAGATGTAAAGTTGAAAATGGCAGTATCTAGAAAGATTCTGTATGTGGGGTGTAAAGGAGATGGAGTGGAATAGGGAAGAAGGCTGTGTTATGAAAGGCAAATGAGATGTTGGGGGGAGGCTTAGAATGTGATGGCGAGAGGATAATGAGTTTTGTTTTACTGTAGTTAAGGAAGGCAGGGGTGAAGACATAAACGTGTCATCAGCATATAAACAGTATTGCAAATATTGGATACAAATCGATCAAAACCCCTAGGAACCTAACCAAACAAATGTATCCAATTAAATGATCAATTTTACCTGACCAAACATGATAATCAACCTATGTATGGCCTTAACTGGATTCCTCCTAAATTTGTACCTTGTATTTGTACAGTTATACCCCCAGTAAAGAACAGTGTTCTTCAGAGCTTACCTGAACAATTCTGCTAAGGTGGCAGTCAGCAGCAAGCTCCAGGCCTTGCTTTTCTGCCCACGCCTCTATGTGGGCTAGCTGCTGGCGTATAATGGCACCCCAGTAGTGAGAACATAAACCAGAGTCTGGATCAGTGACCAATCGATTGAACAGCCACATATTAATGAAGTGGAAGAGTTGGGAGAAGAGCTGGATAGTAAGAGCAGCATTTACTCGACAGCGCCTCAACAAAGACATAGCTCCAGTCAAGGTATGTAGAACATCATCTGTAATTGGAAAACATTTGAGTATTTTGTAAAATAGACCATTTCCTTATAATGTCAAGCAGAACTTTTATGTGTTTGCAGGCCCAGCATAGCCCTGTTGATTTACAACGAGAGCTCTGCCATTGGTAAAAAGCATAAGCATTGCTAGCTGACAGTCTGGAGAGTGGTAAATCACTGTAATAAAGGTAGCCATACACAGGTCGATTTTACACTCGATTCCTGCCCGATCACCAGGCACGTTCACGCCAATCGATCGACGATAAATCGAGTGCAGCCCACCTTGACAGATCAACCCCGATTAATCGATATCGATCACAAATGGGATCGGCCAGGGAACCAAACTATCGGTGTTTCCAGGTCGGTCGGGCACACATCGTCCACTTTTTAAAATGTACCCAGAATTTATATAGCAGATTAACACTGATCATTCATTTAGGCTTTTAACTGTGTAGTAAAAAAATGTTCTGTTATGAGTGTAATGTTTGTGAAGCATTCAAAATTAAATCAGCATTTAAATGGCCAATTTCAGGACCGCATTCAGCTGCGGAAATCACCCTTACACATGTTCAGAAACACCCCTATGTAATCCTTATCGGGCGATTCTGGCCAACCCTGTAAATGGACCCTTACACTTCAGAATATACTTACAGCACTTTGTTACCAATATATAGATTCTGCATACAAACATATACACTCACCGGCCACTTTATTAGGCACACCTTGCTAGTACCGGGTTGGACCCCTTTAGCCTTCAATACTGCCTTCATCAAGGTTATGGAAACATTCCTCCAAGACATTAGTCCACATTGACATGATAGCATCACGCAGTTGCTGCAGATTTGTCGGCTGCACATCCATGATGCGAATCTCTTTCCACCACATCCCATATTGGATTTAGATTTGGTGACTGTGGAAGCCATTTGAATTCAGCGAACTGATTGTCATGTTCAAGAAACCAGTCTGAGATGATTCGAGCTTTATGACATGGTACATTATCCTGCTGGAAGTAGCCATCAGGGATGGACATGGTCAGCAACAATACTCAGGTAGGCTGTGGAGTTGCAACAATTATCAATTACTACTAAGGGGCCCAAAGTGTGCCGAGAAAATGACCCCCACACCATTACACCAACCTAAAACGTTGATACACGGCAGGATGGATCTATGCTTTCATGTTGTTGACGCCAAATTCTGACCCTACCATCCGAATGTCACAGCAGAAATTGAGAATCCTCAGACCAGGCAACATTTTCCCAATCCTCTATTGACCAATTTCAGTTTCCTGTTGTTAGCTGACAGGAGTGGCACCCGGTGTGGTCCTCTGATGCTGTAGCCCATCTGCCTCAAGGTGTTGTGCTTTCAGAGATGCTCTTCTGCATACCTTGGTTGTAACAAGTGGTTATTTTAGTTACTGTTGCCTTGGTTCTCTGACCTCTGGCATCAACAAGGCATTTGCGCCCACAGAACTGCAACTCACTGGATGCTTCCCCTTTTTCAGACCATTCTCTGTAAACCCTAGAGATGCTTGTGCGCGACAATCCCAGAAGATCAGCAGTTTCTTAAAACACTAAGACCAGCCCGTCTGGTCAACAACCATGCCACGTTCAAAGTCACTTAAATCACCTTTCTTCCCCATTCTGAAGCTCCATTTGAACTGCAGCGGTTCGTCTTGAGCATGTCAGCATGCCTTAACACATTGAGTTGCCACCATGTGATTGGCTGATCAGTAATTTGCATCAACGAGCAGTTGGACAGGTGTGCCTAATAAAGTGGCAGGTGAGTGTATATGGTACCATTAATGCTTACATTCAAACACAGGAGGCAACAAAAACATACAAACAATAGCACACAATTAACAACAAAATCATTTAAACCTTTTAATACATGTTACTTCACATATTTTATTTCTGACCTATTTTTGGCCTTTGTGGGTTGTTCTCCTCTGGATCATCTAAGAATGCTGGCATAAAATTCCCAAGTTCTGACTGGAGGCAGTGCACCAAATACCTAAGTAAAGGCAATATAAGAAATGGAAATATTTTATTAAAAGAGACATTTGCCATGTGAAGTTACATTAAAATAAACTGGAAGTTCCAGAAATGACAAAAATACCATACCATACCATGTACCATGTCTGGTTGATGGTTTGACACATTATTCCTGGCATTTTAAAAAGGCTGAAGCAAACATGGAAAAGGATGACTCTTGATTTTAATAGGTGTACAATCTCAAATGTTTGTTTTCTGTAACTTTATCTAACAAAGTATAATATAAGAAGTCATCTTAAGAGATTAGACAAATTCACCCTAGTGTTAGCTTCTGAAACTTCATGTGTCAGTAGGATTTTTTTCCAATTTAACTGTTGAGCCTGCCAGAAATTCAGTAAACTACTAACTTTATGTTTGCTGTGCAGTAATAAGATATCAAGCAATTTAAGTAGACATTCTCTGTAGAAGGAAAAAGCTTAAGGTTGGTAAAACCAAACAAAAAAAAGCCTAAACAAGAACACTACTGGAACAAAGCTAAGCACTGTAAACTGCAATACATTGCAATTTACATATATGATTCAGAATATGTGTATGAAATATTTAAAATAAAAGATGAATAGTCTTACTTGAAGGCCATTTGGACTAAGTGTGCCAAAACATCTTGTGCATCTAATGTTACACGGCTGAGGTCCCGGTCTTGTTTAATAAAATTTAGCAGCTCTGATGCATTTGCCATCCAGAACGCAAGTGCTCCAGCAATGTTTTTTTGCTTCTGTGCAGAAGAAGAAACAAAAAGGAATTAAAATGTGGTCTGTATTGTTATTTAAAAAGAGATGACAGACCAGTAACATGATATAAACTATACAATGGTTAACAGATAAGAAAACAGTATATTTTCAGATTCACATTACAGTACAATAAAACAATATATTTCAAGAAACATTTAGCATGTTCTTCACAAGTATACGTTTTAAATAACTAAAGGAAGTCTTGTCTGGTAACCAATGCATATTTGTGTCCAAGATATATAATCCCAAGTACCACCTCCTAAAGCTGTTAGTTACCAGGACACAATAATCTGATACTGGTCTGTCAGAGATGTCAACCAAAAGAATGCTACGCTGGGTTAGATGAAATTTCAAAGAATAGGAACCATAGGAGAAAAATATGAGGGGTAAAAAAAAACGTTGCTTGTTTAAGTTCCACACTGAGGTGCATAAAGCGGAGGATTATGGGATGCCAAAAAGTTGCACATTCAAAAAGAATTTTAGTACAGCACAAGTCCAGTTGTTGAATGAGTGTTATGAACTTTTCAGCCCAGCCATTAAAAGAAGAGTTTTACTCTCATATGAAAGCAGCGCGAGACCGAGCTAAGCTGGAGTAGCTGCGATTGTGTCTCATTGTCCTACCTGGTCACCCTGGTCTATTTCCTGGAGAATAACAGATGAGGAAATCAAGCAGAACAGAGAAAGAAACTTGTAAACAAATATGACAGAGTCGATTTAAAACAGCTATTAACTTACACAGAAAATATAACACCTAAAAACAAACATTCCTAAACCCCCCAAAACAGAAGCAGCTGGATGCTAACCCCTATATAGAAAGAAAACAAAGTCAACTGCCCACAAAACTTATATTTCAGCGTTATTAAACGCTGAGTTCACATATTTTATATTATAAAAAAAATATCGGTCAGGATCTAAACTGAGTCAGACACACCAATCGTGAAAGGTCTTCATATGAGTGCATAGAAATCCTGGCCCATTTAACAAAGGTTGTTTTCTGATTCCTTGATTTACCCCATTGCATTTTTAACTTAGGTCCTATAAAACTATTTAAGATCCTCAAATGAAAATGGAATTAACACTTCATGAAAAACACTTAAAAAGGAGAATACATAAAAAATTCGTTTGACAAAGATTTGCCTCAAAACTTTGCCCAAATTGGCTTTATGATTTAATTCTACATTTTAGAAGAAGATACAAAGATTAACCATTAACATTTAGTATAAAAACAACCTAACAACAAAAAGGAATATTTTTTTTTTATCGGTACGTTATCCCCCTCTTTCAATCATACACAAAACATTCACAAAAGATATTGAGCTTATAACTGCTTTTAATTAGGTGTTGTCATTGCCTGGCATTGATTCCCACCCATGAAACGAAGAGTCTGTTTAATTTGTTTGTGCATCTTTATACACTGCTCAAAAAAATAATAGGAACACTTAACCTTCTGGGCATTACGCCGGAAGCCAGTACTGCGCCCATTGCCAATCGCCGGAACTCCGTGAGACTGCAGCAGTTCTGCAAAGCTGCAGGCTCACAGAGCTTTCTTTACGGCTCTGTGTCTTAAGCTTCGTCATAGACCTCCAATGTTAATGGAGGGGGTGTCGCTTTCCCACGCACATACCTACGGAGCTTATTTGATAGTGGTGGTGTGTAGTGAGCTGGGAGGGAAGCGGGAAACGGCTTTTCGTGCCATGAAAAATGGTGAGATAAGCCTGTAACGGTCAGGAGGTTAAATAACACAATGCAACTCCAAGTCAATCACACTTTTGTGAAATCAAACTGTCCACTTGGGTAGCAACACTGATTGACAATCAATGTCACATGCTGTTGTGCAAATGAAATAGACAACAGGAGGAAATTATAGGAAATTAGCAAGACATCCCCAATAAAGGGATGGTTCTGCAGGTGGTGACCACAGACCACTTCTCGGTTCCTATGCTTTCTGGCTGATGTATCGTTACTTTTGAATGCTCGCGGTGCTTTTACTCGTAGCATGAGACGGAGTCTACAACCCACACCCCAAGTGGCTCAGATAGTGCAGCTCATCCAGAATGGCAGCGTAGTGTCTAGAGTATGGAGGCACTTTTTCATGTTTGAATCATAAGAAGTGCCTTGAAAACCCATCCTGTAATAAAAATTATTTTGTGTTCTCTCAACTATTTCGAGGTTGTGGCACTAAGAATCACCTGTTTGATATATTCCTAGGGACAATGGTGCTTTCTCTATACACTTTCTCACCTAGAAAACTCCACTATCTGACTATGAATTTCCCATCCTATGGCTTATTCTTGAATCAATAGGTTTTCACAGTTTATGAAGATAAATTAGGTAGATCACTTATATTCGGGTCAGCCTATACTCGCGTATATACGGTATGCAACTCAAATTATGCAAAAACTGCATAAGCTAGATGAACAAGGTTTTCTTTAACATTTTCAGCAATTCTAGTGATGATCTCATGTTGATGGGCTTTGCAATTTACTCACAATTCTGCTAGTTGAAACAATGACATCCGAAAAAGCATTTTCTGTGAGTTTTGGTGCCTTAGCTGCTGCATGTACCACCCTAGGGTTATACTTTTTGGGTTGGCTTATATTCGAGTATATACAGTTATTTATTTAGTATTTTCATCAGCTAGGTGCCTATATTCTGCTAGAAATACTTACATCTGACTTAAAAGCTACCATTCAGATTTTAGAATATAAATTACTTCAATGAGCGCAACTGCAGATATTGAGGATGGGTTGTTCAAAAGACTTATTACTTCTAATTAGCATATGCAGATATATTGGAATTTTTTTGTCTGGACAAATGTTCACTTTGGGCTATTGGGAACATCAATGTAATTAAGCCAAACTAATGTCCAACGTTGATAAAGCAACAAATAAAGTAAAAAAAATGTTAAAGGGAAATTAGTGGTTTACTCATTCTGCTTAAATGTAAGGAAACTTAAAAAGTAAAAAGAAAGAACAGCAGAAGTATCACTAAAAATATTTGTAAAAACACAGAATAAGCATTTTCAGGTTCTATTGGTCCCAAGCACATACAAGATGTTTTTGACACTTCACTTTGCTTAAAATTCTGGATATATTTTATTATACTTGGGACTAAAACCAAACATAATAATTTTCACAAGGTACCCCCCTTCCCCCGCTATGTTTCTGTCTTTACAAGTGGACCTTGATTTCCTGTAATAAAGGTTTGTGTTCTTGTTTTTTTCATATAACCATTAAATCAGTGGTTCCCAGTCTTTCCCTGCAGGGCCCCCTTTTTCTA
>CM070035.1:110526269-110548238 GCA_036250615.1 Ptychadena robeensis | reverse complement strand
CCCCCCCCCCCCCCCCAACACACAATTTTAAACTACACAGGTTCAGATTTAAATTTTATTTGAAGTACAACTCACTTTTTTCTCTATTATACGCACACTCCAATCATGCATCATATACACACATATCACGCAGAGACCCTCCTCATTCACACATACAAACGCACACAGAAACATTACATAGACTCTACATACTTTCAGAAGCATCTAAATCGTTCTCTAATTTTGGCTTTCTGCTTGTGCTTCTACCAATCTTTTGATTGGCTGGCTGAGTTAGGGGAGGGAAGGGGCGCTGTGTACACTTTGTGGATGGATAATTGAACAGACAATGTGCAAAGCCAATAGGCATTGGAGTTCTTTAATTTTCTCTTCTCCACTCTCTCTGACTCTATGCTGACAACATGTGTGCCCACAAGAGAGGGGGTCCGAGTGCCACATGTATGCCTCCCTGCAATACCTCTGCTCCCATCCTGGGGGAACTTCCACCCCATAATTTAAGTATTTTACTTGCAGTATGTTTATGTCAGAAAAACATATTACTGCACTCACCTGATGAAATTACCACTTTGACAGCTGCTCTAATTAAGGAGATTTAATGAAAGGCTTCTAATTTTTTACTACAAAATATTTGAGAAAAGCTCACCTGTATTACACCTTCCATCATGCTCACCATCTTGTTCACAATAGCAATCACTTTGTGAGTTCGCTCAGTAGGACTGATGTCTTGTCTGTACTGACTTGACAATACATACCGGCAGGTCATGTATAATACATAAGTAGGAGACAGTTTGAAGTGCACAGTGGAACTATTAGTGTAATTGATGACAGCAGACAGGAAAGAGTCTTCAGCTGTAAAGACGCAAATAAGAAAACCACAAATTCAAATGCCCAATTCTTCAATCTCTTAATCATATAACATTTTGAGGCACACAATTTATTGGGAATCTAGCAACACATAAGTAGATCAATTGTAATGGAATACAGATTGTTAATAGAATAAATTGCACAGAAAAAATCCAGAGAAAACCCACAAACTGGACATTGGATCCAGAAATAAATGTGAGTGAAGATATAGGAAGATAGGTTTCATCTTGCCACCTTCAGAGTTTCATTAGTGGTTAAAGAGGCTACTAATCACCCCCATCTTTAAAGACAGAAGGGCAGGCTAAACTCCCCTTTCAGAAGACAAGCTGAGATATCCTACACTACCCACCGATCTGAATGCACCAATGAACAACTATAAAAAGGGCAATATGAGGCGCACATCAGTTGTTATCTTTATTTGAACAACTTATGAACAGAACACCATTCAAAAAATTTCATAGTGGCTTCTGACATCAGGATGGGTGCGGTAATGTCTTTAATGTATGATCATTTTTAATGATTATCTGGTGCTGAAAATTCAATATGTAATGTATAATATACATGTAATATTTAATCTAATTATACATGAATAAATATGGAAGCTTCAAAAATAATTGCAGTAATAGTAAAATTAAATCTCCAAATTTCTAAATAAAAACATAGTTTCCCTATTTTCAATAGGGTTCAAACCTGGAGATTGGGTTGGATCAATTAGCCTGGCTGTGTGGTATGGAGTATTGGCCTGCTGGAAATACCAACCTTCTGTGTTGACAATCTATAGTCCAATTCCTATGTTTTTTAGTAAACCTTAAGGTGTCCATGCACGGTTAGTTAATTTCATGTAATCTATTTAACTATAGATTTTCAGACATGTTAAATGTAAAGGTAAATGTGGTCTGGTTTTCTGGGTATTCTGATCAATTTGTATGCGATCGTTCTATGGAGCAACATAATACGAACCCCAGTCTCAGTTTGCCAGTGTGTCTGAAGGTTAGCCTATGGTTCTTGAGTGACACCCAAATTTTTTGGAGTCATTCCTCTCAGTGCCAATTCACTTTAGGCCTCTGACAGGTTGTAGAATTGTTGCCCCTGTGTTTGTTGCTAGACTTTATTATTGTTCACTGCCATCTTTGATATTTCAAGTTTAGAAGCAACCTGACGCTCGCTGAGGTTTTCTTTTGTTACAGACAGTAGTATTGAATGGTTTTCTAATGCTCAAACATACTGAGAATAAAGTGCATTGCTCTCTCGTTCTTTTCCAGATCCAGAGTAGTAAACAATAGATCTCTATCCCCGAAAGCAAAACTTATTCCTAAAGTAAGACCTAGCTGCATTTTCCCCATCTGCTTCTAATATAAGCCCTACACCGAAAATAATACAACGGATGAATGCTGACCCCAGCAAAATAATAAGTAAAAAAAAGTCCTGAGCCAGAGCTGAGCTCGGAGAATCTGGGAAAAAAAGCTTAGCCATATATTGTGCTTAGACTTCGTGACATATTCTATATAATACATCAAATGAATTGTACATGAAACACACTGTGCCGAATTAGTACAGAAATTCAGCCTGGGGAGGTTTTAATGCTAAAATTACTTAAAATAGACCTAGTGCTTTTTTGCACCTAAGCTAAAAAGACAGTGTCTTATTTTTGGGGAATCAGGGTTGTTCTAATAATCCTGGAAATGTATTATGATACTGAGGTTTGAAGCATGCTTTTGGGATGTTGCAGATCCCCTTCTTCAGTGCTATTGACACACTTGACTAATTGAGGTGAGAGTGCAGGGTTGGTGGAGATAGTGATCAGAGTTAGGAGAGTAAAGCTAGCCACACATGGTACAATTTTAGCGTTCAATCGACGATTTTGGATGAAAAAAAAAAGATCGATTGAACGTTAATGGATGTACTGCCCACATAGTACAATCGATGTTCATTGTACGATTTTAGTAAAATCGTCGATTCAAAAGTGATCTGACAAGTTGGAAAATTTTGGTTGATTGATCAATGATCGAACTTCATTTCTGAAAGTGTTATGTTTGTTTTGATTCAATCATCTCGATGTGCGCTATTAACATATCGAACATATAAAAAAACCATTAATCCAATCGACGATTTTAGATTACGTCGATTTAATTTCAGTCGGAATTGTTCAATTATCGTGCTCCCCATGTGGAGAACTTCGATTAAATGACAATTGATGTTCGATTTTTTAAATCGAAGTACAAAATCGAAAATATTCACCTCCCTTAAATACTTTAGTTAGCCAATAAAAGGTTTTACTTAAACTCCAAACTCTATATATCGATGGCTAACACGGTACAACACTCTAATACTGTAAATATAAAAAGCTACCTAGGAACAACAAACAGATTATAATAAAGAAAGTAAAAATTAAAATGTTAAAAGAGAACAACAGCAACAATAATAATAATAATAGTATTTAAATTAACGTTACGGGCAAGGGAGATAAATTAATAAAACAATGGGTAGTTTAGGAAGACTGATCTTTAATCAGATCACACTTTCCGCATATCACATCTATTCCAAAGAAGTAGCCACAATGAAAAGCTTTGATGTTTGATTTTTACATTTCATGTTTAAATAAAGAAAGGATCACAACTTTTTTCTTCCTTCCTTAGAACTGTGAGCTCATCCAACTTAATATGGAGTAGGGACAGAAACTTCCACTGGCTTATTCCCCCTGAAGGTTGTCCAAGACACTGCTCTCCAGATTCTGTTAGGCAACCTATTAAGTACTGCTTTGCTCGCCTAACTAAAACTAAATAAATAACCCAATTATTTATATTTATATATTAAGTGGATGCTTTCTTCAAACTGTCTATGGTAAACGTCCTAGGGTGGCCTTGCTCTTTAACTTAAAAACTAATTGTAAGATCATTTCCATATATATAGCCAGCGATTTCCATTTATTTAAATAGAAAACACATTTACTGCTTGTGTGCCCCATTTGTGGACCGGCTTGTTAGTGAATGCTAGGGTTTTTGGAAAACATGGCTCACAATGCCGTAAACTCACATTACATTCAGCATGCAATGAATAAAATGGAACCATTACAGGTAGCATCTGACTAGATCTAAAATGCTAACTTGCTATCTGACTAGATCTAAAATGCTAACTTGCTATCTGATTAGATCTAAAATGCTAACTTGCTATCTGATTAGATCTAAAATGCTAACTCGCTAAAAATGTATCATACTTAATTTTTCCAATCGTGACAAGCTCCATGGAAGCATACACATTGCCTTTAATCCTAACAGGATTTAATGAGAGGATACAGCCATAAGTACGGCCATAGACAGAAATGCACTGATCTGCCACTCATGATGAAGAAACACTTTGCGTTGCATGAACCTTTACTCCCTTGAGCATCTGCATAACTAGCTACCTTGTATGCCTTGGTGTAATCCTCACGAGCCCAGAACAATAACCCTGCTAGACGCCAACTTGGATTTCCCCACTGGAATCACGAACAGATGATCCTAAAGTGGCTGTGGTTTCAAGGTAGTCATGCAACAAGTGAAACCTCTAGAGTATGCGCTGAAGAAACGTCCTCTACGATGAAGATCAGAAAAGTGAAATATTTCCTCAGGGATAGCACAATGCTATCTGTAAAAAAGGTGAAATATGAAGCAACTTGAACTAAGGAGGCTGCTGCTAAAACTCTTCTGCCCAATGTTATAGCCACTGTCTTAAGGAGGAGGTGCTAGAGTGTGAGAAGTCCCTGAAGTATCGGACGTCAGAAAATCGAGCACTGGAAGATCTCAAGGACTACATCTCACTTTCCTAGGACTACATAGTTGGACTGTTTCCATGAAAACTGCATAACCTAGATAGGGAAGACACAACAGGTGCTAGAAAAGGCTTAGGGTGCCATGGGTTGATAGCGGCTTGATCGATGAACCGCGCTGCACTTGAAGGTTTGTCATTTGAACAGAGAAATAATGCGCACAACGGATTCTCGCCCAATACTTTAGATGAGGACCCTGGTCTAGCAAACCCTGAGGGCTTGAGAAGGAGATCTCATTCATAGCCTTTCTGAAAAAACTGATGAGCTACTTGAAGTCAGCTGGGGATGCTACATCTTCAATAATGTACCCCTACAAGGCAGGGATAGGATGGACAAACTGGAAGTGTCTACCAAAAGTTGTTCTCACCCGGAAGCCAGCAAAACAAGAAGTTACCAGCTAAACCGGAAATTGTTAATGGGTAGTGCACAAAGCCAAACATTGCCAACTGGCAGTACACAAAACTGCAAGTTGCAAGCCAGGAGCCCCTGGAGCCAGAAGCCACCCGGGAGTCTCCAAAACAGGAGTCTTCACCCCAGAACTCAGCTAAACCATAAGTTGTCACCAGTGGGAGTCAGTAGAACCGGAAGTCTCCCAAAATCAGTACTTGCCAGCTGGAAAGTGGTCACCAAGACTGCGTGGCTGTCCAAGCCTGCGAATGCCCCGCATGCTCACCTACAGGGCCAATAAGGAGGATAATATAAATGATTTCTGCTTTCCATATTGAAACACAGGAGGCATGCACTAGCTGCCTGCAAGCAGAGAGGAGACAGGAGACAACCAGCAGCCATGGATCAACCCCCCCCCAACTCTTACATACAAGTTCAGTAAATACAACCCGGCCCCATCAATCAGTATAGGGCTTCTAAGCATAATACACATTTAATGCATAGACAGCAGGGACATTCACAAAAGAAATTTACTCCAGCTAGTATCAGTTGAAGGTAAAAGGACAGATAAAGAAAAGCGAGTAAAGCCAGTGGTGTTTGATTTATAGGCAGGTGGTCCTAAAAGGTTAAAGTGGCCGAGCCAACCCAATGTGAATGCTAACATGGAGCAGTCATTTAAAGGAGATGCAGGAAGATTTGTTGTGCAATGCTTACTCCTTTACCAACCTAAGAGGTTGTTTTTTTTTTGTTTTCTTTTTGGTTTAAGTCACTTGGTTAAATGTTGAGAACTTCTGAGCAAATATAAAAAAAAAAATTATTGCTTTCAAAAAATAATGCAATGCAGAAAAAGGTAAAATATATATTAAAGAAATACTGCTATGATACCAAAACCCACAAATGTTGTCTCTCAATAGAAAAAAAAAACTTTAGGTACAATCTAAGTAATGTACTCACAGTTTTCTCTAAACTCGATGCTTGCAGGTAACACATGCTCAGGTCCATTAGCATCCTGAGGTCTAGAAAAGAAGAACATGTGATAAGAATTTTCATTGAATGAAGAGGGTCTGATGTTTAGTGACAATGATCTTTTAGTGAAAGCGAGTTTGGAAATGTTTTAGGAAAAACAAAATTACAAAGCTTATGATGAGACCACATCTCACGGATCTTTCTCTCACATATACACACAAATACTGTGTACAGAAGTTACCTACATATATTATTAATACAAGTCACAGTACACTGCAGCTGCCATCTCAGGAGTTCAGGTTACAGTAAAAACATATGTTAAAGCACTGGTAAAACTTTAAAGCAGAACAAACATTTTGTATGAATACATAATAAACGGAGACTAGCCCCCTCAGTGACCTTTTTGCTTTATTTCACTTCACTTCCCTGTAGGCTCAACAGGTGGTGTGGCAATGTCTTTCCAACATGAGGGAAATAATCATCTGCAAGGATCCATTCACATTTGTGGTCAGAAAGCAGATCCACTTGTTTGTAATGTTTTTGGATGAATATAGATGATCAAACAATATTGATTGGCCACAACTTTTTCCCAACCTGCTCATGGGGTGGCTAGTCCCTGGGTGTTTAAAGGCTATTTAGTAAATATTAAATGGAATTCTATCTTTTAGAGTAAAATTATACACTTTATTAAGTTGGGTACACATGGCTCGACTCCATCAATACAGGGTTATTGATTTAAATATAAAGCCCTTGGTTGGACTTTGGGTCACTGAACAACTATAGAGTCCCCTAATGAGCCCTAAATAGGGCGAAACGCGCTGAGAATGGACAACCCCCAATATTTCTGTAAATAAAGAAAATTTGATGATTCTGGATTATGATATGACAAGGCAACAAGTGCTTGCACTTTAACAAGAAATGCTAGAAAAACTATGGTTTGAATTGCATAAGGTGCTTCTTTTAATGGAACCCTTTTAACCTCCTTGGCGTTTACCTCAAGCCAACTCAGGCCTGAGTTAATTTGGGCTACTGAAATCTGCAGCCAGATGGCTTACAGGTCATAAGAAAGCTTGCAGGTCTTCTTACCCGGTCCCCCGGTGTCTGATCTTCAGATCCCGGTGAGCGGGATTGCGCGGTGGTGTGCTTCATAATGTAATCAGAGGGGCGGGAAATAAAAAATTTGGGGGGGAAATATTTAACCATTTATGTATTTTCTTTCATTCTGGCATAGTTTAGAGCATTTTTTGGCACCCAATTCAATATGGAAAAAAAAACACATTTAAAAAACAAAAAAAACACGTATTTGCTTATTATGAGTTTTCTTTCATGTTGGATTATATTGATTTTTCTGTATGCAATCAAGTTCAAAATAAAGGAAAACACACAACAAGTAAATAGTTTGTAAGGTGTCCACTGCTGCTTTTCCCCATGGTGGATACCATACGGTGCTGCTGTAGACACCTCAGATCATCAGAGATCACTGGAGGTGTCTCCAAGACGCAAAAAAACAGCTCAGTTTTTCAGCATCTTGGCTCTGCTAAATCAATAGGGTGCGCTCCCACCGATGTGGCAGGAGCGAGCCCTAAGCCACAGACAAGCTGCAGGTAAACCGCTGGCAAATATGCCAGCGCACGACTTTGTTCCCAGCACTGCGCATCACAGACTGCATTTTCAGTATTGGTTGCTTTAATAAATGGTTTCTTGTTTGAGCAGATTTCTGTGTGTTTTCTATTTAATTTTATCATTAAATGTAATTTTTAAAAAATATTTAAGCCTTTAAATCTTTATTATATTCAGGGTGTCTACTAGACTAGACCCTTGTTTGGACATGTTTTGGTAAGTTACAGGCCTACAACATTTTATTTTCAATGAAAAACAGAGCAACACTTTTGGTATAGAAATCTGGACCTCGGTGAAACGCCAAGGAGGTTAAGTGATAGAATTTCATTTACTGTTTACTAAAATAGCCTTTAAAGTCCCAGGGACTGGCCACCCCATGCGCAGGTTGGAAGAAAGTTGAGAATCTGACCTACCACTATTGTTTGCAGGTTATTTGAAAAGGGATGTTGGCTAGGATTTTGAAACGCGTATTGTCCCCAATCTAGAGATATTGTAACTTATATTCATCCAATTCCTATTCTTAAATATGGTGCACTTCAACCTAACTTACTCCTTAAAAATGTTTGGGTTCTCCACTGAAAAAAAGAGGTAACATAATTGCTCAAACTACAATGTTCACTGTCCTGAGGAGATGCTTATTACACAGACAATCCTATGTATGCTGTCAAACCATCAGGGCTGTGGAGTCGGAGTCGAGGAGTCGGAGACATTTTTGGGAACCTGGAGTCAGAGTCTGCAAAAAATGAACCGACTGACTCCTACTAAATTTGAATGGGAATAAAAAATAAAAATAAAGTTCAAATCTCCCAATTAACAAACAGTCATAATGAACGACTTCTCTGCTATAAGAATAAACGCATGCCGCGCGTAACACTGCGTGCCCACTGTGAACCTAGCCTAAAGGCCCCCACACACCGAGTGGGGGCTGACAGATCAGCTCAGATGAGCTCTAGAGTGCAGCGTGATGACATCATCACGCTGCTTTCCAGAGATGACAGCATCGGCATGCACCCTTTGTGTGTGACATGTCCGTTGTCTGGCCTATGGAGCTGTGGGGCGACAGCGATCTGTCACCCCATGTGGGCACCCCCGATCGGCGCGCACACCCATTGGTTGGCGGCAAAATCGGCCGTCGCTCGGTGTGTGTATGGTAGCCTTAACTCTCGCTGATACTGAAGTAAATGTTTTTTGCCGGACTAGAGACGCTTGTATAAGTGAAGGGAATGGATCGCCAATAGTTCAAGACTGAAGCTGTAAAACATTTTAAAAAACGCTATAATTCAGCTGAGGCGACAAATACTTAGATTGTTAGCTTTAACTTTACACGTGACTATGGGATTCAAGGGAAATCATGAATCAGGTTTGAAGTGCCTCTTCGTCCTGCCTCTTCTTGGAGCCTTCCACTGCCCTATCTTCAGCAGAAGATCAGAACACTAAAGGTGGGCACACATGGGTAGATCTGTAAAAAGATTTGAGTACAATCAATCAACTTGCGCACTCACGGTGCTTGATTGTACTCTAATTTGTTAACAAACCTACCTGTGTGTGCCTTCCTTCGAGCGGGATCAATAGAGCCGAAAAAACTCGATTGAACAGGGTTCCAACATGTTGGAAAAACCCCGTTCAATCTCCGATACTTTGCATGGAGACATGAGTCTTCATGGAAAGTATTGGAACAGCTGCGGCTGCTGCCTTCTGCTCAGCTGTCGGCTGTCAGTGTGAAGGGGGCGGAGCCAGCACTCCTCACTCAGAAGCTGTGTGAGTGAGGCAGCTGTATGAGACAGGCTGCTTCTCCCCAGCTTGTGGCGTGTTGTAAATCACACCCTGCAAGCTGGGGAGAACGGGTCCCCATTGAACGGAAATTGATGAGCCCAACATTGATTTCTGTTCAATTGATCCCCGATCAATGACAGCGTGGTGCCTAGCTTAAGGAAAAAGCAGCATCTTCTGCCTGACTTCCTTTCTCTGCTTTAATTGGCCATTACAGTACAGTGTTGGTTTCCTAGCCAGTAGTTCTGTGGTTAGTGTATGTTGCCTTCCTTTCCTTCAATGGAAGTATAAAATACATTAGCATATTAAATACAGAGGAGTCCGAAGAATCAGAAACTGAGGAGTCGGGCAATTTATTGACCGACTCCACAGCCCTGCAAACCATACCACAAAATGCATACAGAGCGGTTTCATTTAATAATATGCATTTTTAGCCGCGCTCGCATTTCCAATTATGTGGAAAATGTGTTGGTGAAAGTGCAATGCGTATAGTGTGAAAGAGCCCTAAAGGTAGGCATAGCGTTCAATCGTCTTAAAACGATCAAAGTTTACATAGATCGAATGTAAATCGTATACTGCGCACATGGTTCGATTGATGAAAAATGTTCGATAACGATCAAAACATTGTTCTAAAAGTGATCAGACATGTTGGAAAATTTCCGTCGATTGTACAACGATCTTACTAAAATCAACGATTTTGGTTGTATTACAATTGAACCTTCCATGTGGTACTACTTTGGATTCGATTTTCGATTGGATTCTAGATCTCGATTTTTTTTATCGATTGTGTTAAAATCAAAAACATGTATGCCTAGCTTTTAAGGAACACAAAAAGGTGAAAAGTGCTTTATTTTTTTACCTGTTCTCCAGACTTCGGAATTCTTGCTGCTTATCTAAGCGTATCATTGGCTTCACCATGCCACGTTCTGTAGAGTTTGCCATTTTGTCACCGTCTAACTTACTAGAGGACTAGAGAGCAATAGATAAAAAAAAATACTCAGTTACATTCATTTGTTTCATCAATTAAAATGATCTATTGAAAGTATAAACTATGACACATTTATTTTAGTGTCACACATCCTGGGAGGAATATCTCTGCATCCCAGGAAACTGGAATTTGTTTAATGCCCCCTAACCAAGCAAAAAAGCTACTGCCAAGAGGCATATTTTAGCTGTATTAGCACCAGCAGTACCCATTCTTGGGAGCACACTGACCAACCGGCTGGGTGAATAAAGGCTATTTAGATAGCATAAGTTTGGTATTTACATTAATATTCTACAATGCAATAAAAATATGTAATACAGACTGGTCTCTCATCCTATATGTAAATAGATGCTCATAGGTAAGCTGTTAGTGTCAGATTGTAAAATGTGTCTCTCCATAAGTTAACAAAACCTTTTTTAGTGGCCATAGATCCCCAGAACAAAACTGAGAAGACCATATGTGCTTAAGAGTATAAACACACAAAGCTAGGCAAGATCTTCCTCTACAAAATGTAGATATCTGGTAGTAGGCTACAGATCAATAAAGATATAATACAGACCTTCCTCACTGACAGACCTGGTGGGGATTCTATCAGCAAGCCTAACTGTGGCATCCAGTCTGGGAGCCATTGCACTAAGCATATGCTGTGTAGTGTGCATCGGTGTCTTACATACAAAGATTGTGTTATCCCATGACAAACATACTTTGTAACAGCAATTCTTTTTGGCCACATTTATACACATAAATAAACAAATAAATAAAATACAAACATCAATCATGTAAACCACAAATATTTATACCTTATTGGACTGCAGTGATAGGCCACTAAGAACATCCCCTTCCAGGCCAAATGTTGTTTCTTGAACCCTTTCAAAAGAAACAAAAGTTTTTAGTGTTGTAAGAAGAGTAAGAATGCATTTTGGTTTCTATTTCTTTTTTTTAATTTTCAATTTCTGAATGCTGCAGCAACATTTGTATACAACTTGGGTGACATTACCATCAACTGATCATAGTGTTAACTATTGATGTAGAGGGCTGAATGTCATTTTGTGAGTATATCACAGACTTCCTTTTCAGTATTGGTTAATTTAAGAAATGAATTCTGGTTTTAAAAGATTTTTTTGTGTTTTTTAATTCAACTTTATTATGAAATATATTTTTTAACATAAAAAATTTAAGTGTCTCAAACATTTTTATATTCAGGATGTCTACTTGATCCTTGTTTGCACATATTTTGGTACGTTACAGGCCTACAACATTTTTTGTTCAATTAAAAAACTAAAAACTGGTACAGAAATCCACCACAAGGGGCACATCGATTCCTGTTCAATGGGGACCCGTTATCCCCAGCTCGCAGCCTGTGCTGTGTTATAAAAGATTCACTCTCACAACACAGCTGCGAGTTAGCCAGTCAGCACACAGCACACGGCCCCAACTCCTTCACACTGAACACCGGAGCTGTTCAGGAGCAGCACATCCAATACTTTGAATGGAGAGTCAAGTCTCCAATTAAGGTAATGGAGATTGAACATTGAGTTTGTTCGAGTGGGATCTATTGATTTGTAAATAGATTCGATTAGAGCGCGCACACAATAACAAAACAGAATTAGGAGTCCTCAACAAAGAAATACATATTTAAGCTAGACGGTAATGAAAAGGGTTATATATTGCCAGCCCAGGTGCCTGTATGGTTAGATAGTGTCACCAGAAATTCTTAAAAACTCAGCAAGGAGATATATTGTTTTTCATCCAGAATAAAAAAAAATGCACATTTAAAGGTTTTTGCTGTGGGCAATCATGTTCAAAGGCAAATCTTCACCTCCAGTACATAGACTGAAATAGAGATGGTAGTGGAAGAAAGATGTGTGTAATTTTAATCCACTGCAAATCTACCAGATGAGACACTCGCAATGTGTAAAGCACCATCTAGTGGCTGCAAGTGTTAAACCATCACAGACCCTTTCACACTATAGGATTTTATTAAAGGTACATGGTAACATATGGGTTGTGCACAGTGTGTGTATGAGGTTTTGTTTTTTAAACAATACAAGTTTATTTGCAATGCTCTCCAAAACTAATAAAAAACAGATAAAACCATTCTGGGGGGTCATATTTCCTATTAGAAAATAGTAATCAGCAGCAGCAATAGCACACAGTATTTCGTCGCTAGGGCACCGGTTTTCACATACTCACAACCATCCCCATGTTCTAAAAAAAAAATATATATATATATATAAAATGGTGGCATCAACTTTTATTAATCAGAACAGCACATTAAAAAATGCATGCAGCTTTTGCACACATTGTACAGGTGCTTAGGCTGCGGTTGTCAAATACGGACAACAACCCCCATGTAATACTAATGGGCAACCACATGAATTATTTATATAAAGATGAACAACCTGCTGGAATTCATGTGAAAACACTTAAAATGAATAACTGCGGCACAACGAAAAATACATGCAGCAGGGAGTCCCCATCCAAAGTAATTGCCAACACACAAAGGGTGCCAGTACCTTATCTATCGAGGGATAATCTGCGTGTATGGGCAGCTTTAGAGTCAACTTAATTTCTGCCAAAACACGTAGAATCCATGATGGTAAATGGGTGCATTTACAGTGTGTGCATGTGTCCTGGAGCAGTTTTTTAAATGCAGAGCCCCATGCTCTTAAAATCAGGATCAATTGAAGTCAATTTAACATAAACATCAAATCCCATTAAAAATACCATGATCTTAACCTCCCTAGCGCACCGCCCGTATCGCGCCGTTGTACGGGCGATCAAGGCAGTGTACAGAGTACACTGCCTGCCGTTTCCGGCATCTCGCCGGAGCTCTACGCGCAGCTGTTGTCATTACTGACAACAGCTGCGTGAGAGGGGAAGCCGGCGCTCCTCCATTAACATGGAGGTCTATGGCGCCGGCCCCCCCGCACCCCCCTTCCGCGTCACCGTGACGCGATCGGGGCGGTGCCGCCAACCCGGAAATGCTGCAGCGATGAAGACAATCACTGCAGCTTTCCGGGGAGGCATAGGGTCTCCTCGCTGCCTGCTTTCCCGGCGGTTGAGGCAAGCCTGAAGCTCGGACGAGCTAGGCTCGTCTCAACCGCTAGGGCGGTTAAGAACCACTCTCTGTCACTACAAAGAATATAGGCATCTGCCATAGTTGGTCTCAATAGGCTTAATGCCTGGCATACATATGCCGATAAGCGGCTGGTTTTTCACCTGACCAACGGGCGTGCACGATCGCGCCGTCGGTCAGCGGAAAAAATCGGCCGCTTATCGGCGTGTGCCCACATGGGGCGACAGATCCCTGTCGCTCTACAGCTCGGCCGGCCAGAGAACGGACATGTCTGATATTCTCTGGCCGATGCAAGCCGATGCCATTAACTCCAATGAAGACCGGCGTCTTCATTGAAGCTAATGGCCGGCACACAAAGGGTGCTCGGCCGACTAAAGCAGCCCCATAATGCACCAGGATGCAACGTGATGACGTCATCACGTTTGCATTCCACAGCTCATCAGAGCTTGTCTGTCGGCACCCATCTGTGGGTGTATGGCAGGCATTAGTAAGAAATACTGTTGCTGCGGTCCTGTTGCATGTTGCATGGACAATGCATCTTTGTTATGATGCCTGTTATTGATAACAAGGCCCCTGCAGATACCTCTGAAGATGCGGCTTCGTCATCTCCAACAAGCTTGTATATAGGAATCAGAATTCAAGGAATAAAAGCTATGGGTGGGGGTGGGCTACCACTGTACATCATCTCCTTTTACCTACTGGAACATCAAACTGAACCAAAAAGGGAAAAATGGGAGCAACTCACTATATTACAACGAATTACTGGTGCTCCAAGTCTAGATTTCACACAGATATTTGCATGTGGCATCCAGCATGCATCTGGTATTAAAACCGTCTGTTGACTTGAATGAGAACTCTTTTGAGCATGCATACAGCTCTTGCAAAGCTGTCAAGAGGTATGAGGTTGTATGTGCAAAAGGGAGTTTATTATATTATGTTGAATTGCTTTATATTAACAACACATATTTTCCATTTAGTTTTATATTGAATTGCTTTTTAAGGTAAAACAAAAATATTTAATTGGGATCACCCCCCATCCATAACCAGAACAGAGTTTGGCACAGTGTATGGCAGGGCTTCAGGAAGGTGGGCAAACCAACGACCAATCAAATACAATTCATTTATTATTCAATGTTTCTCTGTTACACTTTAAACCCCCATTCTTTTTCTGTTGTCACCGTCAAAGCACTAAGTATTAGGATAAGGGTAACAACATTTTATGAAGTGTGTTTCATGTTTGCATTATGAAGACAAATAACATTGGAATACTTACCCGATCTTGCCCCTTTGCCCTCTAAACATCTGTCCAGCATCTGATGGTCTTTTACCCAGCAATTGATCATGATTGGGATCCACAAATTTAAAAACATGTGATGACCCAAACTGCACCTTCACCCCACTGTGTAACATGGTTGTTTCAGTGATACGCTGATCATCAACAAAGGTATCAGCATCAATATTTCTTGGGGTGACTGTAACTACTCCATCCATATTTGTAAGATCACAGTGATGGGGTTGTATACCAGGGCCGAACAACTGTTAATAAAAGATAAGTAAAAGAAAAGAAAGAGGGCATGAACATATTCAATACTAATAGAAGTTTCAAAACAACCCATAAAATCATTTTAGTAAAACAAATTAAAATAAAACGGAAAATTATTAAAACGGTACAGTAAAATACAGGTCTTCAATGTTTATTGAAAGACACAGCACTGTGCGGGTATATTGCCACTTGGAGAAATATTGGACACCAAGGCTTTTTTACATAGGCTTACTTTGGTAAAATAACAATGTGTACAGCAAGCTTTGGCAAAGCATTTGAAAAGGTTTGACATGCTTCAAGTGGCTTTTTTCAGACTTTATGCACAGGACCATTCGTCTAACAGGCCTAAACTTAATCACTTTCATCAATTAGGCTAGCCACACACGGTTCAATTTTGGTTCAATCGATGCTCGATTAGATCGAGGAATTCAATCGTCTAATCGAAAATCGGTCTTAATCGCATCAACATACACCCCACATTGAGTTTGCGATAGTGGTGAGATTTCGATTCCAAAATATTACTAAAATCGTCGATTTTGGTATGGAAACGATTGAAGTGATCTATGTTATTATATTGAATCTAATCGATCCAGGAGAAACACCACAAACATCGACGATTATAAAACGATTTTGACGATGATTCACAATTGACGATGATTTTCCAACATGTCCGATCAAAATGCGATAAATTTTTCTGCCTTCATCGAACAATTATCGTCGATCGTACCATGTGGGCATTTCTCAATTTGCGTTCAATCGATGAAAAAAATCATCTAATCGAGCATCGATTGAACCAAAATCGAACCGTGTGTGGCTAGCTTTACTGTAATAGAGGCTTTCCTAGACAAAACATCAACAGTGTCTGAGCTTTTAAGCTTCTGTGTTCGTAAAAATCAGAACCAGAGGTAAGTTGTTACATTGTGGCATGCAGTTGGGATTAGATAAGGGCACCACCCAATCAGTATAGGTTTACACCACATCCCAAAATCAAAGAATAAACATACAGAGATCTTGAGCTGTCTGAACCAACTAAAGTAGAAGATGGCCAAACACCAGGGACTTTCAAGGTGCAGATAAAGTGCTTAAAACTGAAACATGCTATTAAAATATAATTTTTTATATTTAC
The DNA here is from genome assembly GCA_036250615.1 of Ptychadena robeensis. Classification (NCBI taxonomy): domain Eukaryota; kingdom Metazoa; phylum Chordata; class Amphibia; order Anura; family Ptychadenidae; genus Ptychadena; species Ptychadena robeensis. Next base: position 110,532,096 of record CM070035.1, on the reverse strand, counting down.
AGCCCATATAGATCACGAGAAAGACCAACTAAATATGGGTGACCCTAGAAGAGATGGCAGGGTCTACTTATACCCTGGGATATCTTCAGAAAGTGGGAGGTGGTTGGGTAGATAGGAAGAGAAGCCATATTGTGGCACTCTATCAAACCGCCACTAGTATTTAGGTCTGACCAGACCACCGCTTTCCCACAGTTTCTAACACCTTACTGTGTGTGTGTGTGTGTGTGTGTGTGTGTGTGTGTGTGTGTATATACACATATAAATATATACACATTTATATATTTACATTATCGTTTATAGGAAGTGCTCCCTTTGGGGGAAAGACTAGACCCCCAACTCACTGCAATTGTTGAACTGGCTAAAGCAGCTGTGGTCCTGGCAGGCAGGTCCCTGTGATTGGTGCCAATGGATGGGCAACCTGGGATCCATCTTTCAGTTCTTCCATCCCTCTGGTGGGTACTGAGGTGGGGGCTGCGTCCTCTTCTGGCGTCAGGCTAGCCTTAGGCAACTGCTATATCACCGGACATGTTCAGCTTGCACCACTCTGGGAATTAACCCTTGGTCAACATTGTAAGTATGCTGATAGTGTAAGTGAATATGTTTTTGCATATTGTCTATTTTCTTGAGAAACAATTGTCACAAGCCCTACATTACCCTGAAGAAGCCCTCCCCATAGGATGAACTGTGTCGGCTTGTAGGAGCTCTCAAGACACAGCGTTCTTGTGGCAACAGGAACTTAAGTTGGTTCAGGCAGCTCAAGATCTCCAAATCCTTTTTCCTTGGTACATTGTGGATACAGCATGAAGTTGTGCTTTATCGAATGACAAAGAAATAATATTTTAAATAAACAATATTACACACTTTCTGGCGATATGGCTGTATATATTCATTTATCTATCTGATTGCAATGCTGCAGTCTCTTGTGTGTTCTTTTTATTAATTTATTTTAACCTGTTCCTTTTATTGTCCATAAATATTTGGACACAAACAACAGTTTGTTTTATAATTTTAGTTCTGTACATTAGCACAACTAATGTTCAACTATTTAAACAACTCAGACAACTCAGTTGGACAAGTAAAAAAAAAAAACAACTGAAAATAAAATATTCATTTCTATTTACTCACACATTTCTAAGTTTTATATTTTTGTTTAACTGCATCTGAGTTGTTTCTTTAAAATGTATTGTACAGGTGGAAATAAACAAACAAAATGAGAAAAAAATCACCTCTATCCACATATTTATGTACCTGTTAGTATTGTGATATATCCGTTATTCATATTTTCTATATACAAATCAATAGAAAGAAAGAGACTCCCTCACTGAAATTAAACAAAGCCAACATCCCAAAATTAAATATAAAGAAAAAAGAGCACGATCTCCCCTGTATCAAAACAAGGGCATGGGGACTTTAACGGCTTCAGTTTTGAATCAAATCATGTAGCATAGAGGTGAATTAACTAAAAACATCTGCATCTCTCATCTACGGATGGTTTTACACCATTAATCAATCTGGAATGGGGATTCCTCTATCGAGCACTTGAGTTTTAGGCTTGTGGACACTAGCTAGTGCATTGTACCCATGTTTTGTATATTTGTTGATTTATGTTTTTCATCTTTACAATTGATTTTTTCGGTTGTCCTATGTACATAGGTTATTGTTACAAGGACACTCTCGTAATAAATTTTTTTTTTAGTTAATTCACCTCTATGCTACATGATTTGATTCAAAACTGAAGCCGTTAAAGTCCCCATGCCCTTGTTTTGATACAGGGGAGATCGTGCTCTTTTTTCTTTATATATACAATCAATAGTGTCTCACCTGTATTGAATTCTCATCAGGTTTCTCAGTTCCAACTTCAGTGACACTTAGCTGAAGGCGATACAGCTTTGGCTTATCTCTAGAGTCTGATCCATCTTTTTTGTTGGTTTTGTTAAACAGAAAGGGGGACACAATAAAAATGTACCATTAGGAGCAGAAAAATTAATATTGTCAATATAGTTAATCTTTATAATACATATGATTAAATAATGCATGTGCTCATTATTATAGTAGTGGTTTTAATAGTTTAATAACAAATGTAAATCTACCACAAATGCAATATTATCTATGTACAGTATATACTCTAGTATAAACGGAGGAAGTTCATGTTACAAAAAATCTGGAAAAACTGTATTACATCAGTATAAACCTAGAGTAGAAAATCCAGCAGCTAATGCACAGAACTTAATGTATGCAAAAACTACATGTACAAAATAATTTTTTTTTGTTTTCAAATGTTCCTATAACCCTTCACTACATCTTCACCATGTTTAGTGATTATACCATGTTCAGAAGCTTTGCAATTCAATCAGAAGTGAAATGCTGCAGATTTTCATCTTCATTTCATATCTCATTTTGGGTGCTGAAAAAGTTGGCTTATATTCCAGAATATACATGTATAAATATAATAAAGTTTAGCTATTTCAAATGTTGCAAAAGCACCTGCACTGAATTCACATGAGCGCTTTCCTACGGTCAGCATCTCGGAAAGGGCAAGTGTATGCTCCCTAAACCTTTTCACATTTTTTGCCATAACCAATAAAAAGATTGGGCATGCCACACTTTAACGCACATGAACAGATATTGTGCACTCTCTCAATGTAGGTCCACTGGTTACTTAGGTCCTAAGGCTGCTGCACTAGCACTAGCACTATGACTTTAAGACTATGGTCTTAAAGTCACAGAAAATGTACATAAAAATATTACACTACAATAATACATTTTGAACAGTATTGTATAAAGAAAAACAATGATAAATATATATGTCTTCAGGAAAAAATGTCTACACTGTTAATTTAAATATTGCCCAAAATGATTTTTTATTATGGGTTATGGCATTGTGCACAATCCTTTTTGTATGGCAAAAGTCCTTAATGGAGGCCAATGCAGGCGAGCACAACCCTATCTCTAAATACGTTCTAGAAAACTGAGACATTCAGAGAAAATCTGTGAGGAATGCAAGAGAATTTGAGAAACAGAAATTTGTGCTGCTCCATTTGTTTGTAAACACATTATTACCTTCACAAGAATGAAAGTTGTAGTAGGCAAAGTGGTTCCTTCTGCCTTAGGACAGAACACATACAGACAGGACCCAGGAAAAGACACCAGCAGCAAAACAGACCATGCAGAGCATGCCAAGAACAGCAGTAAGAGAGAAGACAGGAAAGTGTGAATTTGCAGCCTGAACATCCAAATATTGTGCTTTCATTTTAATCACGCATCACACATACATTCAGTGGTGAATTATTTGTTAAATGGGAATGTTGTTTGGTGAATAAGTTCTTTTTTAAAGCATGCAAACATAAGGAAAAGTGTCACAGATGTACTTTTTGTAAATAACATGTTTTGTAATAAGAAAAGTAATTATTACATTAAAATGTGCAGTTATTTCCCATTTAACTTAAATGCAAGTAAACAAGATGATGTACAGTGAGATTGTATGCAAGTAAACCAATGCTAAATTAAACTTTTAGACATTTAGAAATACTATGCAAACAGACTATATAAACAGAGGAACAGTAATTAGTAACCCTTGATCTAGGATCCACCTGCCAGAATACCATGTATATTTTACATGTTTTACAATGATGAATTTCCATTAAATTGTGCAATTATGTCCTGGACCTAAGGGGGGGGGGGGGGGGGGGGGGGGTTCAGCCTTAAGCTTTTGAGCTGGTCGATCACCTGGTCTGTGAAAGCAAACCAATTCTGATGCATGCACGGGAGGCACCAAAACAAATGTTTACTGCTATGAAGTTTATTTGCAAAGGCAGTGGAAGAATATAGCCAAATGTGGTCATAGACATTTTCTTTCTTCACCGATTCTCTGGGAGATCCACTATGTGCGATGACGTCATCACGCGCAGCCGGTTGTGCAGAGAACCGGCCAGGCACCGTTTGTGTGCAGACACTTACTTTGGATTAGTCTAAAATTTACAGACATGTCCTTAAATTCTTAGATTTACTTGACAATTCATGGCCGAATTTTGCTTTTAGGCATTAGATTTGCGGGCGATCGCCTGCCGTGAGCACGCTTGACGATCGATCGGCTGCAAAATTGGCAACAAATGTAAACGTCTAAGGCCAGCTTAAGATATATCCAAGCTAGAGGGTGTTTGTAAGTTATTTGTGGTGTGCATCACTAGCGAGAGATACATATTTTGTATGCCAGTAACCATGCACCATCAATGGTGACAGCACTCAGACTTCGCTATGTCCACTCAGGGAAAAAAAGTAAAATATTTAGAGAGGTCTTGTTTTTTTCACCCACAAGTGTAGGTGCAGCTAGAAGTGTACTTGATCTATCTATACCAATAAGATAACTTTTACAATTTAATAAATTTTTTTGCTCAGAATTCTACACCCAACAACCCAAAATGGCAATTTTAAAAAAAAGAGTGGAGGTTTTGGCAAATTTATAAAAAAACAAAACTGAGAAATCACATGTACACAAGTATTCACAGCCTTTGCTCAATATATTATGTTGATGCACCTTTGGCAGCAATTACAGCCTGAGGTCTTTTTGAATATGGTGCCACAAGCTTGAAACACCTCTGCATCAGATTGAAATGGGAAGCTTCGGTGCACAGACATTTTAAGATCTCTCTAGAGATGTTTAATTGGATTCAAGTCTGGGCTCTGGCTGGACCAAACAAGCAACTTCGCAGTTGTCTTGAAGCCATCCCTTTAATATCTTGGCTGTGTGCTTAGGGTTGTTTTCCTGCTGTCACCCAGTCTGAGTTCAAGAGTGCTCTCAAGCAGGTTTTCATCCATGATGTCATCTTTACCTTTATCCTAGTCTCCCAGTTCTTGCCCAAAGCATGAGGCCGCCACCACCATGCTTCACTGTAGGGATGGTATTGGCCTGGTAATGAGCGCTGGTTACCTCCAAATGCCACGCCTGGCAATTGTTGTCTCATAAGACCAGAGAATTTGGTTTCCAAGAGTCCTTCAGGTGCCTGCAAACTTCAGGCTGGATGTCATGTGCCTTTTACTAACAAGAGGCTTCTGTCTGGCCACTCTACCATACAGGTCTGCTGCAGAGATGGTTCTCCTTCTGGAAAGTTCTCTTCTCTCTACTCTGTGAACCTTATATGGATATTTGTGTGCCTTTCTAAATCCTGTCCAATTTACCACAGGTAGACTCCAATCAAGCTGCAGAAGTTGTTATTAAGGGTGCTATGTGTAGAACTTGGAGGAATTTTTTTTATTTAATTTTGTATTAAGGCTGCAACAGAACAAAATGTGGAAAAAGTCATGTGCTGTAAATACTTTTTACATACATTGTTACTAAATGTTAGTTACTTACTGTCTTTCGGTGCCAGGGCTGCCCCAAACTTTAATGTTTGAAAGGGATTCTGCCCTCCTGTCTAAACAAGGGTGTTCTTATACTAAGACTAGATGTCCAAGAAGAGCACTTGTGTCACTTATTCGCTGCACATGCATGCATTAAACAATACTGCAATGTACAGATGCAGCGGTGGTTACATACAGAGCCCTATCGACTCCCATGTTAAGGTACCCACCACAAATGTGTACATATTCAAAACTGATGAAGTTTATGCTAAGGAATGAAACCAGAAGTATATTATGTGATCGTAAATTTTTGCACAAGGGTTTACTAACCCTTTAAGAGAACTTTGTTAAGATCAATATTTCTAATTACCACATCTACTTGAGTATAAGCCAACCCAAATATAAATCAAGCAGCCTAATTTTATTGACCTGCGTATAAGCCAAAGATGGGAAATGCAAAGTCAGATTGTGGAGTTTTCAAAAATAAATA
>CM070035.1:110477696-110488286 GCA_036250615.1 Ptychadena robeensis | reverse complement strand
CTCCTTTCCATTTTTCGAACAATCGCACAACAGTTCACCTCTCTCCCAGCTCTGCTAAGGTTTTGTAGCCCATTCCACCTGTGCAGTCTACAATGTCTCTGACATCCTTGGAAGCTCTTTTCTTCCCCATGTTGAGAGTTGGAGTCTGCTTTGATTGATTTGATCTTGTGGACATGGGTCTTTTATACAGGTGACTAGTTAAGACAGTGTCCTTTAATAGGGTGACTAATTGAGTAGAATGTTCTAACCACTCTGTGGGAGCCCGCCAACTCTTAATGGTTGGTAGGTCAAAATACTTATTCACCAATGAAATTGCAAATCAGTTCTATCTTTATTTAAAAGATTTTTTCGATTTTCCTTATGTGCTATCGCCACTGACAAAAACCTACACATTGAATGATTACTGTTCTAGACTTTTCATTTCTTTTCATGGACTGGACAAACTTACAAAATCAGTGAGGGGTCAAATAATTATTTCCTCCACTGTATGTCAAGAGCCCCCATATAAACCCTATGGGTAAGCACCTTAAAACCAACTGAAGAACTCAACACATCATAATGTGCTGTGAATCATCCCCAAGGTCCATAAAAATTTGAACAAAGACAACTTCTTTTTAATTTAGGTTCTGTACATTACCACAATAAATTTTAAATGAGGCCCCAAAATTAAAGTGATTGTGTAAAAAATAGTTCCTCACATTTTTATGCATTTTTGAGTTTTTGTTTAAGCCCCTGAATTAAAGCTGAAAGTCTGCAGTTCAACTGTATTTACAATTTCATTTAAAATTCTAGCTGTGTATATTACTACAATGAACTAGAATACAGTGATCTTGTCCAAATCTTTATGGACCAAGTTTGTTTCAAGTTGTAAACAAATTTTCACCATACTGTCTAGAGTAGTTGATGGAGTTTAATGCTTAAAACCAGTGTCCATTATTGTTTCTTTACCATCAGAGTCTAATAAGGGAGATTCCCTGTGATGTCTTGTCAAATCAACAGATAATATGAAATGTTTGAAAAGTCCTTCCCAGAAAACTGTAACTTGAAAAAATAGTGTCCACAATTGTAGATTTTCCCTCTACTGTTTCTGTACCTTTAAGTATTTATTTCAGGAAAGGTTGGTGATCAAAACAAGAGAAAAAAGCTCTATATCAGTGACATAGACACCAATGTAGACTTCATCCATCAATCCAAAATAAAAGAAAAAGACTGTCCTTTGCTATTCTTCAGGAAGAGGTGCACCTTTAAGCTCAGTAGTTACAGGTGCTAAAGCAAAGAGAAATTAACAAAAGGTGCTAGATGCCTTTTTAGGAGGGATCTGTAGTAAGCTGAAGTGTCAAACATATCGCTTACTTCCAACATAATTGTGTTTCATGCTTAAACAATTCCAAAACTTATATCGGGGCATATAAATACTTATAAAATTAACGCCAACATCCCCAAAGAAACCAATACATTAGTACAAAATATTTGTCTGGACCGAGACCACTCGTGGGGGCACCCAGTAGTGGGAGATATAGGTTACCTCCCCACACGATGGTGCATTAATTTTGGACCCAAGGTTACACGTGGTGCCCAGTTGTAGGTAGACACACTGCCCATATGGGAGATGTACACCAGTGGATTGAGGGTTAAGAAATGGCCCCAACAGCGATCTTATTTTGACTTTGTTTTCTCCGATTCCTACCTCTTTTGACCTGAACCCTACCCGTCTGTGTAGAACTGGGTTGGGGGATGTGGACCTCCATTGGCCTGGTCTCTGTACTGCACTTTCCCTAGTAGGACGTTTTGGACCACATAGACAAACTTTCTTTTTCGACCTTATGGACCCAGATTTAGTCCTTTCACCACCCTCAGTGCCTCCTCCTCTGGACCCCACCACACACCCTAGTCACAGGTGAGCAAAAATGTGCCATGATTGTATAATATGTTGATTGTGAATTGTTGTTATGTGATTATAGGGTTCCTCGGTCAATATTTCCTGCAGAACCCCAACATCCATTGGGGTTCCACAACAACCACATCCATTGGAAACATCAATATAGTTTCCACTGGTGCGTTTGTGCGCGTTTGAATGCAGATGCGGTTTAGGGTGCGGTTGTGAATGCTGCCTACAGCATCCCAAAAACGCATCCATAGGAAAGGATTGGATGCGTTTAAAAACGCCCCAAAACGCATGGTGGAGCGCATGAGGATGCTGATCCTGGGCGCGTTTGAAAAAAAATCACGTCCAATAAATGCGCAAAAACACATGCCATGTGTTTTCGTGCAGACGCGCCTGCGGTTTCAGCCTTGCGGTTGCAACCACACGAAAACGCACCAGTGGAAACAAGCCCTAAGACTGGATGCAGGTCCTATTAAGTGTATATTATAGTTGTTAAAGAAGAAATCATACATTTTATTTAAACAACTCAACTCATACAAGTCTAGAAGTCTTATAGCTCGAGCAAAGGTACAGAAAACCTAGAATGTTACATTGGTGTTCTAGCTGTAACTATTTTAAACAAATGATTATAGTCCAGAGGAAAAAAAAATTAAAAGGAAATGAGGATTTTCCTGTGTGTAATTTGGAGGTAGACTACCGTTTCCTCTGGAACAGATTTTCCAGTACTCACAATGCTTATCAAGACTTTAGAAGAAATGTTGTACCTCTCTAACCATTAAAGCTGACCCACCACCACAAAATTGATAATTTCATGAAGGGCACTAGAAGTGGCCATAATAAGGAGGGATGCATAAGAAAAAAATATATGACCTATAAGGAGATCCTTCACAGCCCCTCCTCTCTGCCAGTCTTGTGCCTCCACCCGAAACTCACCGCAGAGATAGACAGGTAATAATCTAATCTCGGCTTCATTAAACTGAATAGAACATATTTTCCCACAGAAAACCATTATAAAAGCGATTATGGCCACTCTCGATATTGTACCCGGAGTTAACCCCTGGAAGCCTGGCAAATGAATATGGAATCTCTCATATGATTCCAGGCAACTATACTTTTTGAGTTTGTGAAGTGCTTCGCCATCATACCAATTCAGAATTAAGTCAAACTTTAATTTTACATATGTATTTTTTAAATTTTGAGCATACATCCGCTTTAATTTGGTAAATGTATTGCCTTGCTCGTCTATATAAAAAGGGTGTATGTTAGACGTAAAAGTCAAAATTCTAAGCTCAAACCCGTTGCTACGGTATGTAACAGACAGTAAAGAACTTGCCATGCTTTGTGTTCTGTAAGGCCAGTCAATGTCTCCATACCAAACATGTATTGATGGACCAGAATGGTGCACAGTTATGCTATAAACAGAAAGAAGCCTTCTAAAATATGTTCCAGAAGATAAAAAAGCATAAATGGATATCCAAAAGAGAAGGAGAGAATAAAATCTCTTTCATATAGCCACTGGAAGTATTTAGTGGCTCAGATTGTTTCTCCCTTCACACAAAGTAGTTCCTCTTTTCTTCTTGTACAGTCTATACAGAAACCACATCATACGGCTGAGCTTAAAGATTGAAGGGATCTCCGGCATCCTGAAAGATTGCTTTTTTTTTTTAGGACTTCAGTTGGTCAATAATGTGCATCACTTGAAGTTCCAACTTTCTGTACTCATCGATGACTAACCATAGGCATACACGGCTCGATTTTGTAATAGATTTGAGAACAATTGATCGCCATGCGCATTCATGGGCTCAATCGTGCGCGGATCTTTTACAACATTTGAGCCATCGTGACCGCCTCGATATCAAGGAAGCAGCTGCGTTCAATACTTACAGGTCTGGACCAGTGTATGCCAGCCAACATGGTACAACATTCTACTATTATGCAGTATGGAAGATATGTGGATACCACGCACATTCTAAAGAATGTACCTTATTATTCGGAATAGAAGACGCACTTTGTTAACATTAAAACCAATAAGAAAGTGCCCCTGCGTCTTATAGTCCAAATATGTAAAAACAAAGCCATAGCAATAGAACAGAAGGCAGAAATATGTTATATTCCCTCTAGCCAAACCAAAAAAACACTGCCAAGAAGAGATCTTATCTGCATTAGCACTAACAGTACCCATTCTCTGAACACACTGACCAACTTATGGAGAGACACATTTTACAATTAGATAGCATTAGTTGTGTATTTACATTCTGCATTGCAATAAATACATTTTGTTTTCATTGGTAAGTTGTTCAGTTCCAGAGTGTAAAATGTGTCTCTTTATAAGTTGGTCAGTGGGTTCAGAGAATGGGTACTTCTAATGTATAAACACATGCTAAAGTTTAAGTCCTTCAGCCAAGACCACTCTTATGGCACTGGTCTTTTGGCTGGAGAAATATAGAGTGAATACAGTCCTGCCCTACTTTGCTGGAACATTCTGTTTTTTTATTGATATATGAATGGCTGTGTGTCTTAGTTTCAGATTCTTCCGACTCCTCGGTATGTAATATGCTAATGTATTGTATCCATCCATTGAAGGAAAGGAAGGCGACATACATTAACCACAGAACTACTGGCTAGGAAACCAACACTGTACTTTAATGGCCAATGAAAGCAGAGAAAGGGAGTTAGGCAGAAGATGCTGCTGCTTTTTCCTTAAGCTAGGCACCACGCTGTCATTGATCGGGGATCAATTGAACAGAAATCAATGTTGGGCACATCGATTTCTGTTCAATGGGGACCCGTTATCCCCAGCTTGCAGTGTGTGATTTACAACACGCCACAAGCTGGGGAGAAGCAGCCTGTCTCACACAGCTTCCAAGTGAGGAGTGCTGGCTCCGGTCCCCTTCACACTGACAGCCGACGGCTGTGGAGGAGGCAAGAGCCGCAGCTGTTTTAATACTTTCCATGAAGACTCATGTCTCTTTTCAACATGTTGGAACCCCGTTCAATCAAGTTCCTTCGAGCCGGCTCTATTGATCCCACCGAAGGAAGGCACACACAGATAGGTTTGTAAACGGATAAGAGTACAATCAATCACCGTGAGCGCACAAGTTAATTGGAATCCCATAGTCATGTGTAAAGTTGAAGCGAACAATTTAAATATTTGTCTCCGCAGCTGAATGACAGCGGTTTTCCAAATGCTTTACGGTTCAGTCTTGAACTATTGGCGATCCATTCCCTTCACTTATACAAGCGTCTCTAGTCCGGCAACACACATTTACTTCATTATCAGCGAGAGTTAAGGCCGCCATACACACACTGAGCGGCGGCTGATTTTGCTGCCGACCGATGGGCGTGTGTGTATGCTGATCGGGGGAGCCCACATGGGGTGACAGATCGCGGACGCCCCACAGCTCGGCCGGCCAGAGAACGGACATGTCCGATATTCTCTGGCCGATGCTGTTAGTTTCAATGAAGACCGGCGTCTTGCTGTCAGCTCTGGAGAGCAGTGTGATGACCTCATCACTCTGCCCTCTAGAGCTCATCTGAGCTGGTCTGTCAGCCCCCACTTGGTACGTGTGTAGGGGCCTTTAGGCTAGGGTCACAGTGGGCGCTGTAATGTTATGCGCTGCATGCATTTATTCTTATAGCAGACAAGTCATTATGTTCATTATGACTGTTAATTGCGACATTTGAAGTAATTTTTTTTTTATTAAGTCGGAGTCAGTCCATTTTTTGCCGACTCCAACTCCAGGGACCCAAAAATGTCTCCAACTCGACTCCGACTCCACAGCCCTGGTTCGAATAGTCCACGGCCGCAGGAAATACCTGACAGGAATGGCGAACCTTTCCCACCCATTCCGAACCCAATAGAAATACACTATAACCTTTTTGGCGGTCCCATTCCTTCCGTAATAGGGTGCCAACAGAGGTACCAAAAAAAATTAAACAGATCAACTTTCTACCCCCTGCACGTTTATGATTTTGCTGGGGATTTGTGGCCTTAGGACACTTATGCCTGTCAGACAATGCAGGCATAGGTGCAGGCAGCCGCCCAAGTACCTGGTGTTACTGATGATTCCAGACATCTCAGGACTGCCTGTGCCCTCCCAAACAGTCCTCGGGAAAAAGAGGTCCCCAGCATGCGTCGCTGGAGGACACTCCTGGATCGCAGTGAACAAGTAAGCTGCCCTGAATGTGGCTTTGGGTTATCATTTTTTGCAGGGAAAATTTACTAAACCATACTCAGGAATAATGCCAGTAAAAATGGGGAATAATACTGGACCACATTTGGAAAGTATAAAATTTGAAAAATTCTGAGCCAGACCGGCAATTTAAAGTTTCCATGAACTAGCCATCAGAAACTGGCAAGTAGATTACGTCACCACGCATCGATCAAATGATCGATGCGTACCACTCGAGGTGCTCGGTTTCCAAAACAGAATGGCAAGATGAAAAGTATAATTCATCGAAAAAAAAAAAAGTTTTGTGAAGAGGAGTGGTCCAGATCATTGTGCAGGTAGTACTATTTTAAGCAGACTATTTTTCTATTGGTGCGACTTAAAATGTGCTCTGATCTTCATCTATGACCAATTCATGCAAAACTCCACGTAAACCCAAAGGGTTCACATACATACACAGTTGAAAGTTAAAGTATAATTTATATATAAAAAACGCAGTTAGTCACTTGTATTAACAACACAGATTTCATGTTTCTGAGCACTTCTGTCCTGTTAAGCTAATCATGTACGGGTTGACTGTTGCACGGTCGATCTTAGATACAATCGTGTTGTGTGATTTTAAGATATTGCACCAGTCTAACATCTATCAATCGTACCACCATAATTTACAGTGGTGACCGGTGTCCACTTGGACAGCTTCTTGACGTTCATTCATTGTTTAAATTACATGTGCGCTTTCGTACAAATAGGCTGAAACCAGCCTAGGGGGAAAAGGGTGATTGGTAAGTGAAAATTAGGAGTTTCCTATCAGAAAATGTGTAGCCCCTCCAATGGGCACAGCAGTTTTACAGTGTGCAGTGATTGTGCAAATATTGATTACCAATCCCATGTACTTTTAATTGGTAACCAAAGGAAAATCAACTGGGGAACACAGAATGTTTACTGAGATGTTTAAAATGCGTTTCTTACACCATCCAGATAACGCCAGGCAGTGGAGGTTTTCGGTTGATTGGAGCAACAGCATAATTACTATTGGCGGTTTAAATTAGTATGCTTATTTATATACAGAACAAACAAAAAGGGAATACAGAGCAGTGCACAGCACCCCACTGACTGCAGTGGGCTGTCTACACGACAAATGCCTGGAAAAAAATAAAAACCTTGACCAATCATTTATCCGGCATACACTGTGTTGGTTAAATGTAAGCAAAGAACGCAAAAGCAAAACCTCAACATGTATTTAAATATCATCAATATTTTTGGGGGGTTTCTTTTGCGCAAACATTAAACACTGAGAACATTTAACCAACACTTATCACTAAAAAACTATTCTTAATGTGCATGTGTGTTATTTTATGTATAAAAAAGCACAAAGTGGTGACACGAGGAACTTGCAAACTAGACCAAAGCAGTGAAAGTATACAACAAAGAAATAAAGCTAGCATGCAAGTCCTAATCAGCTGAGGACCTGGAGAATTCGAGGAATGTCTCCCTGTGCATTCAGGCTCCTAATTCTTTCATTAATTTTGTAGGCTTACACCTTCCCTTCACATTTCTAATCAGCACTGCATGAGATATTATATATCATCTATGCTGCACAACAGTGATGCACCCAAAACAAAAAGGAACCCACAACAATAGGGGTATTTGTGTTTGGAAACAAGTTACAGTTTAGGCAAGTTAATTCCCACACGGAAAAACAAGTTCATGAATAAAAAAAAATATGGCCATAGACAAACATGTGCTGTCCCCTAATCATGTGCAATTAGGTCAGCTTGCAATGAATGTGTTCCTGAGAATAAGATGATGTATGTATTAACATACTTCTAGGCTACAAATATTTTGGACTGGTGGGGACAACAGACCAGGAAGCAAGATTTACAAACTTATCCAAGCTGGTAAGTCATTCATCAAGGTAAAGGAAGGTTGTCATCTGCAGCCTCATCTGAAATCTAACTTGAACTTGTGACACTTGTATTTAGGAGGGGTTACTTATTCCCCCTCAGCATCCTTCCCTATCTGTTCATCAAAGTATGCTTTTCCTAATGCGTTCTTTTGCTGGATTAAGGTGAAAAGAAAAATGTAATTTAGGAAAAAATAAATAAATGTTGGCAGCAAAAGGTTGGGACATTAATTTCAATGATAGGAAGAGCCGGAAACCAATAGTCAGATGGAACTTGACCCATCTTCCTGATCTTGCAGACATCAACGGCTAAGGGAACTAGGAGGTGAGAGAGAGACAGAGAGAGAGAGAGAGAGACAGAAAGAGAGAGAATTAGACCAATGTATTGGTCTCAGTAAACACCCATTTCTGTGAATCCCTGATGAAGTAGGATTAGGTGCTCCCCCAGGAAAGGGTAAGGAACCCGCCTAAGGCTAGTTGTTCATTGGTTATGTAAAAGGTGCCCATACATGCATAGATGTGAACTAAATCAATGGCTCACGGCCACCTCCCTAATGCATATCTAATGCAACCACCTCTGTCTTTGAGTGGGATCAATCGATCCCATTTGAAGACAGGGATATCGGACGGTAAATCATGGTCAATGTCCATTGCTTTGGATGGGGACTGCAGGTCCCCATACAAAGCATTGGCTGAGCTTTGATGACGCAGCAACACTGCACCCCGAGCTCCTCAGATACCAGGCTCAGCGTGATGACTTTATCCCTCCGAGTCTGATATTGAAGGAGCTTGAAGGCTGATCCATCTCATGGGCATCGACGCGTGTATGGCAGCCTTAAGTCTATGGCATAAGTATAATGAAGAAATGTCAGTTATTCTCGACAACAGCTGTGACTAACTTTTAACCAGTCTTGTTTTTATGTTTTATTGTCATGGTAAATTTGTGTAAAACAATCTTTTGTCAGGGAATTATGATTTCATATTATTGGTCAGTGACCTTAATAACATTAAGACATTTTACATTTATTGGTATCTGAAAAGGTCATTTTGAGAGGAGAATAATTTCCTAAGTTATTAATAGCGGGAGTAATAAAGACTATTGCAACACAATTAGAATTACTGTAATTTTACAGTACCTTTTAACATTTGTTCTCAAGTTTTTGTAAACATGGCTGAACTACAAAAATCAGGTAAAAAAGTCAGTATTTTTTATTTTAATTACATTCAATGATTCCTACAACAAACATTTGCTTACAAAGTTGTGGTTTGCATTACAACAGCCTTCACATTTAGATTAATTCTGGATAAAGTGTTTAAACGACTTGATTCATGTTCTTCAGAAAATTGTGTTGTGCATACACACACGCACACGAGCTGCTTGGATTCCCCTTTCACTGGATGTCCTATATGTGACCACCGATGTAAATGGACCGTTTATTCTTCCACTTGAGTATATCAGCACTTGGGGCCCTTTCACACTATATGCGTGTTTTGCAGGCATACATTTTTTATACATGCGTTTCTGCATATGCAACAACACATTGTTTTGCACATACACATCTGCATTTTTAAAAACTGCAACGCATATAGTGTGGAAGGGCCCTTAAGCAGTCTCAGGCAACCCAACTAGATAGGAATCTAAGACTGTAAATAAACATCAACAAATGTATCTGCCCCATGTAAATATAGAGATCTGCCACATAAAAAACACATATTAAAAACATTATTAGACATAGATACGTTTTAAAATGAAGCTCATTATATTTACAGCTATAATTAAATTTTTTTAAAGCTTGCCTTTTAACTAAGGGTGTATTTAAACCGATGTGTTAAGTGCAAGCACATCAAGAGCAATGAAACATTTCTTATTTTTGAATTTGAGAGTTATCGTTTGAGGTAGAAGTACGATTTGAACTGATGTTGTATACAGAGAATTGTAATCCCCCTTTTCAAATGATTGTTATACAAAAGCAAAAATGATAACATGCACAAAGCATGTAAAGCTTGAAAACTAGGATCCTTTCACACTAGCCGCGCTGCGCTTGCCGTTAATGGATGCAGCAGCAGTAATGCATTTTTCAGTGCGCTATGCCTGCGTCTCCCATACAAGTGTATGGAAGATGCTTGCGCTGCGCCTGCATAGCATTTTGCTTCGCACTAGCCGTTTTGCGGTATAGTCCCACAACGCAAACGCAAGTCTAGTATGAAAGATACACAAGTTTCCTGTGTAAATCTGTGCACCTTGTGTTCACCTAGCTGCCCTGCGCTGTAATGCTATACTGCAACACAGCTAGTGTGAACGAGCCCTAAAAGTGCACATGACAATATTCATACATATATTTTTAGAACATAAGCCTTTATGGGTGTATTTAATTTATTGAACACAAAAACAGCTAAAAATGCATAACCTGTTCTAGCTCTTCTCATAAATGAATATACTATAAATTCCATAATTTCATGAAGCTGCTACACACACACAGACACATATACACACATCTGCCCCATATCATAGCCATATGTACTCTGATCCCAAGTATCATAGTGCTTCCATTATCATAGTCATATATACACAGCTACCCTATATCATTGTCATACAAGCACAGTTCTGCCATATCATTATATATATATATATA
>CM070035.1:110455827-110473081 GCA_036250615.1 Ptychadena robeensis | reverse complement strand
ACCCGGCACTGGCTTGGCCCCAAGTGCTGCATGTGATCCTTTCTCCTGGGAGGGAGAGGATATGGCTGAACTGGCCCACGTCTCTGGACATGCCGCCTGCGCACTGCCGGCCTCTCCCGGGAGGGGCACCCCGTCACTCACTCACCTCGGTGGGTTGGCTGATCTCGAACAGGTCGAGCCGGTTGGCGTTCCAATGGTTAATGATGTCGGCCAGCTTTCGGCGCTCCTCTTCTCGGCTGCCCATGTCTATGGTCACAATCGGCGGGCGTAGAGCCCGAGGTCAGCCGAACAGCAGCAAGGTGGTAATGGGCACAATTATGGAGGATTTGTCAACGCAATGTGCCACTCCTCTTCAGCGATCTCCCTGGCTGAATGTGATCAGATTCACTAACAGTATCCACCTTCCCTTCCAATGATATTTACTGCCAATACGTGCTCATCACTGCGACCCCCATACTGATAACAGTGCTCCTTCAGAAGGAATGTATTCCAGACACAATAGGCTTCCAGAACATTGGAAACAAGAATTCCAGTCCGATCAGGTTCAACCTTCCAAGTTGCTGCGCTTCCTTATCGCCTTTTCCTTCCCCTCCTCCTGGCGATGAACAGCAGCCTCCTCCTATTTGCACTGAGCTGTGCGCGTCACGACCTGCGCAGTCCCGCGATGCGTGCACTCCGATGCGTCCCCTCCTCCACCCGGCGCGCTCTATTATCTTGCCGGTGTCTGTCGTGCTTTGTCATGCATGTCTGCCGCGGCGCCGACTGTCACTGCTCCTTCCTAGGACCAGGCTGCCTCATGATTACAGGCTTCATATACCAGAGGAAGCACCACACTGCTTTCAGCACCTTCTTCCTCTGGGATGTGGCATTTAAAGGGTTATTAAACCATATTACAAATTCCGTAGCTGTTCCAACCTCCAGCTCCTAGTTATATTTCATTTTTTATTTGAACAAAAACAGCTTTTCACCCTTTTTTTTATGTTTTTTCTGTCTTGTTTGTGGAGCACCTGTCCCTGTAGCGGCTCCTTTCCTAAAGGATATAAAACCCCTCATGTAAAAAACATACTTGCAATTGTATTGTTGTTATGTTGTTATTCCATATGTAATGGCTTCCTTTGTTGAGGTGGCTACCATGGCAGGACTATGGACTATTGTATTCTCATCCCCAAATTGTGGAAATGCATGTGCAAGCTCCTCTTCCCTGCTGGATGGTGTCACTGTCTCATACAAACATGTATTGATGGACCAGAATGGTGCCCCAGTTATGCCTATAAACAGAAAGAAGCTTTTCTAAAATATGTTCCAGAAGATAAAAAAGCATAAAATGGTATCCAAAGAGAAGGAGAGAATAAAACTCTTTCATATAGCCACTGGAAGTATTTAGTGGTCAGATTTTCCCCTGCACACCAAAGTAGTCCTCTTTTCTCTTGTACAGTCTATACAGAAACCACATAATACGCTGAGCTTAAAGATTGAACGGGATCTCCGCATCCTGAAAGATTGCTTTTTTTTTTTTTAGGACTTCAGTTGGTCAATAATGTGCATCACTTGAAGTTCCAACTTTCTGACTCATCGATGAACTAACCATAGGCATACAGGCTCGATTTGTAATAGATTTGAGAACAATTGATCGCATGCGGCATTCATGGCTCAATCACGTGCGGGATCTTTTACAAAACATTTGCGCCATCGTGACCGCATCGATATCAACGAGCAGCTGAGTTTCAATACTTACAGGTCTGGACCAGGTATGCAGCCAACAGGGTAACCATTCTAACTAGTATGCAGATGGGAAGATATGTGGATACCACGCACATTCAACGAATGTACCTATTATTTCGGAATAGAGACGCACTTGTTAACATTTAACACCAATAAGAAATGCCCTGCGTATTATAGTCCAAATAGTAAAAACAAAGCCATAAGCAATAGAACAGAAGGCAGAAATATGTTATAGTCCCTTAGCCAAACCAAAAAAACACTGCCAAGAGAGATATTATCTGCATAGCACTACCAGTTACCATTCTCTGACCACACTGACAACTATGAGAGACCACATTCGTACAATTAGATAGCATTAGTGGTGTATTTACATCTGCATTGCATAAATACATTTTGTTTTCATTGGACGGTGTTCAGTCAAGAGTGTAAAATGGTCTCTTTAAGTTGGTCAGTGGGTCGAGAATGGGTACTTCTATGTTTAAACCAAATGCTAAAGTTTACGTCCTTCAGCCAAGACCACTCTTATGGCATGGTCTTTTGGCTGGAGAAATATTAGAGTGAATTTACAGTCCGCCCTACTTTGCTGGAACATTCTGTTTTTTATGATATATGAATGGCTGGGTGTCTTAGTTCAGATTCTTCCGACTAAGCGGTATGTAATATGCTAATGTATTGTATCCATCCATTGAAGGAAAAGGAAGGCGACATACATTAACCACGAATACTGGCTAGGAAAACCAACACTGTACTTTAATGGCCAATGAAAGCAGAGAGAAAGGAGTTAGTCAGAAGAGTTGCTGCTGCTTTTTCCAAGCTAGGCACCACCTGTCATTGACGGGATCAATTGAAAGGAAATCAATGGCACCACATGGGACATCGATTTCTGTTCAATGGGGGAACCGTTATCCCCGCTTGCAGTGTGTGATTTACACACGCACAAGTGGGGAGAAGCAGCCTGTCTCACCAGCTTCCAAGTGAGGAGTGCTGGCCTCCGGACTTCCACTGACAGCCGAGGCTGTGAGGAGGCAAGAGCCGCAGCTGTTTAATACTTTCCATGAGACTATGTCTCTTTTCAACATGTTGAACCCGGTTTCAAGCAGTTCTTCGAGACGGCTCTATTGATCCCAACGAAGGAAGGGCACACACAGATAGGTTTGTAAAAGGATAGAGTACAATCATAACCGTGAGCGGCCCAAGTTAATTGGAATCCCATAGTCATGGTAAAGTGAAGCCCCGAAAAAAAAAAAAACAAAAAAAAAAAAAAAAAAAAAAAAAAAAAAAAAAAAAAAAAAAAAAAAACAATTTAAATATTGTCTCCGCAGTGAATGAAAGCGGTTTTCAATATGCTTTACGGTTCCAGTCTTGAACTCTGGCGATCATTCCCTTCACTTATCAAGCGTCTCAGTCCGGCCAACAACACATTTACTTCATTGATCAGCGAGGAGTTAAGGCCCCATACACACAATGAGCGGCGGATGATTTTGCTGCGGCCGAGGGGCGTGGGTGTATGCTGATCGGTGGGAGCCCACATGGAGGGTGCAGATAGCGGACGCCCCACAAGCTCGGCCGGCCAGAGAGAAAGGACCATGTCCGATATTCTCTGGCCGATGCTGTTAGTTAAATGAAGACCGGCGTCTTGCTGTCCAAGCTCTGGAGAGCAGTGTGATGACCTCATCACTCTGCCCTAAGAGCTCATCTGAGTTGGTCTGTCAGCCCCCACTTGGTTAAGGGTAGGGGATTAGGCTAGGGTGAAAAGTGGCGCGCTTTTGAATGTTATGCGCTGCCATGCATTTATCTTATAGCAGACAAGTCATTAGGTTCATTAGGACGTTAATTGCGACACTTGAAAGTAATTTTTTGTTTATTAAACAAAAAAAAATTTGAAATTCCCCATTTAAATTTACGGAGGGTCGGAGGTCAGTCCATTTTTGCCGACTCCAACTCCAGGGACCAAACATGTCTCCGACGCGACTCCGACTCCACAGCCCTGTCGAATATCCACGGCCGCAGAAATACATGACAGGAATGGCGAACCTTTCCCACCCATTCCGCACCCAGAGAAATACATATAAAACGTGTGGGGGGGTCCCATTACTTCAGGAATAGGGTTGCACCAACAGAGGTACCAAAAAAAATAAAACAGATCAACTTTCTCCCCTGCACGTTTATGATTTGCTGGGGATTTTGTGGCCTCCTTAGGACATTATGACTGTAAGACAATGCAGGCAAGGTGCCAGGCAGCAGCCAAAGTACCTGCGTGTTACTGATGATTTCCAGACATCTAGGCTGACTGTGCCCTCCCAAACAGTCCTCGGGAAAAAGACGGTCCCCAGCATGCGTCGCTGGAGGGAACCTGGAATCGCAGTGAACAAGTAAGCTGCCTTGATGTGGCTTTGGGTTATAATTTTTTGCAGGGAAAAATTTACTTAAACACATACTCAGGAATAATGCCAGTAAAAATGGGGAAAATACTGACAAATTTGGAAAGTATAAAATTTGAAAAATTCGGAGCCAGACCGGCCAATTTAAAGTTTCCATGAACTAGCCATCAGAACATGCAAGTAGAGTACGTCCACCAGCATCGATCACAGTCGAGCGTACCACTCGAGGTGCTCGTTTCCAAAACATGAATGGCAAGATTGAACAGTCATAATTCAGCGAAAAAAAAAAAAGTTTGGTGAAGAGGAGTGGTCAGATCATTGTGAAGGTGTAACTTTTGAAGCAGGATATTTTTCTATTGGGCGGACTTAAAATGTGATCTGATCGTCATCTGGACCAATCATGCAAACTCCACGTTAAACCCAAAGGGTTCACATCATACAAAGTTGAAAGTAAAGTATAATTTATATATAAAACGCAGTTAGTCATTGTATTAACAACACAGATTTTCAGGTTTCTGAGCATTGTCCTGTTAGCTAATCCGTATGGTTGATGTTTGCACGGTCGATCTTAGATACAATAGTGTTGTGGATTTAAGTATTGCCCAGTCTGGGTTCTACATCATCCAACGTACCA
Source organism: Ptychadena robeensis (assembly GCA_036250615.1). Taxonomy (NCBI): domain Eukaryota; kingdom Metazoa; phylum Chordata; class Amphibia; order Anura; family Ptychadenidae; genus Ptychadena; species Ptychadena robeensis. The sequence goes on along the minus strand of CM070035.1, from coordinate 110,468,344 downwards.
CCATAATTTACAGTGGTGACCGGTGTCCACTTGGACAGGATTCTTGACGTTCATTACATTGTTTAAATTACATGTGCGCTTCGTACAAATAGCTGAAACCAGGCCTAGGGGGACAAAGGTGATTGGTAGTGAAAATTAGGCGTTCCTTATCCGAAAATGTGTAGGCCCCTCCACATGGGGCACAGGCAGTGTACAGTGCTGCAGTGATTGTGCAAATAGTTTGATTACCAACGCCCATGTAATTTTAATTGAGTAACCCACAGGAAAATCAAATGGGGAACACAGAATGTTTATGAGATGTTTAAAAGCGTTTTTTACACCATACAGAATAACGCCAGGCAGGGGAGGTTTTCGAGTTGATTGGAGCAAAACAGCATAATTACTATTGGCGGTACCTTACAAGTAGTATGCTTATTTATATACAGAACAAACAAAAAGGGAATACAGAAGCAGTGCCACAGAACCCCACGGACTGCAGTGGGGCTGTCTACACGACAAGCCTGGGAAACAAATTAAAAAACCTTGACAATCCTTTATACGGCATACACTGTGTTGGTTAACTGTAAGCCAAAGAAAGCAAACAAGCAAAACCTCAACATGTATTTAAGTATCATCAATATTGTTGGGGGGTTTCTTTGCGCAAACATTAACACTGAGGAACATTTAACAACACTTATCCACTAAAAAAAAACTATATTAATGTGCATGGTGTTTATTTTATGTATAAAAAGCCAAACAAAGTGGTACACGAGGAATTGCCAAACTAGACCAAAGCAGTGAAAGTGTATACAACAAAGAATAAAGCTAGCATGGCAAGTCCTAATCATAGGGTGGGGGGTGGGGGGTGGGGGGGGGGGGGGGTGGGGTTGGGGGCTGGGGGGTTCTCGCCTGGGGGGAGGGTGGGGGGGGCGGTTTGGGTGGGTGTGGGGGGGGCGGTGGATTGCGGGGGGGGGGTTGGTTTGTGTGGGGGCGGGAGTCTGGGGGTGGGTCGGAGGCTGGTTGGTGGGGGCAAGGGGTTGCGTGCTCTGAGGACTGGAGAATTCAGGAATGGTCTCCCTGGGCATTCAGGCCCTAATTCTTTCTATTAAATTTTGAGGGCTACACACTTCCCGTCACATTTCTACTCAGCACTGCATGAGATATATATATCATCTATGCTGCACAACAGTGTGCACCCACAACAAAAAAGGAACCCACAACAACTAGGGGCTTTTGTGGTGGAAACAAGTTACAGTTTAGGCAAGTTAATTCCCACACGGAAAACAAGTTCATGATAAAAAAAAACATATGGCCATAGACAAAACATGTGCGGTCCCATCATAATCATGTGCAATAGGTTCAGCTGCAATGAAGTGTTCCTGAGGAATAAGATGAGTATGTATAACATACTTCTAGGGGCTAACAAATTTTGGACTGTGGGACAACAGACCAGCGAAGCAAGATTGACAAAACTTATCCAAGCTGGTAAGTCATTCATCAAGGTAAAGGAAGGTTGTCATCTGCAGCCTCATCTGAAATCTAACTCGGGGAACTGTGACACTTGTATTTAGAGGGGTATTATTCCCTCGCATCCCCCCTCCACCCCCCCCCCATTCCTATCTGTTCATCAAAGTATGCTTTCCTAATGCGTCTTTTGCTGGATTAAGGTTTTGATTGAAAAGAAAATGTAATTTAGGAAAAAAATAAATAACTGTTGGCAAGCAAAAGGTTGGGACATCTAATTTCAATGATAGGAAGAGCCGGAAACCATAGTCAGAGGAACTGACCATTTCCTGATCTTGCAGTAGTACTCAACGGCTAACGCCCGGCACTTCACTAGGCGTGTTCCAGCGTTGTAGATGAGACGAGACGCAGAGGGCTGCGCCGAGACCCGCAAGCCAGAGATTAGATGCCTTATGCATCACCCTCCATGTTAGGTGGCTCCGTTCCGGCCACTACCATCTATGTTTTCCGTGATCTTGCTAGTAGCATGAAGTCGGCTTCGGTGCCCGCTCCCGTAGTGTCCCCGCAGGGGTTTCCAGTGATACTCCCGTCGTGGTCTTTAGTCACCGTTGTGTTCCTTTTCATTTGTTGTTATGCTAACAAAGGTGCCCACCATTACAGCCTGCCGGGTGAAACTGGGAGGGACCTACACCTATAATTTCACACTGGCATCACTGCGGCTCCTATCACCTCACACTAATGCCTATTTAATGCCAACCTTCCGACACTCGACGTCACACTTGCTACGACGGGCATGCATCTGACCGCACCCATTAGCAGAAAGGGATATCGTGCACCGGTCAAATCATGGTCATTCATTTGTCCATTGCTTTGGTGGGGTACTTGCTAGCTGCCTGTCATCCTCTAAGACCCTAGGCCTGATGCTTTGTACTGACGTATCACCGCCTAATTTAACCACTTGCCACCACGCGATTTTGTCCCATACCCCCTCCAAGTATGATCACATATAGGATCCAGCGTGATGACATTCTCTATCCCTGTTTCAGAGTCTGATTATTGAAGGAGCCTTGCACTGATGCCCTTCATCTTTTCTCTCTCAGGGGCCATCGACGCGGGTGAGGCTAGCCTGGTACCCCTGTCATCCTGTTTTTTTACACCTGGCATTATTTAGTATTATGTCATGAGTATACATGCTTCACAGTCTTCTTTCCCATCTTCGTTGGTCCCCAATACACGCTAAGTGCATTTCTATTGATATTTTCATCACTCCAGTACTTGTGTGAGTTGTATTGTTCTTTACTCTGTGCCATTTGTGTATTTGACCCATTCTCCTTGCTTGTGATCTGTTATCCCCACCACACACCACCATCTTTGTCAGGGAATTATGATTTCATATTATTGTCAGCTCATGCGCCTTATTATAGACACATGTGATTAGACAGTTATCCATTCTTCTTGGTATATGAATAGGTCGTATCTTTTGATGGAGCGAGCATATCCCCAGTTTCACCCTACGTTCACTACTGTATGACTGGTAGGCCTAACTGTGAACCTAACCCGTACTACTTGCATACCCCACAATTAGACATATGTATTTATTTCTTTAACCGTCGAACCTATGAGAACATTTGTTGCTCAAGTTTTGTAAAGCAGATGGTTGACTAGTCAAAGAGTCACGGTAACCACCCCCCCACACGCACAGTAGGTTTTTTTACTGTGTGAATTACATTCATGCTTCTCTCACAATCACAACATTTGTTGTAAGAACGTTGTGGTGGTAGTCGCCCATCGGAACACCCGCCATTCACATTTAGTACGAATGGGAATATAAGTGTGTTATACACGACTGGCAATTCATGTTCTTCAGAAATAAATATGTGTAGTGATACACACATCGCACGTTACAACGAGTGCCTACGCCCCCAAGGAGTATCCTGCTTTGCACTGGACGTGTGTCCTATATGTGGACCACTAGATGTAATAGACACACAATCACCATTTGTAGAAGTGGACACCTTGTTCCTCCACCGTTTCCGTTTCTTTGCCCGGGTTATTTCTTTTCACACCTCTCGCAGTCCCCTCTATTCTTCTCCCCCTACCCCTACTACAGTCACACTAGTTGCGGCCATAGTGATCCTCTATTTAGTCGCCCAGGGTTCGCCAGAGCCCATACATCCTGTTTCCTACTACATGCGTGTCTTGCTATATGCCAAACAACACTTGTCCTTGCACCATACACACTGCATTTTTAACAAACTGCAACGCATATAGTGTGGAAGGCGCCCTTTAAGAAAGTCTCAGGCAACCCAACTAGATAGGAATCTAAGGCCTGTAAATAAACATCAAAAAAAGGTATCTGCCCATGTAAATATAGAGAATCTGCCACATAAAAAACACATATTAAAAACATTATTAGACATAGATACGTTTTAAAAGAAGCTCATTATATTTACAGCTATAATAAAAGTTTTTTAAAGCTTGCCTTTAACTAGGGTGTAGTGTTTTAAACCGAGTGTGTTAAGTGCAAGCACCATCAAGAGCAATGAACATTTCTTATTTTTGAATTGGAGAGTATCGTTTGAGGTAGAAGTACGATTTGAACTGATGTTGCTTACAGAGAATTTGTAATCCCCCTTGCAATGCCTTGTTATTACAAAGCAAACAAAAAAATGATAACATGCACAAAGCATGGTTAAAGCTTGACAAACTCGGATCTTCACATAGCCGCCGTGCGCTTGCCGTTAATGGATGCAAGCAGCAGTAATGCATTTTTCAGTGCGCTATGCCTGGGCGTTCCCATACAAGTGTATGGAAGATGGCTTGCGCTGCGCCTGAATAGCATTTTGATTCGCACTCGCCGTTTTGCGGTATATAGGTTCCAACAAAGCAAACGCAAGTTAGTATGAAGTACAAAAGTTCCGTGTAAATCTGTGCAACTTGTGTTCACCTAGCTGCCCTGCCGCTGTACAGCATACTGCAACACAGCTAGTGTGAACGAGCCCTAAAAGATGCACATGACAATTCTTCAATACCATATATTTAGAACATAAGCCTTTATGGGTGTGTGTATTTAATTTATTGAACACAAAAAGCTAAAAATGCATTAACTGTTCAGTCTTTCATAAATGAATATACTATAAATTCCATAATGTCATTTGAAGCTGTGCCTAAACACACACAGACACATATACACACATCTGGGTGACCCAGTCATAGCCATAGGACTCTGATCCAAAGTATAATAGTGTTGCCCATATCATAGTCATATATTACACAGCTACCCTATATCATGGTCATTACAACACAGTTCTGCCATGATCATTATATATATATCTATATATATAGATATCTAATATTATATACACATTACAGACATCCACACCAGCTCCCTGTATCATTGTCATATAAACACACAGTAGACTTCTGGACATGCAAGTTGAACAGCCAGGAAACTCTTTGGTACATGGGTAAAGACCTTAAAAAAGGTGGAAACAAATATTAAATGAATCGGTTGGGAACAGAATGGATTCACAAATAAATATAAATGGTGTATGGACTATGGAGAAGAAATTGCTTTTTTTTTTTTTTTTGTAGCCAGAAGAAAGAGCTTCCTAAAAACCTTTCAAATCAGCCAGTGCCCTAGGATGTTGATGATATAACTACAAGTGAGGTTTTCTAACTCTATAAAAAGATTTTTGTTATATTATATAAAGATATGTTCTTTAAAGTTTCGGATTTTCCCCAACCCATTTCAGTGTTCTGCTTTATTGATGACTGTTTGCAGTGAAACTACCAGGATTTGCTGCAGCAAAGTGGCTTAGGGGTGTACTTTACACACATTTGCGGGAGCAGACAACAACAGGAATGTCATTCTCTCAAAGTCTTGTTCATGAAACAGCTCAACAAAAGGGGCAGAGCCGCGAAAAGAAACAAAAAGTGTTTAATTTCCTATTTCTATGGAACACATCGCGTTACCCGCCACCACCCCACGAGAATTGCCTAAAGCATAAGGACAGCACAATTAACTACAAACTCCTTCAAGAGGTAAATATTACTACTTTAAGCCACACGACTTGAACAAAAAAAAAGCCAAACCTCTTTTGGCACAAGGACCACATGAAAATCGCTGATGACACGTGATTAAATAAAGGGGTTTTACCGCCACAGATTTTGTTTCATTTCACCGTCAGAGTCGGATTTTTTTGTTAGATTTTTTTACTTATCGGATTTCGTCGTCCATTTATCGAAGAGTTAATTAGATTTTATTTTTTTGTACAAACCGACGCAAATATTGAATAAAACAAAAAAAATATCGGTGGAATGGAACCACGGAATCCGAATGAAAATCTTTTCAGATTTTTTTTCTTAGGAAGTGGATGGATTCGTGGAAGGTTACGTGATGTATATTGACAGAATAATGTACACGCACCTGTATATTCACTGTGTATTCAAAACCCGATTACATAATATCGATATTAAACGAACATTTAATGTGAAATATATATATTTTTGAAACACCTCCTATACCCACAGCCTATAGACAGGACGTTGTTTTATGTTCGTCCACCAATTCAATTGTTTCGTTCGGACAGTTCTACTTGGAAAATTAAATATTAAACATCATAAACGAATCCAAAACATACATTTGTAAAAAATCGCCAACATTCCATTTGCGCAGGAAATACGCTACTGGTTAAAATCGAGTCAAAAATATCGAGTGAAATAAGGAAGCCATAGTTTTTTAACAACGGAAAAAATTAAACGACAGTTTACCAACATGTTCAAAAACCTTCGAGGACGATTTGTGGTAGATATCGAACAAAAAAAATCCATCGGAACAAATGGGCGTTCTACATTTTTGTACAACGAACCAAAAAAATCGTTTGCATTCAGCTGTTGGACCCGAAAAATCTTGAGTGAACCCACCTTAAATCTAAACAAAATAAGAGACTGTCCCATTTACAGATGGCTTGTATTGAGTTATGACACTGTGAATGACTAAACCCAAGCATGAAAGGAATGTTTTCACAGGTTATAATGTGTTTTCACGCTCAACGTGCTTGTATGTGGGATCGATTGTTCAGGAATATATTGCAAACAACCTTCCTTTAAAAAAGAAGAAAATCAAGATGACCACAAAAGTACAAGATATTTAAGTTGTGCTTCAAACGCAAAAGTGACTTTGAATTTCTAAACTTACACAAATGTTTAAAAAAGAAAAAAAAAAAAAAAAAAAAAAACCCGCTTTCTTCTTTTTTTCAATCTACTGCGGCATACACAACCATACAACGCTGGTCACCAATCCCAAATATGAGATCAGCCAAAAAAATGCTGAACATAACTCTTTAGATGATTATTTATGAGGCAAGATTTCTGGTGGGCGGGTTAGATTTTTTTTATATTTCATCCTTATGACCCTGCCATAAAAGGTTCTTGTCAAAGACATAAAAAAAATAATAGTAATTAGAAAGACGAAAAAACAAACAAAACAATCTACACAACTTAATAGTATCCCATATGTATGAAGTGGAGCACCTGCAGCTTGATTTGGCCCCAAATATTGATCATACTGCTTCATTTGTAGAATGTGTATTATTTATGGAGATGACAAGTTCACAGTAAAGTGAATTCTGGATTGTTTTTGGATTTGTTTTTGTTTTTTTTTACAATAATTCAAAGCCATGTTTATAAGCCCCCAAATGTTAGATTTCATGGGTATATTATTTTTTACAAGATTATACCAAAATGTATTAGACATAAACAGAAAGCTACGAGAGTAAGCAAATTTTTTTATTTCCTTTAGTATTGTCAACAACAATCTATAGAATAATCACCACGTTTAGACAAATAAGCAATCAGGTGCATGAATAGAATCATTTCAGATTTATGGGTTTGTATAGTAATATTCTAAATGTGGAATAAGCCAACACTGGAAATTAGCCCAAGATAAAATGAACAACAGTTAGTCCCAAAATACTTAATGTGTATCAGCCTGAGTGGCTAATTTAGATTGTAAAGTGGCAGCATCAAGAGGCTTCTTAAAGGAAGCACTCCAAGGAAAAGAAACCATTAGGCATTCCAAGCATTTGCACCCAGATAAAACTCCTTATTCCTCACATTGATGGAACACATGAAATAAATAAAAATCTTATTTTCTGCAGAAAAAATTTAATTTTGAACAGAAAACAAGAACCGGAGCCTAAAGATAAAAACAGACTGAACACGGACAGATAAAAAATGTAATGATAAAGGTAACAAAATATTGAGATATACTATTTGTATTAGAAAGCTTACAGATGACAGAATTCTAGAAGGTTACAAGGATAGGATGTGCAGTTGAGGAAAAAAAACCCTTTAAAATTAGCAGACTTGACAATATTAATATACTGTGTAAAGCCCCCCCATACACCTTAAGAAGATCATCACAATCTCCATTACATCTACCAACCCCAACTTGTGTAGGATAGTATAACAAGGCCTCCCTGATGGAATACATAGTGATGGGAGGTATATACATGCCTATGTAGTTTGGTTTGTACAGAAACTGTTTGGAAAGATTGTAAGGTGTTATGGGGGCCTTAAACCAGGAAAAAAACAGAAAAAGGCTCGTAAAATACACACAGTGTGCAACTAACCATACTTTACAATGCATATAAAAGTGAAAATAGCCTAAAGAAAGTAAAAATACACTATTACTTTATAGTTATTCCCCGAAGACAACAGATAAACCAAAACTGCCATACAAAACAAAATGCCATGAACAAAGAGCCACATGAATACTGTATAAGTTGCAGTTTAACAACATGGCTACACATTGGTAAAGTTGTAGGGTGACACTACCCTCTAAATATCTGTAAGTTTAAAAACGGATTGTAAAGTCGAGAATACAGACTGACGCAACAAGGTAGGCTCAAGCAGAAATATGAAAGGAACAAAGGAAATTCCAGTTTCGCAAGGAAACGAAGCAGGTTCCACAAAAAATGTGTCTGGGCACAAACAGGTTTCTCCTCCCCACCCTGTCCTATTGACTAATCAAATACTGACAACAAGTTAGGAACAATGCCGTATTTATACGCCAACCTCAAACATGTAACGCACATGTCATGTTAACAATGCTTCAACAGGTGGAAAAAATAAAAAATGCAGCCTTGCCAAGACACCCATGAAGCTCGACAGAAAACATACCCTATACAATGTTTAAAAATTGTGCGCGAAATCTAAAATGTCCCCATGACAAAAGCAATTCATAACCAAACTACAAAATTATCCATCACACTTTCAGGAACAAACTGAAATTCCTTTCAAAATGATGTACGAAGACAAAAGAAGAGATTGGTGGGAAATAATTCAAATGATTCAAGCCAACAATGTTTAACGTTCAGGATGCGGAGAGGATGTGGGCTGGAAGATCTGTTGAAATCCACGTGTGGAGAGCTTAATCCACCCTCCACTGCTGGAGCCCATAGGCCAGGCACCACAAAACGCGGTGCTCATGCTCCCAACCTGACCCTCAGAACATATATTATTAACCTGTGATCATCACAGATACACCAAGTACAAAACTCAATATGTTATTACACGACTGGAATTCTTCAGAATGGACATTTACTGTGTAAATATGTGTGTTTGTACACACAAATGCAGGAGGTGTTACTTAGATCTCCAGTTAATTTGTTAATATAAAGCATTTTGGTGTAGGTGACATGGGGTGTCTACAACCCAATAATACACAAGATCAGGTGTAAGACAGCACGCTAACCTATGTCAGGGCCCAGGACATCAGTGTGCTGTAGGTGACATAGGGTGTTACAACCACTAATTACCCACAGCTCAGGGGTAAGGCCAGCATCTACGATGTACAACACCATATTCATCAGTGTGCTGTAGGTGGCATGGGGTGCCTACACCACCACATTATACACAAGATCAGGTGTAAGGCAGCATCACCATGTCGACACCATAGACATCAGTGTGATGTAGGTGAACATGGTGTGCCACACTCCAATAATACACAAGATCAGGTTGTACGGCAGCATTTATACCTATGTGTACACCATAGACATCAGTGTGCCTGTAGTGGTGACATGGGGTGACTACACCCACATCAATACACAAGATCAGGTGTAAGGACGATCACCTATTGTGACACCCTAGAATCAGGGTGTGTAGGTGGCAGGGCATGGGGTTACTCACACACATAATTCACAAGATCAGGTGTGAAGCAGATTCTACCTATGTGACACCATAGACATCAGTGTGCTGTAGGTTGGCATGAGGGGGCCTACACACCACCACTACCACAAGATTCAGGTGTAGGGAGCATTACTAGTGACACCATAGACATCAGTGTGCGTAGGGGGGGGACATGGCGGTTGTCTAAACCCACATTAATAACAAGATCATGTGTAAGGCAGCATCTACCTATGTGACACCATAGACATCAGTGTGCTGTAGGTGACGATGGGGTTGGTCTACACCCACAAATAACACAGATAATGTGTAAGGCAGCATAGCATCTACCTATGTGACACATAGACTATCAGTTGTGGATGCTAGGCTGGCATGGGGGTCTACACACCACATAATACACAGAGCATGTGTAAGGCCCGCATATCCCTTTAGTGACACAATTGTGCTGTAGGTGCCCGGGGGGTGTCTTACACCCACTAATACACAAGATCAGGTGTAAAGGGCAGGCATCTACCTATGTGAACACATAGACATCCAGTGCTGCTGTAGGTGTAGGTGACATGGGGTTGCCTCACCCACATAAACAAAGATCCGGTGTTAACGGCAGCAATCTACCTATGTGAACCATAGACAGCAGTGTGCTGTAGGTTGCCGTGGGGTGTCTACACCCACCTTAATACAAAAGATCACTGTGTTAAGGAGCATCTACCTATGTGACACCATAGACATCAGTGTGCTGTAGGGGACTGGGTGCCTACACCACACATAATACACAAGATCATGATGTAAGGCAGCATCTTACCTATGTGACACCATAGACATCAGTGTGCGTAGGTGCAGTGGGTGTCTTACACCCACATTAAACCGGCACTGGCTTGGCCCCAAGGTGGCCTTGCATGTGATCCTTTCATCCTGGGGGGAGCAGGAATAGGTTGCAACTGGCCCACGTCTCTGGACATGCCGCCCTGCGACCACTGCCGGCCTCTCCCGGGAGGGGCACACGTCACTACACCACCGGTGGGTTGGACTGAGCCCGAACAGGTCGAGCCGGTTGGCGTTCCAAATGGTTAATTGAGTTTTTTGTCGGGCAAGCTTCGGCGCTCTCTATCGGCTGCCCATGTCTCATGGTCACAATGCGGGGTAGAGCCAGAGGTCAGCCTTTAACAGCAGCAAGGTGTAATGGGCACAATTAGGAGGATTGTCAACGCAATGTTGCCACTCCTCTTTCAGCGATCTCCCTGGCGGAATGTGATCAGATTCACTAACAGTATCCCACCTTCCCGCCAACTGATATTTACTGCCAATACGTGCTCAATCACTGCGCCACCCCTAATTGATAAACACGTAGATACTTCACGAAGGAATGTATTTCCAGACAACCACACGCAGGCTTCCAGAAAAGCTGGTACAACACAACCCGCAATTCCAGGTCCGATCAGGGTTTCAACCTTCCAAGTTGCTGCCAGCTTCCTATCGCCTTTCCTTCCCCTCCTTCCTGGCGATGACAGCGCTCCTCCTTATTTGCACTGATCTTTGCGCGTCACGACATGCAGCGTTAGTCCCGCGGATGCGTGCACCCGATGCGTCCCCGCCTACACCCGGCGCGATCTATTATCTTGCGGTGTATGTCGTGCTTTGTCATGAATGGTCTGCCGCGGCGGACGGTCACGGACTCCTTCCTAGGACCAGGCTGCTCATGATTTACAGGCTTATATACCAGAGAAGCAACACACAATGCTTTCAGCACCTTTCTTCTATGGATTGTGGCATTTAAAGGGTTTATTAAACCATATTACAAATTCCGTAGCTGTTCCAACATCCAGCTCTAGTTAGATTTCATTTTTTATTTGAACAAAAAAAAACAGCTATTGTCACCCTTTTTTTTATGTTTTTCGGTTTGTTTGTGGAGCACCTGTCCCTGTGCGGTCCTTTCCTAAAGGATATAAAACCCATTAGTAAAAACATACTTGCCATTGTTTGTTGTTTTATTGGTATTCATATGGTAATGGCTTCCTGGTGAGTGTGGCTACCATGGCAGGACTATGGAATATTGTATGTGTCCCCAAAAATTGTGGAAATTGCATGGCAAAGCTCCTCTTCCCTGCGGGATGGTGTTGTTAGGGACATTGAGGCTGGATTTTAAACCACCCACCCAGGAACAGTCCCCAGGAGAAGCAATCCTAGAAGGTTTCTGAGATATTTCTCTACCAATTGTGCATGCGAGGGATAGGCCCTCCTCTTTCCAGCGTTCGGCCTGCTATACACACACCGATGACAGCCGTTTTTTTTGCGCAGACCGACGGGCGTGTGTGCTGTGAGCGTCGGGTCGGCGGCAAATCGCCGCCGAGCGGTGTGTGACACATGCACCGTCATCACACGCTGCAGTCCAGAGCTCATCGGACTAGTCTGTTTGGGGGGGGCTGGCACCCAACGGGGGTTGTAAGCAGGCTTTACAGTATTCATTTTATGGGTTTCAGGTTTGGGGGGGGGCGGCCAGGTAGGGCATTGGGAGGGTTGTTTAGTTACATTAGGCGTATGTCTCACTGCGTTATGAGCTCCGTCAGGTCCCTCTGGCCTATACGTAATCTTACTTACCTGTTCCCGGGCAACCGGCTTGCTTCTCACTCCTTCGCTGATCACTCTGTGCCAATCATTGTCCAATTCCCTTCACTCTGTGCCAATCATTGTCCCCTTCTGATCACTGTGCATTTTTTTCCTTGATCCAACTCTGTGCCAATCATTGTCCCATTCGATCACTACTGTAACATGACAATGTCCCCTTTTGATCAACTCTGTGCACAATCATTGTCCCCTGCAATGACTCACTTTTTTGGGTTTCTACCGGTAAGGCCCGGGTTTTAACAGACTCCATTTTTTACACGCA
>CM070035.1:110429557-110440156 GCA_036250615.1 Ptychadena robeensis | reverse complement strand
AAAATACCACTTGCCTAATAATTCTGCACTCACTGTATACTTACCTATGGCTTATTGCCTTCTCAAATCAGAAAGGCAATTCCAATTGTACTAATGTACCCTGTATTTGCTTCATGATATACCATTCGGTAAACTGAAAAAGCTTCATAAAATCGCATATTTGAAAGTCAGAGAGTTCTTTAATAAAACATTGCTTCCATACCAAAACTTTTTTGAAGAGACCTTTGGCCTGCAGCGCATAAAATTTATCAAAAACCATGTAATGCTAGCCATACACATGCCGATAAGCGGCCGATTTTTTATCTGACCGACGGGCGTGCGCGCTCGCGCCGTCGGTCAGGTTAAAAATCGGCCGCTAATCGGCATCTGCCCACATGGGCCGACAGATCCCTGTTGCCCCACTTCTCGGCCAGCCAGAGAACGGACATGTCCGATCTTCTCTGGCCGATGGGAGCCGATGAAAGCCGATGCCACAAGCTGCAATGAAGCGGCGTCTTCATTGCAGCTTATGGCCGGCACACAAAGGGTGCCCAGCCGATTGAAGGGGCCCCATAATGCAACGGGAGGCTAACATGATGACGTCATCACGTTAGCCTCCTGGAAAGATATCGGGACTAGTCTGCTTCACACATCGGCGTGTGTATGGCAGGCTTAAGTATACAGAATCGACCGCACACCCAACAACAATCGTGGTAATAAGGATAGCCACTGCTGTAAAATAATCTTAAAGCTTAGGGGGAGGGGGACCACTGGTAGCCAACTCACCACATCCAATGTAATGCAAAAGAAGAGAAGGGTGGAGGGGAACTGAACCCCAAGGGGGGCCAACCCTAGTGGACTTTATCTTGTGCACATCTTCACAATCAACATACACGACATTGGAGTGACTGAATGCCTCGATACACAGTCAGGGGCATTTAGCTCTCTACACATAAAACATTACAGTTTAAAATTCCTTGGCATACATTCTGGTGATCCAGAAATAAAAAAGTCCTATATAGTTAACTCCAAGTCACTCCAATGTCGTGTATGTTGATTGTGAAGATGTGCCAATAAATGGTAAACGTCATTCTCTAGACCGGAACTCGTTTTTATAGAGACTCACCGTTAAAGTTCAGTTCCCCCCACCCTTCTCTTCTTTTGCTGTAAAATAATGTTTTTTACCCCCGAAATACAAATATGTTCCCAGCTAGTTAGTGTGGGTATACTACTACCGTCCTTACCCCTAAAGGCATGTAAAAGGTGGGTATAAAGATTTACCTAGAACGTCCTGTAATCATATTTATATTAGTAGTAACCTCCTACTAGAAATGCCCCACAGCTGGGCATTGCCAAATGTTAAATGCCCCAAATCTATGAATCACTTTAAATTGTGTTTCTCGCCAGCATTCATTGGAGACCGCCAGCCAACCAGATTGTAATATCTTTATCATGTCTTATATAAGAAAGTCATGGAGACGTGTCGTGAACACCTCACCACGGTCTACATTCCCTCTGCAGAAAACAGAGGCGATTTAAACGTTTCCCTTTCTAACATCATCTTCTAGATTAATTCATTAGCTCTACAGCATGTGTTCTGACAAAAAAATACATTGTTTGTTTTGTTCAGACTTTAAATTTCAAAAATGACCCTATCCCTTTACTAGTCCTCTTACCAAGCCTGCTGAATATTTCTGAAGTCACTTTAAAGGTTGAACCTACCCCAGGTCACAAGAAATACTCACATATTGGGATTAAAATATTGTACCAAAAGATGTTCAGCAGCTCATAAGTTTGTTTTCCGCTGTGTTTTTTTTTTCTTTATTAGAATCCCAACCAGGAAAAAAATACCAAAACAGCCTTACCTAAACATGCTGAGAGGGTTGCACTGTTATGACCAGCAGGGCTCTTGACATTAAAGTGAAAAGCTGTAGCGCTAACCTTTTTTTTTGAAATGAACATTGGAATGCTGTATGAATCCCACATCTGTTATCCTTAGAGAAAAACAAAGCATTCTGGATGTTTTATTTAAGGTGTGGCAAGTACTAGAATAGAGGGGAAACCACATGTAAAAAAAAGCAACTTATATTTATACCATACAAATACCGTACAATCTTACCATAAACATTTCTGTACAACCACCTTTTGTTCTACTAAAACCATGTAAGAGGACCTTTCTAAATTTTCCACTCAATCATTGTATTCTATCAGATGACCACTATACAACATAGTTGTTTGGTAGATCTAAATTAATTGTACGAGTGATTTAAATGTACGGTGGGACATTTTCCTTCACTAGCTACATTTAAAAGTTAAGGTTTATTCTAGTCTGGTTGGTTTAGGAGTGTGGCCTTTAACAAAAAAATAGAACTTTAGAGATATAATAGAACATTTTAACCAGTATGATTGAAAGAGTAAATAGCAGGGGCGGTCCTAATCTGGCCATTAAACTATCTGCAAGGTGTGTGCATGTTCTATTTCATATCTGTGTGGGCTCCCTCTGGGTTTTGTATGTTTTAATTTGCTTTTGTGAATAATCAAATTATTCTTTTAAGTGAATCTCTTAAACCTCCCTATGCACTGCCCATATCCCAATCGGTGCATTATTGACGACGGCTGTGTGGGCGGGAAAGCCGGCGCTCCTCATTACACATGGAGGTCTATGGCGCCCCCGCCCCTTCCTTCCTTCCACCGTAACGCAATTGGGGCGGTGCCGAAACCCCGGAAAATGCTGCAGCGATGAACAATCACTGCAGCTTTCAGGGAGGCATACAGTGTACCCGATGCTGGCTTCCCCTGTGGTTGGGGCGACCAGGGTTTGTCTCATCCGCTAGGAGGTTAATGACGCAAAGAGTCCAGGACCTGTGCTATCACTATTGGTGATATTTAGACTTTGACCCAATGATTATTAGAAGCATAACTGTTGTAGAGAACATTAGATATGCGCTCCTCTGTGAGATAATTAGTGATATATTTCCCTTTCACACTCTGCGGTAACCTATGACGTTACATCACCTGTTGTTTTAGTAAATGTATGCATTTTTGTTACAGCATGGTCGTTTTTACAGTACTGGCATTTTCGCAAAGAAAACCAATGTTACCCAGTCTCACACGTGTGCACCCTGCTTGTTCATTTTTAAAAATGTCAAGCGTTGTCACATTCTTTTTTTCATAACACCCTGCGCTGCATGCATTTTCCCATTGACTTTCTTTAACAAAACGTCCAGATGTAATGTGCAAAAGTTGCTGTGTAACATGTTGCATAATAAATCATGATCATGATGCTACGATAGCCCAAGGGGCAATACTATAATTATATACAAACATCGAGCAATCTATACCTACCTAAAGCACATAGAAACACCCAAGAACACAATAATCACTGGGATACATACTATGTATCCAGAAAGTATTCAAAGTGCATCACCGTTGCCTACATTTTTGTTATGTTACAGGATCCGTTATTCAACACAATAATTAAATTCATGTCTGTCCCTCTCCAAATTCCTACCCACAACACCCTTCCTTTTACTCCATCCAATAACATTAAATTTACGTGTGAGATGTTTTGACCTATTTATAAAAAAAATAATCAAGCACACTGTACGTAAGTATTCACATCAGCCCTTTTCCTATGACAGCTCAATATTTACATCCTGTTTTCCCCCTGATCAATCCTTGAGATCTTTCTTATTCTGCACTTAAATGTAGTGCACCCATGTAACACTCACTTTGATCTGGACATGGTTTTGGAAAGGCACACACACTGTCTACAGGATCAAACAGAAGTATTGATCAAAGGCTTTTGAATACTTATGTACATGTCGTCATTTCTCAATGATCAATATTATATATATATTACTATATATATATACTATATATTCCCTGGAATACAATTAAAACGTACTGTACAGGATTGCAGACATTATTAGTCCAAATGAGCTCCATTTTGACGCACATAAATCCTCTTTATGCATGTTTGTCTTACCTCCCAAGGCTGTAGTAGTTTCGAAAGCCTACTACCAATTAAGCATATTAGGTGATGTGTCAATTCTCTGTAATGAGGAAGGTGGTGTGGTCAATATACATCAACACCCTATATTGAAAGGTGTGCATAATTATTAGGCAACTTCCTTTCCTTTGGCAAAATTGGGCTCACAAAGAAGGACTTTGACACGGCTTAGAAAAGTCCAAAATACTGAGAGTATCTGTGCAGAGGGCATGCAGCACTCTTAAACATTCAAAGTCTTCTGAAGCGTGATCATCGAACAATCAAGCGTTTCATTCAAAGCTAGTCACACATGGTTCGCAACGAAGCGTGTGGAACAACACAAGGCTCCAAAATAACTGTCCATGTTAACTAGATAAAAGTCCATACGTGCAGCTGCAAGATCCCACTTGCCACCAGTTTTTGGCCATACATTTTCAGCAGCTGCAACATCACTGGAGTGCCCAAAAACACACAGGTGTGCGATACTTAGAGACAGATAAGGCTGAAAGACGACCACCACTGAACAAAGACACCACATCTGAACACGTGCAGAAGACTTTTGCCAAGAAATATCTCAAAGACCTGATTTTTCTAAAGGTTTTTATAACTGGACTGATCAAATGAGACGTGATTCTTTGATGGGGTGGCCCGATGTGGATGGGCAACGCGTGGCTAGGATTTGGTAAGGGCAGGCAGAGCTCCAGTCCGACTCAGAACGCACGCAGGGTGGAGTGGCGATTACTGGTTTTGAGCTGGTATCACATCAAAGATGAGCGTGTGTGGGGCCCTTTTCATGTTGAGGATGGGAGCTCAAGTCTCAACTCCCAGTTCCCTACTGCCAGTTTCGTGGAAGACACCTTCTTCAACGCAGATTGGTTATCAGGAGAAGTTCCTGCAAATCCTTCCAAGATAACCATGATTTTTCAATGCAGACAATGCTCCATCACACGCGTCCAAGGACTTAAAGCTCACAGCGTGCTGCGCAAGAAAAGGGTAGTAAAAGAATAAAAACTAATGACATGGCCTCCTCCTTGTTCACCACTCTGAGTCCTGAACCCATTGAGAAACCATGTGGTCCACTCATCAAATGTTGTGATTTACAAGCGATTGAAGACATACCACCTCTCTGAACGATTGTCTGTGAGGCTGTGGTTGCTGCTGCAGCGCAATTTTATGAAGAACAGATCCCAAAACAAACTGACAGATCCACTAGATGTTGCAGTGCTTTTGCAGTGTCCTTGGTCAAGAAAGGTGGCTATATGGGGTGGTCACTGATTCTGGTCTTCTCGTGTTTCTGTTTTTTGAATTCAGAAATGTATATTTGTGAATGTTTTGAGATGTATTTAAATTGCGTTTCTCAACTGGTAAAAATAAATAGATCGTGAATGAGGTTATCAAATTTTGTTTTTTGTTAAGTTTGCCTCAATCATTATGCACCAGTAACATCATTCCACCTGCACACACAGATATCCCTCCTAAATAGCTAAAACTAAAAACAAACTAAAACTACTTCCAAAAATATTCAGCTTTGATATTTAAGGAGTTTGTGTGGTTCCATTGAGAACATGGTTGCTCTCGCTTCAATAATACAAATTCATTCCCTCAAAATACCCACTTGCCTAATAATTCTGCACTCCCTGTAATTGAAATGTGGTACTACAAAATATTTTTTGTTAAGTTGCCTAATAACTTACTGCACAGGTAATAGTCACCTGCACACACACGATTATCCCCCTAAAATAATCTAAAACTCAAAACTATTTTTTTTTTTCTACTTCGCAAAAATCGATCACTTTGATAATTAATGAGTTTTTTGGGTTCAATTGAGAACATGGGTTGTTGTTCAATAATGAAATTAGTTCCTTCAAAAATAAGAATCGATCGTGCCGGAATCCGGTCGGAATCCGACCCGTGTATGGGGGCCTTAACCTCCATATAGTTGTTTGTTCATCATTGTTTTTATATACAGTATAGACTTTTTTCAATAACTATCAATGTTGTCCAAGTCTTTTATTTTTGCCCCCTGAGTATTTGCTTTTGCTTTCTGAACTAGAATATTCCATCTCACCCCTCTCCTGGTAAATGTAGGACTGATTCATATGTTGACTTGATGAGTTTGTTATTTGCAAGGGCCCTTAACATTGTATCATCACCAAAATTGCTGAAGAAATTGAGCATGGTTGGTGAAAAACACTACAACAAAAGAAAGTATTGCTCTTGCATGTGTAGTTTTTGCATAAATAAAATTAAAATTTAGGTGGAAAATTCAATGTGACTTTTCAAATTCAGAAAAAAACTATAAACACGAAAGCAATACCTTCCTTTTTTAATATTTCTCCATCCTTTCTCTACATCTTCATCAATTTGGGAGATGATACCATGTTCAGGGGCTTTATTAACAAATCCAGATGGTGGAATTTTCAAAATAAAGTGAAGAAGTCTAGTGAAAAATTGCTAAAACATCCACAAGATGGTGCTGCCGCTATAGTTTGTTTACATGTCACCTGCCTAGTCAGGGTTAAAGCCCAGGAGTGGACCGACGGGGGCGCTAACCAATGACAAAAGGGCCACAGGTTGGGCACCTACGCTCTAAGGTCATGTCCCTTGAATGTACAAGTTAAGCTGGCCATATACCTTGAGATTTCTCTGTCAGATATTCCTTTAGATCTACCAACAACTACCGTATGTAGTATAGGGTCCTCTGCGATGGAACACAGGTAGACTTGATTGTCTTAAAAGTCCCTCATATTACATGGTTTTGGTAAAACAAAAGGAGATCTAAAGGAACCAAATCGAACCAAAATCGGTCGGGCACAACAAAATAACCTTCAATGTACATTCGATCGGTCAAAATTTTCTGACATGTCTGATCATTTTTCATTCAAGCTTTTGTCCAATTTTGATCGAACTAGGTCGATCGAACCATGTGGACAGGCATCGATTTTTGATCCATTGACTTTAAAATCGATCGGTTTAGGTATATGCTTAAGTGTATAACTTCATTTGATAGTTATGCTGTTTATTTGACCACATGATTATATTTTTTCCCTATTTAATTTAGACCTAGAGTGTGAAATTTAACATCAAGGGTAAGAAATCCAGTCTAATTAACAAGCACTTGCTAAAACTGTTCACTAGATACATATCAGATGTTGCAGACTTTATGATACATACTAAAGTTGATGACAGTACAAACAGAAAATGACTGAGCAAGAATGCCTTGTGCAGAAGGGTTTAAACAAGAAATCAATATCTGTAAAAATAGTATGATAGCATGGCTTAGATATACAAGTTTGCATTTGAACAATGGCAATGACAACAATATTTCTTACAGAGAGAAGACCAATATGGAGAGCTTTGGCCATAATTCACAACACTCATTCCACACAAACATCTAATTCATACTCTTAAGCGTGGTGATGATATTGGCTTCTTTGGCAGCCACAGGCCCCAAGCATCTTGCAGCCATTGGGTTGACCAAAGTATTCCAAAGTATTCTAGAATTAAACCCTGACAGGGGCTCTAATATCTCTGAAGTCAAATGTGGTATTGGATTGCAAGTGATACCATTTATCATAGATTTCAATTTCGCTGGCCGGGAATTTGGGAGGTGACTTCCGGATTTCAGCTGTGCACGACTGCGTTCCAGATACCAGGTACCGAGAGATAAAAGTCCCCTCCCTCCTATTTAGTTCCTGCCTATCTTAAAGGGCATTACTCCCTAGTAATGCCCCACCCCGTACATGATCTGCACAATCGGGGTGGGATGCCCTCTCCCTCCTTAAAGCGCACCTAAACCCACCAGACAAACTTTTCCCCCTGGCTAGCCAACCCCTGACTATTGGGGCAATATGTAAATAAAAAATTGTTACCTGTGTGGAGATATCTGTACCGTTGTCTCCTCACCCCTCCTCCTCTGTGTAAGCATCTCCTTAGCGCCGCAGCGTTTTGCCGATCTCCAGCTGCTATTCACGTTGATTTATTTATTTATTTTACTTTCGTTTTGTGTGACACACATTGTATCTGGCGCCCCCGGTGCCGTCTGCAATATTGCAGCCTCAACTCATGCAAGCCTGGAATCAAACACTGAATCTGAATTTTTGAGCCCTTTAAACTATTGGGACAGTTTAAAGGTAAGTAAAAATGTAATAAAAATGTTTTGGTGATTTTTTGTTTTTGAGTTTAGGTGCGCTTTAATTAGCCCGATTTTGTGAAATTGGGATTTGCCCAGCCAAAACAGGAGGGTTGACAGGTATGCCCTTTATTGGCTTACTGAAGTCATTGAAATGAAAAATTTTAAATATGTTTGGGCTATATGTACATATAATTTAAATATTTACATTAAAAATATAAAACAAAATAAAAAAGTGATGGGATTTAAACGTTTCCCTTTCTAAAACATTCATGCTTCTAGATGTATTCATTAGCTCTACAGCATGTGTTCTGACAAAAAAATACATTGTTTTGTTTGTTCAGACTTTAAATTTTCAAAAATGACCCTATCCTTTACTAGTCCTTACCAAGGCCTGCTGAATATTTCTGAAGTCAGCTTTAAAGGTTGAACCTAACCCAGGTCACAAGAAATACTTCACATATTGGGATTAAAATATTGTACCAAAAGATGTTCAGCAGCTCATAAGGTTTGTTTTCGCTGTGTTTTTTTCTTTATTAGAATCCCAACCAGGAAAAAAAATACCAAAACAGCCTTACATAAAACATGCTGAGAGGGTTGCACTGTTATGACCAGCAGGGGCTCTTGACATTAAAGTGAAAAGCTGTAGCGCTAACCTTTTTTTTGGAAATGGAACAATGGAAATGCTGTATGAATCCCACATGCTGTTATCCTTAGAGAAAAACAAAGCATTCGGGATAGTTATTTAAGGTGTGGCAAGTAACTAGAAATAAGGGGAAACCACATGTAAAAAAAAGCAACTTATATTTATACCATACACCGTACAATCTTACCATACAATTTCTGTACAACCAACTTTTGTTCTACTAAAACCATGTAAGAGGACCTTTCTAAATTTTCCACTCAATATGTATTCTATCAGGAAGGCCACTATACAACATAGTTGTTTGGTAGATCTAAATTAAATTGTACAGAGTGATTTAAATGTACGGTGGGACATTTTCCTTCACTAGCTACATTTAAAAGTTAAGGTTTAGTCTAGTCTGGTTGGTTTAGGTGGCCTTTAACAAAAAAAAATAGAACTTTAGAGATATAAATAGAACATTTTACCAGTATGATTGAAAGAGTAAATAGCATGGCAGGTCCTAATCTTGGCCAGTAAACTATCTGCAAGGTGTGTGCATGTTCTATTCATATCTGTGTGGGCTCCCTCTGGGTTTTCGTATGTTAATTTGCTTTTGTGAATAAATCAAAATTATTCTTTTAAGTGAACTTTAACCTCCCTAGTGCACTGCCCATATCCCAATCGGTGCATTATTGACGACGGCTGTGTGGGCGGGAAAGCCGGCGCTCCTCCATTAACATGGAGGTCTATGGCGCCCCCGTCCCCTTCCTTCCTTCACCGTAACGCAATTGGGGCGGTGCCGAAACCCCGGAAATGCTGCAGCGATGAATACAATCACTGCAGCTTTCAAGGGAGGCATAGAGTGTACCCGATGCTGGCTTCCCCTGTGGTTGGGGCGACCAGGGTTTGTCTCATCCGCTAGGGAGGTTAATGACCAAAGAGTCCAGGACCTGTGCTATCACTATTGGTGATATTTAGACTTTGACCCAGAATGTATTAGTTAAGCATAACTGTTGTAGAGACATTAGATTATGCGCTCCTCTGTGAGATAATTAGTGATATATTTCACTTTCACACTCTGCGTAACACTATGCGTTACATCACGTTTTTATAAATGTATGCATTTTTTTACAGCATGCGTTTTTACAGTACTGCATTTTCTCAAAGAAAACCAATGTTACCATTCACACTACATGCGTTGCATTTTTAAAAATGCAGCGTTTTCACATTCGTTTTTCATAACACCCTGCTGCATGCATTTTCCATTGATTTGTTAAAAAACGCAGATGTAATGTGCAAAAGTGCTGTGTAACATGTTGCAATATATAAATATGAGATGATGCTAGATAGCCCAAGGCAATCACTATAAATTATATACAAACATCTAGCATCTATACCTCCTAAAGCACATAGAAACCCAAGAACAAATATCACTGTAAATACATTGTATCCAGAAAGTATTCAAAGTGCATCACCGTTGCCACATTTTGTTATGTTACAGCCTTATTCCAAAATAGATTAAATTCATTCTTTCCTCCAAATTCTACACACAACACTCCATAATAACATGAAATTTACGTGAGATTTTGACCTATTTATAAAAAAAAAATGAGAAAGCACATGTACGTAAGTATTCACAGCCTTTTCCATGAAGCTCAATATTGTACATCCTGTTTCCCCTGATCATCCTTGAGATCTTTCTTATTCTGCAGCTTAAATGTAGTGCACCAGTGGTAAACTCAGTTGATTGGACATGGTTTGGAAAGGCACACACCTGTCTACAGGATCAACAAAGTATTGATCAAAGGCTTTGAATACTTATGTACATGTCATTTCTCAATGATAATATATATATATATATATATATATATA
>CM070035.1:110404448-110420322 GCA_036250615.1 Ptychadena robeensis | reverse complement strand
GCCACAGGAGGGGCTGCAAAGATTACCGGACCCTGCAGAGTGCCTGGAAATGTGAGATAGCTACTCCCAGTTTTTTTAAAGACTTAAAAAAGAGAAAACTCTGCAAAGTGCTGCAGTTGCTTTCAGAGCTTCACCATTGAAGTCAATAGGGTCATTTAACAACAAAACGACCCTCTGAATGCGACAGAAGGCTTTTATAAATTACTGCTTGATTAACAACAGTACATTTTCTATTTTTTAAATAACCTCATTGACTTCCATTTAAAGCAAGGTCGTTTTCTGGTCTCTTAAAAAAGCAGAAAACGACCTTGCAAACGGCAGTATAAATTTACCCTAAATCTGTGGATGCATGTCACTACACTCCACCCCACTTGAACTTGGCGACCCCAGGAAGATAGGATCCCACTGTAACTCCTGATGGGCATACCTCTCAGATGGCCTACCAAAGTAAAGCTAGGCACCCATGGGTAGATCTGTAAATAGATTAGTCAGTTGCCTCTTCCATTCCTTCACCCATAGCAGGCATTTGTTGCAGTTCCTCATTGGGGACTTTAGCCCACAGATCAGTAGGGCCTCCCTGGGTCCTCACAAACATGACGTAATAGAGGGACTGGCCAGTGGAAGTGTGAATGGTATGGTTGTTTTCCCACATTACCTTAGCCAGAAACAGGGCCCCTGGTTTTTTTTCCCACACTAACTTGCTCTAGAAACAGGGCCCCTGTTTCAAATGTATATTCTTGAGGCGCCCATACGGTAAACAATAGTGTTTTATCGCCTGAGCAGCTGTTCTGGCTGTCTGGTCATGTGTTGGCACTGCCACAGCAAACTTCGTAAAATGATCCACCATCACTAAGATGTGGTGATAACCATCCTCAGAGGTATCCAACGACAAGAAGGTCAATTCTTCTAGCTGATGTCCAAGTTATAGTAGGCACTTTGATTTCAGCCCCTTCAGACAGAGTGCATATGATTCATTGTTGACAGACCTGTTCCACCACACCAGAAAGTCCCACACAACATGACTCTTCTCTTCAAGGTGTTGCAGGTCCTGTAGACTCCCCAGGTACCAGAGTCTGCATGGATGCGCTCGGGGACAGTCCTGGCCTGAGCTCAGCATAGTGGAGCCGCAATGGGGTCTTCTTGCTGAGTTTCCACCCATTCTTCTGCCTCCACATCTGGGTTCTGCAGAGGCTTGGCTTGAAGGTGTCGGCACAGTGTGTCAGCTGCGGCATTCCTTCTGCCAGGATGATAGTGTAGTGCATGCTTAAAATCAGCCCAGCGCTTTTTGAAGGCCCCCCAATTTTGCCAATATCCAGATGCACCAGCTGGGTACTATATTTCCAGACTTCGAACTTGGCCCCCTCAGGTACTCAGCAAACTTCGCCATGACAGCCCATACTAGTGCCAGATTGAATGAGCTATAATTGTCAGGGTTCTTCTTGCTCTCATGAAGGCTTCGGTTGGCATATGCTAGACACCAACTGCTGGCATTGGTTCTTAGTCTGAAAGGGAGCGTGAAATAAGCAAAAGCCAGGATAGGAGCAGTGGTCAACTGTGTCTTGAGGAACTCAAAGGACTGCTGCTGACTGGGACCCGAATTTACCTTTTGCTGTAGTTTCTTCTGACCAACACTACACAAGAGTTCCTGTATTAGGGCAGCATGTTGTGCGCAGCCTTTGATAAAGTGTCTATAATATCCTGCTAGGCACAGGGACGTCCTCACCTTGGTCACTGTTGTCGGGGGCTCCTAGTTGCATACGGTCTGCACCTTGTCTGGGTTGGGCATGACCCCTTTTCTGAATACCCTGTGGCCCAGATACTCTATTTCTTTCTTTAGCAGGTGGCACTTTTTCGGCTTCAATTTCAAACCATATTGGTGTAACCTGAAAAAAACTGCATCAAGATGAGCTAAGTGTGGTGGGGGAGAACACAACTATGTCATGCAAATATATCAGGATGCTTTCCAGGTTCAGATCCCCTAGGCATGATGCTCCATCATTCTTAGCAGCGGGGCATTGTTCAAGCCGAAGGGCATGCACTTGAACTGGCAGTCCATGGGAGTCCCATGGGAGTTACAAAGGCTGTCTTGGGCCTGTGTTTCTTGGCCACCAGGATTTGGCAATAACTACTTTCTAAGTCTAGGGTACAGAAGTATTTGCCCTAGAGCAGCCAAGCTCTCTTCGAATTCAGGTATGGGGTATGCATACCTGGTGGTGACCGCATTGAGTCGCCTTTAGTCGACACAAAAGCGAAGCTAACTATATTTCTTCCTCACCAGCAATACAGGGGCAGCACAAGGACTGTTGCTCTTTTCCATGACCTCCTTCTGCATAAAGTGCTTCACTTCTTGGTATAGATGAGTAGGTATACTTCAATATATCTGAGGGATGGGAGGGCTCCCAGCATTGAGGATTTCGTGCTCAATACCGTGGCAACAGCCATTATTATCTCCCTGAGAAAACACCTCTGCCCATTTGTCTAGCAATTGACTCACTTTCTCCAATTGAGCCCTGGTAAGTTGGGACGGAGCCAGATCTAGGAGGGCTAGTATGTGTATCCCAGACCACCCAAGGCCCTCTACAGGGCTCTGGCTCACTAAATTAAGCTGGGTGACATACCGCTTGTGGTGATACTCTTGAAACTCAATCTTCACCACTTTGGGGGCGATCATATCCTTAACCTCCTGGGTGTTTGGCCCAAGTTAAGAAGTGACAGGTTACTCACCTGTCGGCTGGATTCCCCCTGGCGGGTCTGCCCCCAACCGCGTCACCAGTGACGCGAAGGGGGTAGGCGGCGCCATAGACCTCCATGTAAATGGTGGGGCGTCGCCTTTTTTCAGCATATCTCCGGTGTCTCCAGTGTCGCCAGATTTATGTACTGAACCTCCAGCCGGGCAGGCACTCACAATTGCCTGTGGAGCGGTTATAAAATAACCGCGCGCAACGCCCAGAAGGTTTATTAGGGCCAGCTCGGTCACGACCTTGCCTAGAGGTAAACATAACTGGGTGGTGATCAGTATAGTCTTATGCTGCACTGCGGCCAGGGTCCAGTGGCTAAAGGGAGTTGTCTTGTGGCTTAAGGTTCCACAAAGACAGTTAAGCAGTGGAACCTAAATTGAGTCCCTACCCCCAAGGGAACCACCACATCCTCCCTGATCTACCACTACCTTCTCTTTAGGTGGCTGGGTGGCAGGTGGAAATTCTCCAGAACGAATGGGGAATGTCCTCCCTTGGGTTTTCTAGTCTAACTGCTTCTGGCTGGGATTATTGCATCCATCCCGTGGGTGGCACTTACCCACTTGTAATAGGGAGAGGGTGAGTGGCGGTGTTGACCCTGGTGGTGTGGAGGGGTTTAGGGTCCTCAGTCTCCCAATCCTGGAGCAGGAGGGCCAGTCCACAGGGTGGACATTTCTGTCTGAAGCTCCATCACCCCTTCTGTCAATCTCTAAATGGCTACCTTTATAGGGGTGGCTGAAGCGGGAACTAGTGGCTCGTCTTGTTCTCAGGGGCAGGGTCCAGGGATTTTTGCACTCTTGCAAGACAACAGCCAGCTCCAGGAGGTCATAGTAGGGAATAGGCCAGTCCCTACTCTCTTGGAAGCTAAGCCTTTAGCAAACTGTTCCTTAAGCCACAGTCTGTCTTTCCCCCAGGCAGAGCAACCGACGGGGACAGACCGACGTGACTGATCTGTCTCTGACATATTTGAGTTGCTAGCTATTGCTACCCCACGGCAAAGTCATACCGGGCAGCTGCTTCCTTCAAATAAATTGTTCACCAAATTTACCTAGGCTCCCTGCTCGCCCATACATGGCCTCTAATTGGCTGACAATCTTGTCCAAAGTGTTATCTTTTTTGTGAGAGATAGTAACCACCAGGATTCCACATTGGGCCCAGTCATTCAAGTCCTGACTGGGACTCACAAACTTGGGTAATTGTTACTGCAAAAGGCCTCCCATTAAGATCGGCATGCTGATGCTCACTGACAGGGACATCTGGTTCGCAGAGAGATTGGTGGGGTCCAGGGCTGCTGCTACGCCTATCTGATTGTCATTACTGGACATGGTTGACCCTGTTCCTGATGCCAAATGTAGAGGTTCAGGAATCAACCGATGACAAGAGGTGACTTATGTTGCAATAAACTTTATTCTAAATGAGGCCCTGCATGTCTCCCTACAAACGCAGCAAACTTGTAATTGAGTAGTGTTCAGAGAAGAGTACAGAGGCAGAGTGACCCCGCTTACTCTAGGGAACCCAAACTGCTTGCACCACAATACCTAAATGGGGCCATGGAAAGTAGGGCCAGCACTGGCTGGTACTTGCATGTCCAGAGGGTGTATACAGTGGATTGGAAGGATCATGGCATAGGCAGTACCCCAGTAGCGTTTAGACTGCTCCATGCAGTCTGGGCCACCCGCCACCCACTGAAAACCTGGCACAGGTCTGTGGCTGGAAAGGAAGAAACACCTCTTGACTGGGTCTTATAAACAGATTGTATTGTTTATTTTGCCCCCTGTACACTGGATTAGACTGTGGTGGGTAACAGCCAGGGGAATCATTGTCAAGCATCTGAAAAGGGACACTACCCTGAATCTGAGGATGCATGTCAGTACATAACTATGACATTTTCAGTACTTTCACAGTAAATCATCTTATATCTGTACCAGAATACAGATTTCTAACACATAATGAAAACTGGACTAGAAATAAACATTTCATTCAATTATTTTGCAGGTTGGCAGCTTAAATGCATGCTTTTTTGGAAAGAAGGGATTCCAAGTCGAACTTTATGAAGCAAGAGAAGGTAAGAGAACATGAATAAATATTCAAAATGCTGACTCTAAGATAAGATTAACAGATACTATGTAAAGGAACATCTCTGCAATCAACCACATTTAAATATATTAAGAGAACAAATCGGTGATCAACTGTTGAATAGTTTGAAATATAAGTGCCTCACCCCTGAAAATAGAAAAACAAAAATGGACCAATCACAATATAGGGTTGCCACATGTATGGGGCTATTTGTGGCACAGAAAATCTAAACATGATTGTTCATTTAAAACATACTTTTATTATAAATACATCATTAAAATCTTTCATATCAATATGCAGGCATGATTATAAAAAATAGTAATATACAGACATGATTATAGGAAATAGCAGGCGCCCACTGGAATTTGTCACAACAGAGACTCCTACGCATTTCACCCCAATCGGGGCTTCCTCAGGGAGAATGGGGTTGCCTGTGCACAAAGAAAGACAAATACACAACATATATATCCCAGTTGGGAGATGCACACCTAACACACATGGTCTAAACTGGTATAACTCACTTCCAGGACGTTACAATTGAACACCAGATGGATGGTGAGGTGGTTATCGTCAAAATTGTGGCGGAATCCGACAATTCAATGATGGTAAACGTGTCAGGAGACAAGGACACCGAGGACCACGCGGTGCCCCAGCCAATGCGCAGACTTATTAGGGAAGCAGCTGATGAAGCTGAAAATTAAATATATACTGTATGTATTTTAAGAGAGCTCTAACAGGATTAGAACAACAGTCACATTTTGTTATTGATGTCTACGTTTCCAATAGGTGAATAATTCCAATGTTAAATGGAATGCATCACATGTGCTCCACTTGGTGCTTTAACCTAATTATTGTGTCCCCTACAATACAATTGCAAAGCACCTGTGTACAAATGTAAAGCATGACATCACAAGTTACTATTTTGTAGTAGAAACTAAAAGAAAAAAGTGTCTTGAACCTTTATGGGTATGTATGTATGTATGGGCAGTTGTGCTAAAAAGTTGCATACCCTGATAGAATTTTTTAATTTCAGAGAATTCAAATGATAGCAGAAAAACTTTTCTTTCACTAATAGTTAGTGGTTGGCTGAAGCCATTTATTGTCAAACAATTACTTTTAGGCTAGGCATCCGCTGGTGTCAGCACAAGGCTTTGTTGGATGCAGATGGGCTGCATCTACATCAACGTGACGGAGGCTCGGACCGACGGATCAGTAGCTCTGATGGGCTGTGGAGACAGCCCTATCAAAGCCCCATTGCCTTCAATGGGCGGCTGGTGCACTCTGTTAATATCCCTGTGTTCAGTTCAGGGTTTTAACAGATAGTGGAGCCCTAGCTTTACTCTTTTTAAGTCATAATCACATTACACGAATTACCCTGATCAAAAGTTTACATGCACTGGTGAGAATGACTATTACAGGTAACCATCTTCACCTGTGATCTGTTTGCTTGTAATTCATGGGTGTGTTTAAAAGGTCAAGGACTTTCTTGACTTGTAACAGACCTTTGCATTGTTTATCCAATGCTGCATTGATTTTCTAGGGACTCTAAGCTATAGGGACAGCAAAAGAATTGGCAATTGATCTGCAGACAAAGGTAGCTAAACAGAAAAGGGATATATGTAAATAAATTAGGGTTTCTGTTTAAATCACACAATGGTCAAATTTCAGCCACAACTGCCAGGAAAACTGATAGGGTTGCAAGAAAGAACCCAGAAATACAGGAATGGGGTGTGGCTGTTTCCAGATGCACAATAAGAAAGATAGCCTGCAAGGTCAAGTTGCCACAAGAACAACACAAAGAAAAGTTTTAAACCTTCTGGCTCAGTCATTTGGGGTAATGAGACTAAAATTTAACTTTTTTGGCCACAACCATTAATGCTACTTATGGAGACGACAAGGTCAATAATGAAATGTACAGCATTCCTACTATGAAGCATGGTGGTGGATTGCTGTTGTTTGGGGATGTGTGAGCTACAAAGACACAGAAAATGTGGTCAGAACTGATGACAATATGACTGCAGTAAGTTATCAAAAAATAGCCCGGAAGCTGCACGTGGAATATATTTGAACATGCAATTATCAAAAACACAAGGCCAAATTGAGTGAAAGAAAAGTTTTTGTGTTATCATTCATATGAAAAATGACATAAATTCTGCCAGGGCATGTAAACTTATGAGCACAACTGTATGTATGTATGTATGTGCTGCCTTAGGCACACAGACCTTTATAGAGAGCCACATTTATAGCTGTGTGCCATGGATGTTTGGAACTTTTTGAATACTTGTGCCTCTACTTAAACAATGTCTTCATCTTGATAAGTGGGTAATAAGACATTTTTTTCTTTTGCCAGAACCCCTTGTTTTGTAAAAAATACAATTGCCTGGGGTTCCCCCCAATCCATAACCACTCCTCTTTTGGCATAGGGTCTAGCAGGACTGCAAAAGGGGCCAACAAAGCAAAGCCCATCCTCTCCTTGTCATACCTCACCCCCTTAAGGCAGAGACACATTTCTAAAATGTTTTATTAATCTGCCCTACATCATACAAACATATTCTCTGCACAGTTCAGAAAACAGATCACACACTGATTCAACACACATACGGTACTTCTTTATTTTCCATACTGCAGGTATTACTCAGAGGCAGGATTAGCATCAAAAGAGTCCTTTTGCATGTACTTGTGCTTTGGACAAGAAAGCTAGGGAGGTTAAATAAAAAAATCATCTGAAACAATCATTGAGGCCCCTTTCACACGAAATGTGTTGCGTTTTTACAGTACTGCTTGTTACCATTCACACTGCATGCGTTGCGTTTTTAAAAATGCAGCGTTTTTACATGCGTTTTTAAAATGCCCTGTTGCATGTATTTTTATGCATTTTTGATTGCTTTGTTCAAAAACGCAGATGTAATATGAAAAACACATGAGTTTTTGTAAATACTGTATGTGTCACATGCCTTTAAAACTCATATAGTGGGAAAGGACACTGATAATTGTCTCTTTTTATATTATATATGTTTTGTATATTTAACACAATTACGTAGTGAATGTAACTAAGGTATTACATTTACAAAAATATAAAGGAAATTTTATAAAAAAAATAATAAAAAATGAATACATTTTTATAATAATTTAATACATCAAAAATGTGTCCTACCCAGAATGGGAATGTTAATAATTGACAATGGTGCTATAAATGTGTAAAGTTGAGAAATAAAAGAGAAGCATATTGATGAGGAATAAGCTGTGAGAAGAATCTGGTGTGTGACATGTGCTTTAAAATAATAGAAAGAAACATTAAACATAAAGATGCATTTCTTTGTCTATATATGGTATGCCACATTTTAAATCAGGCACAATTATCTGATTTTATGCTACAATCTTGTCTTGTGTATATTTATGTTTATTATGTATATGTACATTGTACCACTGCTGCTACTTGTTGAATTTTTTTACAGATATAAGAACAGCCAAAACTGTGAGTGGGAGGAGCATCAATTTAGCACTCTCTAACAGAGGACGCCAAGCTCTTCAAGCTGTTGGGTTAGAAGAAAAGGTAATTGGAAACATACAGAATACATAGGACACACCAGAAACATCCAACAGTAGAACAAATTGTATAAATAGACAATATTTTTTTAAAACTAATACAAGGAGAATAGAAAAATAGCATTTTTAATACATGTTACAAGGCTGTTAATGATAATTATATGTATCTTTATACACCAAGAAGCAAAACCTATTGTTACACCTGGCTATTACACCTACAGGATGTTTTATGACCCATTCTGAATGAGCATCAATGAGCATCAATATGGATTAAGTTTACAGCCATAATAGTTTTTAGCTTTCACTTCTGAGTTCTTTCATACCAGAATTGCTCGACTTGGTTTTTACAGATCTTGATTTGTGCTCTGAATCATGTTTAAAAAATTCTTTCCTTAAACTATTCCCACAAAGTTGAAAGCATAGAGATGTCCAAAATATATTTGTATGCTAAAGGCCCTTCCCTTGAAATAAAGGGCATAGGGAAATCCTTAAAATGCACCCTATACCATTATCCCTTTTCAAGGAACCTGTATAGCTAAAACAGTGACGTCATTAATTTGGTGTTCTTCTTGAATCTGCCAGTCACACTGGACAGAGAAGGTTGACTTGTCACTCTACAGAACTGTCTGAATTGCCCCCAACCCCAGTTGTAGCAGGGTTTTTTTCACTACATCTGAAATATGTGTTTAGTGATGGTAGGTTTGCATGCAACTGGCTCATCCATTCCTTGAAGCTCATAGCACTCAGTCTTTGTGCTGGGGGTTAATGTCAATAAAGTATTGATGTCTTAAGCCCCCCATAGACAGGCAGACTCCTCCATACAACTTTCATGAGACTTACCAACAACTATGTAGTATAGTGACCTTCCTGATAGAATACATAGTGATTGGAAGGTGTAGAAAGGTCCTCCTATTACATGGTTTTGGTAGAAGAAAAGTTGGTTGTACAGAAGTTGCATGGAGGAGTCTGCCTGTCTATGGGGGGCTTTACATTCTATGCCCCCTCTGTATGTGCTTTCTGCACTCTATGATCATATGTGGTCTATAAATTCCCAACTGAGTTTCTGTTTTTCCTAGCATGTCAACTTTGCAATAATAGGACTTTCAGTTGAGTATCAAGGGTTACTTTTTTGAGTTGACTAATTGCAGGGGTGCCATCCTCTGACACTACCACACCTGAATTCACTGAGCTTTTTTTCTTAACTAATGTCATATATACAAACTGCATGGGTATGTGCTTGTTTTTTTTTTGCATGTGTCAATGGGTCTGAATAAAACCAATATATAAAGTTTTTTGACAACGTTAAGCCCCCCATAGACAGGCAGACTCCTCCATGCAACTTCTGTACAACCAACTTTTCTTCTACCAAAACCATGTAATAGGAGGACCTTTCTACACCTTCCAATCACTATGTATTCTATCAGGGAGGTCACTATACTACATAGTTGTTGGTAAGTCTCATGAAAGTTGTATGGAGGAGTCTGCCTGTCTATGGGGGGCTTAAGGATATGTTTCCTACATTTTGGTTAAAAAAAAAGGACATTTAACAAGCCAATAGTATCCTAAACTGACAGAGCATCCTTGGACAATAGATATTTTTTGCTGGATTTAAAGTGGACCTACCACCAGAAATCTATATTTTAATGAATGGCACTAAAAGTGTTGATAATAGGGAGGAATGCGATTAAAAAAAAACATACCTCTAAAGCCCCCCATAGACAGGCAGACTCCTCCATACAACTTTCATGAGACTTACCAACAACTATGTAGTATAGTGACCTCCCTGATAGAATACATAGTGATTGGAAGGTGTAGAAAGGTCCTCCTATTACATGGTTTTGGTAGAAGAAAAGTTGGTTGTACAGAAGTTGCATGGAGGAGTCTGCCTGTCTATGGGGGGCTTTATGAGCAATTAAACCCGAAGTGAGGGAGAGCTGCAGGATTATTTTCTTGAATTGCTCATTACAAGTTTAGTTTTTTTTATTGAATTCCTCCCTATTTTGGGCACTTCTAGTGCCATTTATGAAAACATAGATTTCTGGTGGTAGGTCCGCTTTAATCCTGTGTTTTGGACATCTTTAAAAAATTACATGGACTGGCAAACTATGAGACATATTGGCAGGTAAACAACCCCTTGTCTGTGTACTGCCTTATATTCTTATACTCTCAAAACATTGTTGGTTTAAAATATCATAAAAAATAGACCAGTTGACTCGCTGGCCTTTTTTTGTAGGAACCTGGATTCTACCTGATATAGACAATATACGGGACTTTCACGGCCAAATATGTAAAAAAACAATATGTTTTATTGTCACAAAATACAAAGTAAACAGAAACGATATAGTATATAGAATTAGTACTTTACAAATAGTGGGTCTAGGCCCTGAATATCAGTCACAAAACCATACTAATATTTAGGGTGTAGGTGTCATAGTTAGGTAGTTGCCTCCCCTAATAAACTAAATCTGAAAAATAACTAGTCAGAGCAACAACGGGCTCTGATGGGTTAATCCTGCAAGGGTATACCGGCAAAATTGTGGTCAAAAAGCCGTCATTATTTTAGTCATAAAAAGTCTTTATTACAAACATTGGACTATTTCGTTAGATAAAAACATATAAAAAACCCATATTTTCAGGTTACAATAAAGAGCACATAGGGTGGTTCCACATAGATGATACATTCAATCTGTTGATTGATCAACTTCCACAAACAGGATAAGACCTCCTACATGTTTCGCCCACTTGGGCTTCCTCAGGGAGGCTGTTTAGTGAAACGTTTTCTTAATGGGTTTCCACCTTGTGCTCTCAGGTGCCTAAACCAGGCAACACAACCGGAATCAGACTGAGGATGGTCAACTGATCAGATCAGGATGTATCCACCGGGATACGTCCACCTCCACCAGGGGTCAACGCGGGGGGAGAGGTGAGCTAGATCACCTCATTGATGGCCGTCAAAGTTGGCCAGGTTGTTGCGCCATACACTTGGGCTACCCTAGGGATAGGTGGAGATGGGGGATAGGTTAACCGCTGTCCCACCTCGCCTCTGCCTCCTATGATGTTGATCCCCCCTTACCTGCGGACCGATGGAGCCCTATAGGCATCATTTCACTATAGGCATCATTGGTTTACTATATGGTTTTAAAAAAAAGTGGCATTCACAGTGCATTTCTTGAATGGATGGATAAAATAATTGCCATATTTTAGACTAATGTTACATAAAAGAACAAATGTGGGTTTATTCAGTGTCAGACTTTAAGTCCTGTACTCATAATGGATCCTGGGAGATACATTTTGTGCTTGCAATACACCCTGCTCCATAATAGCTAAACAGAATGTAGTTCATTAGTTCAAATTCATTAATTGTGAAATATTCAGCTTTACTGAGGATACAGATATTTTCCATCAGTTACTAGAATTGGAAATGTTTGGATCAGTTAAAAGCATAACACACTTATATGTTTACAGGTTTAGGAAAAAAACTGAAACACACGAAAGAAACCCTTTTTTTCTAAAGTAGGAAGATGCAATCTACAAACAAATGTCTGGGCATATTTAGCTCTTTCAGTACGAGCAACAAACTCACTTAAGGTACCCATACATACGATTTTTCGTGCGATTTTAGCCCTTCCGACCGATCCGGTCGGTCGGGTAGGTCGATCGTTCGGGATTCATAACATTCAAATGTATCCGACCGATGCTGTTTTTAGAAAAATCGGCCGAAAAGTCTTTTAAAAGATTCCTAATCCAACCGGCCGATCGGTCGGACGGTGACTAATCGGAGGCCGAAAAATTGTGCATCCGACCGACTTTTAAAAATAACAGTAAAGCAAAAATCGGGAGTCGAAATCGAATTGGTCCGCGAAAAATCGCAACGTGTATGGGTACCTTTAGGTATTGCAAATGGTAATTTTTGTTTGCATGTGAATATAAAGCCCATAATAAGGTGATTTCTGATGTAGGGAAATGCCCAAATTTAAAGAAAACATTGGTAATGTTTTTCTGTTTTGGTTCCAATAGATTGTAGCCAAGGGCATTCCTATGTATGCCAGAAGGATTCATACCCGTAATGGAAAAAAATACTCTATACCATATGGAAAGCAGGACCAGGTAATGTTTACAATATTTAACCAACATCAACAAATTATGATCAAGTCATACACAAAATCTAAGCTGCGGTTAACTAAAACTTGTTGTAATATATAATGGTGTCAAACAGCTGCCTAATGAAGAATTTTCTTATGTAATTAATGGAATATCCCTATTAATCCCTAATACTGTATCACAGTCATATATGGGGAAAAAAGGAACCATAGGAGTGCCCATCTTTTTCTCCCAAGCAGAAGTTCTGTGACAGATGTCTACATAATTGAGGGTAAAAATTACAGGCATATATAAAAGAAATATGGGGGTTACCAATTAATGTCCCCTTTCTAAACATTCAGGGATACCTCTTGGGTAGGGATATGGGGGTTAAATGGATTTTTTTTAACACACTTTATTGGCATTTTCGAAAACAAACGACTTTTTCACAGTACAACGTTACAAGTCACACAGTGCATGTCTAAAAACAGATATAGCCATTACTATGGGAATGATTGCTGTAGGACTCGAGAGTAGACATACCTCTTACCACAAATTAAAACATACACATATTCAAATATATAAACTTTTAGATTACTTGGAGACAGCGTACATTGGTCTCAGAGCAGAAATACCCTGGATGTCCAGGTCTGAGCAAGTAATCTTATAACCAGTAAATTCAATTCAATATATACAAAGAAAATTTAACCTCTAGAGAAGTAACAGTACGGTCAAACCCTAGAGTCGGTAGGATTCAGTCAGCAGTCAAGGTAGGTCAGTCGGGTCTTCTGGGAGTTAGGGGTAGGGGGCCCCCTGTCTAGATGCGACGCCAGATGGGATCACTAGCGCCCATTACCCTTTCCCTTGCGGGGAGGGTATCTGAAGCAGATTCTTTGTGGCATACCAAGTCGAGTGTTGGTGTCGTGTCATGAGCAGGGTGATCTCCTGTTGGGCCAGTATGTGATGGATATAGGCCTGCCATCTTCTAAAAAAATTGGTGACGGCTCGGTCTGGGGCAGTTTCTGCCTCTAATTGCTCCATATTATATAAGTCACGAAGGGATCTGTGGAGTAGCGCTATATCAGGAGGAGCTGGGTGCAGCCACATTTTCATAATACATCTGCGACCTGTGAGGAGGCATAGTTGTGTCCAGTGCGACACAGAATGTTTAAGTAAGGGTTGAGCCCTCCGGTCGCAGTATGCAAATAGTATGAGTAATGGCTCAAGGCAAAGTGTTTCTTTAGTAATCCTAGGGGTGTAGGCCAGGACCGCTTTCCAAAACCTTTGAATTTCCTGGCAGAAACAGAGGCAGTGACCCACCGGAGCTTTCACCAGGCCCCACTTTGGGCATTTGCCGGATGAGAGAATGTGTGGTTTGTCTGTCTGGTTGATTGGATAGAAACCCAAGTAAGCCTTTTGCATGATTTTGTACTGCGTTTGACGCCAGACCTCGCTGCTGGTCAGTCGCGTTACTCTAAGATATCCTGACAGCAGGCGGTCCCCCAGGTCAGGGATGTCAAGTCCCGGGCCCAGGAAGAGCGTGTGTGTCCTCCCCCTTTGGTTGTGACTTCCAGTGTGAGATATTGATAGACATTCGAAATTTTCGCAGATCTGTGTATCATATGTGTGCTCCCAGTGCTCGCTCTGGTGAGACTAGTAGGGATTTCCAGAAACTCGACATTTGCCACCAGAAGAACACATGCGAGGCTGGGAGATCAAACTAGTCTCTAAGTTCTTGGAATGTTAGTGGGTGAAATTTGGATTTATGAAAGAGAAAAAGAAAGCTTCTTATATGCAATCCTTGCCTTCCCTTTCCTCCATATGAATCGTGTGAAGGTCCTTTGAAGTAAGGACACATCCTTGTTTTTTAAAAGTAATGGAAGGGTTTGGAGAGGGTATAATAATCTCGGAAAGCTAGACATCTTCAGCAGGTGTTCCCTGCCAAAGAGCGATAGTGGCAGCGACTGCCACATTTCGAGTTGCCTACACATATCAGTTATTAGTGGGGGAAAGTTTAGTGAGTGGCGGGTGTGGTGCCGATGTTTATGCCTAAATATTTAATGTGTGTACTTGTGAGTCTAAAGGGGGTGTTACTGGCCCAGTCTCCCCTCCTGGTTCGGGTCAGGGGAAGTATTTCACTTTTCCCAAAAATAATTTTGAGGCCACAGATGGTCCCAAACTGTTGTATAGTGGAGGTTATAATAGGAATATCTTGGCTGCGGTGAACAGCAGAATATCATCCGCAAACATAGCTATCTTAAATGACGGATTGCCCACCGGAATGCCCGGCAGAGATGTCGCATTCACCAAGTAACTGGCCAAAGGTTCTAAGGCTATATTAAAAAGTAACGGTGAGAGCGGACACCCCTGACGCGTGCCCTTTTGTAGTGTAATGGGGAAGGAGAGGGAGCCCATAGTATTCACCCTTGCCGTCGGATTCATATATAGTTGATGCAGGAAGTGGATAACAGGACCCGCAAAGCCCATCTCAGACATGCATCAAGTGATAAAATGACAACGTCCTCTTTAGGAAAGGCCTTGGCATATTCCATTGCCAACAGTACTTTGCGGATGTTCCAAACAGACGATCTGCCTTGCAAAAAGCCGGTTTGATCGGGTCCTATCAAAGAGGGGAGGGTTTTAGCCAAACGGTCAGCAAGGATTTTAGAAAAAATCTTTGCGTCCACATAGATTAACGATATGGGCTGATACGATCCAGGTTCCAAGGGATCCTTATCTTTCTTAGGGAGTACCCAAATGTGTGCCTCCTGGCCCATTGGGAAATAAGAACCCCCTTCCCAAACTGACATCGGTCAGGATGCAGCCAACTTGTGGTGACAGCATTTTGTAAAGCTCCACAGGGAAGCCGTCAGGTCCTGTGGATTTGTTATTAGCCATACGTTTAATGGCAGCGTCAACGTCCTCCTGGGTTATGGGGGCAATTAACAGGTCCAGAAGGTCTGGTGTGACCTTGGGTAAGGAAACGTTCTCTAGTAAGTTGTCGGTTTCTGTCGATGGGGGAGCGTCAGTCATGTTTGAATATAGCGTTTGGTAAAATTGGTGGAAAACAGAGGCTATCTCGGCTGGAGCAGGCAACAGTTTACCTGTCGGTGTTTGTAATGAAGCTATATGTGGTGCCCCTTGTTTGTTCCTGACTAGGTTCGCTAATAAACGGCCTGCCTTATTGCCAAATTTGTGCATACGGAGTTTGAAATGAGCGTCTTTGATCAGTTCAAGGCGTAGTGCCCATAGGTCAAACGCTCGCTTGCAGGCATACCAGCAGTCCCTGTTATGTGCTGAGGGGGTTGTCCTCAGCGTGTCATGGGCTTTGCGTAGGTTAGCGCTGGCGGCTTGGTATTGCTCTTTAGCTCTCTTTTTTGTATAGGCTGCATAAGACATGATCCTACCCCTTTAGCAGATGTCTGGTGTTTGGAGAG
>CM070035.1:110357307-110393537 GCA_036250615.1 Ptychadena robeensis | reverse complement strand
CGTGGCTCCCAAGTCACACTTTGCCTAACCCTGGTATAGAGCAATTTAGGGCAGTATGAACAGGATCAGGGTAATCCTTAACCAGGATCTGTAATTTAGGGCTCGTGCACACTGTCAAGCTGTGCTTGCGTTTCTGGTGACACGAAAATGTCCTGCAGCATGCACTTTTGCAGGCACAGCACAAGCATTTTCCAAAAACTTATATGGAAGATACAAGCACATTTCTCTTTCAGTACACTGCACACAGATCACTACAGCTGGGTAGGGTTCTCCCCAGAAACTTTTTAGAGCCGTGTGGCATGAAAAAGTATTGTGGTAGGATGGGAAAATTTGCTGGTAGGAAAAGCTAAATGTGCTTTTTTTATTGAACTATTAAAGCCTAATAGAGATAAATGTTTTCTGATATTTCTGCTACTTAAGACTATTGCAGGAACCTAAAAGCTTAAGTTTAACCAATTGTGACTTTTGATCAATTTTTATAATCCGTTTCTAATAATTCGGTAGTGGAGAGAGGAGAAATATTCACCCAGGGAATGCTGTTTTAAAAATAATGAAAATATTGGGATTGGCAGAGCAGAAGATGGTGTGAATTAGCACTTATGTTAACAGATAGACCACAGACATGTAGTTTAAAACAGACTAATTAAAAAACAAATATTGAAAAATTATACAGAGATCACATGTTAATCAATTAGTGTAAGTAAAACATTGTTATCTAGTATCACTGTAAGGAGCCTTTCACACTATACGTGTTGCCTTTTTCTAAACATGAAAGTTTTTTTAAAATGTACGTTTATACAGTACTGCATTGTCTCATAGAAAACCAATGTTACCATTCACACTGCATGTATTGCCTTTTTAAGCCCTGCTGCATGCATTTTTAGTGCATTTCTATGTTCAAAAACGCAGATGTAATGTGCAAAATGCAAGCCTTTAAAAAACACATATAGTGTGAAAGGGTCCCAATGGGTGCCAATGTTCCCAATGAGTGACCACGTGTGGCAAAGTGCCTCACGCCTTGGCTCCCCGCCAGCTCTCCCAGCAAGAAGATTAGCCAGGGAGGTGGAGAAGCTGTCAGATGGGAGATCTATGGGAGATGTATTGGTCTATTTCTGCAGAGCCCTGCTCATATAAGCAATGCAGAGCTCACTTACACTTGCAGCTTCCCCACAGACACACAGCCTAGAGGGCAGACAAGCAAACAGCTTCCCTCACGCCCCCCCCCCCCTTCC
Organism: Ptychadena robeensis; assembly: GCA_036250615.1. Taxonomy (NCBI): domain Eukaryota; kingdom Metazoa; phylum Chordata; class Amphibia; order Anura; family Ptychadenidae; genus Ptychadena; species Ptychadena robeensis. The sequence continues at coordinate 110,392,305 of CM070035.1, read as the reverse complement.
CTGTATGCAAGGAAGATTATGATCTACCCTGAAATGTGCTCTCTAGTGACATCATTTTCAGTTGTGGCTGAAGTTGGTACCGCAGGGGATTTTTTAAAACATTTTTTTATTCTGGTTTTCCTGCTTTAAAAACTAGATGCGTCTTATGGTCAGGTGCATCTTATAGTCAGAAAAATACGGTACTTGCTGCAGGAAAACAATTATGTATAATATGTCATTTCACATAAGTAAGTAAGAATATATGAATTAGCATAATTAGCTTACTTTGAGTTTCCATGGGTGGATGGAGACCATGCTTGGATAAGCTATAAATAATACAAATTCCCTAGTTAAACAAAGAGACTGGAATAACATTAGCCATCTAATGCAACCAGGTAAAGCAGTATTATTTCCAGTGTGGTCCATATGGCAGGGAGGAATGTATGAAGGTGAGGTGAGCGACCATATCTTAAAATGGAGATGCGGGTCCTGCAGTAAAGTTCGGAACTCTGCAGAAGCCACGAATTGTGACCAGAGTTGCTATGTAGCGCAGAAAAGTTCACCTGTCTTTTGAAGGGAACTGATCAAGTCCTCAAATTTTTACTTAAAGTTACTTTTATTTAACCAGCAAGTTATTTTTTGATGGGAAATGACAAAGTTGTCTCCTAAAAATAATAAGACGATGTACAAGAGACATTTTTGTGGAGAAAAATAATTCTCAGCTTTTATTTACATTTGAGCAAAATTTAAAAATTCATGTCCAAAATTATTCATAATCTTCCCAAGCTGTCACAGTCTCTGGGAAAATATAAAGTTCTATACCATTTCAAATAGTCCAAGCTGTTCTAAAGCATCCTAATTATCCTGATTAATTGGACACAGCTGTTTTAATCAACTCACCAGGTGAAAAACAGGAGCTCTCTGCAGTTGGTTTGTGGACAGTCATGGCTAAGATAAAGGAGCTCAGTGTGGAACTGCGGCTGCACATTGTGGCTACAAAATCATATCTATATGTTTTCAAGTTCCAGTGGCTACAGTTCAAAGTTTTATTAAAAAATACAAGATGTTCCACACTGTGGAAAATCTCAGAGGACATGGATGGAAGTCAAAAGTGACAGGAGGATATCGAGATAAGGCACACAAAAGCTTGCTTGGCCTTTGCAAATGCTCATCTGGACAAAGAAAAAGACTTCTGGTCTTCTGTGTTATGGTCACATGAAACAAAAATGTAATTGTTTGGTCACAATAATCTTTCCTTCATTTGGCGTAAAAAAGGAGAAGCCTTCAACTCAAAGAACACCATCCCCACTGTCAAACATGGTAGTGGGAACCTAATGCTTTGGGGTGTTTTTCAGCCAATGGACCAGGGAACCTAATCACAGTAAATGGCGCCATGAAAAAAGAGCAATACATGAGGATTCTCAACCACAACATCAGGCAGTCTGCAGAGAAACTTGGCCTTCGGCATCAGTGGACATTTCAGCCTGACAATGACCCAAAACACACAGCAAAAGTGGTGAAGAAATGGTTAGTAGGTTAGCAGACAACAACATTAACATTTTGGAGTGACCCAGCTAGAGTCCTGACCTGAATCCAATTTAGAATCTGTGTTATGGTAAGAAGACCCTCCAACCTAAAGAATTTGGAGCTCATTGCTAAAGATGAATGAGCAAAAATACCTGAGGAGACATGCACAAAGCTGGTCTGCAATTATAGGAAGTGTGTTATTGCTGTAATAGCAAATAAAGGCTTTTCTATTGATTATTGAGAAGGGTATGAATAATTTTGGACTGGACACTTTTTGCTCACATGTAAATAAAAGCTGAGAATTTTTTTTCCACAATAATGCATCTTGTACATCGTCTTATTATCTTTTGGGAGACAACTATGTCATTTCCCATCAAAAAATAATTTGCTGAATGAATAAAAGAAACTTTAAGTCAAAATGCCAGGGGTATAAATAACTATTATTAATAATTATTGCCAGTTGCCAGGGGTATAAATAATTATTGACTCGACTGTATACATATATATATTGTAAAGTAGAGGGGCAAAAGCGATCACCAGTATAGCCACGCAATAAACAAAACTCAGGTTTATTTTCACCCAAAATATAGTCTTTTTCCATAATTTTGTATGCAGCTTACCAAACAAACATTCACTGGTCTAAGTCCTTAGTCAACAATTATGCTCAGTCTGCCGGTGTTTTCAAAAGTCCTGCAAGCCCTTCTAGGCTTTCCACGTGAAAACGTTTTTCCAGAGAGAGTAAGACTCCACACAGGTTACACACCTGACCACTGTTCCTACAGCCCACGTCCTCTGAATTCAAGAAAAAGTCCCAGCATTTTATCATGATACATAAAACCTCTGAATAGGTCTTTGAACTGGTCCAGGACACATTTAACTGTTGATTGCCATATGTATGTATTTCTCTAGAAATCTGTGTTCCTGAGTTTTCAAGACTCCGGGTTCCAGATGCTCATGCAATTTCTGATTTGGCTATGTACAACTACAAGGAGGTGAGTAATTTTTAACAGTTCCTTTGTACATTTTCTCTAGAAGATGAAGAATAAAGTACAATGAATACTAATATAGAAGTAGAAATTATCAATGCGAAGATTGTGTTAATAATACATATATATTTGCAAAAGTTTAATGTCTTGGCTAAGGTAAGGCTATGCATGTATGCCCTTGCATATTTACACATCTGTATTTTTTTCATTCTTCTAAGTAGGCAACAACATTCTCATCTACTTTTATTTCGCCAGTGTGGATGCCAAGTCCTCTATTCTGGCTTAAGAGTAGCTCTGGGTGCTGCTTTTATTTTCCATCTCTATATTATACATTAATCCTTCCTAAAAATGTCAGGGGGGTTTCCGCATCAGTCGGGACCCCCTCCACTAAGCGTTTTGCTTGGGGGAGCACATAGACTTTACCTGCTCGGCTGATGCTGTGTTTAGACATCTGCAGATGCAGAGGTTCAACGTACTCCACTACGTTCAGCCCTGCATCGGCGGAGTGGCACAGCCCTGTGAGAACACAGCATCCGACGAGCAGGTAAGTGAATGTGCTCCATCGGGACCTCCCGCCAAGCAATGCGGGGGGGGGGTCCCGATGGATGAGGAAACGACCCCTAACATTTAATTTGCACTCTTAAAATGCAAAGCTTCGACCCAAAAAAAAACCCATATGGCTCATAAGGTTTGAAACTTTTCTGGGATTGGCGGTGTGGCAATAATCATATCAGTAAAATGAAGGATCCTGTCTCTGCAATTAATTTCTGGTCAGAAGGGTTGAGGGTCCTTACCCAGCCCAAAAGTTAATAGCAATTATACTTTTAGGTTTTTTTTGTGTTGTTAAAAGTTTTAATGAAGTTGTTAGTTACTGTAACATTATTAAAATGTTTTTTGCATAAAACAGATGCGGGCTCATGTAAATTCAAAATGGTTTCTTTTTCGAAAACATGTGGACAATATTCTTCATACTATAATGCCTTCTACTTTTATTCCGCTTTATTCAATGGTAAGTACTATATGTTAAGGTAAGACATTTATTATATACCTTGTGCTGCATTAATACTACACAATGCACCTACATGTTACACCTATCTTTACTATCCTCCAATATCAAATGCATACTTACATCTATTTCTCACCTAAATACTGTAGCATAGTGCCTGTAAAACCACTTATCATATCTAATATTAGAAATGTGGTATATCGCTTTGAACACATTATTTTACATTTAAAGCTGCAACATTTGACTAATTCTGTTTCCCTACGACCCTTTTAAGGGTTGAATGCTTGTTTAGGTCTAGAGAGAGCTGCATTCTCTTAGCAGCTTCTCATGTAGACCAGCCCCTGCTCCTTGTGTAAGACAGAGTTTGGGGACAGTAGACAGTGCCAGGAGCGCAGGATCAGGTAAGTACATGTCCTCTTGTTTACCCCCTTGAAATGAATCAGTATTTAACACAGTGGTGTTATAAAGGGCCACAAGTGCGTCCCTCAGCATCACTAAAAAAAATTGTATAAGCATTTCAGAATGAAAAGAGCATGCATAGCTAGAAGACATTTTTCATTTTTACATAACAAAACTTGTTTTAAGTTATACAAGCATTAGGGAACCCTGTAGTATAGTAAAGCACATTTTGTGTCATGCATCAGTTGTAAAGGAAAATGAAGAAAAGGAAGAAAAAAATATTTTGCACTTCTCATTAAATATTGTATCAAAGTCTTGATGGTAAATTTTTATCAATCCCCCTCGGCATGAAGTGTTGCACCCATGGTGCCCATAATATTTCAAATAGTCCCAGATTATCTGTTGTTATAGCCAGTATTGATGTTTTCCATGCTATTACTTGAAAGCATCTGGAACATTGTTTTCCAAAATTACCATGCATGTTCACCAAATATGTATATAGGAAGTATTATATCATTTTAAAGCATTCAGGCGGATATTCTGGTATTCTTGCAGCTATCCTGGAAGGTACCTGGTACCATCTTAGCATTACTTTATAATTTGTTTCTACTGTAGAGACCATTATGGAGGAGGTCCGTATTGTATTCCATATCTGTTCCCATTCCTGTTCTTGTCTCTCCACCCCTAGTTCTTATGTCCAGGCCTGTACATATGTCATCTGGAGCTTGCCTTGATTTAATTCTATAGCTTGTATATCAATGATCGTGTGCCTGGGAAGTTCTTCTAGGCATTTTTGTTGAAAAGCCATTAAATTTCCATGCTCTAGTTGTTATATCAGCCCATTTTGCAGTAAGTATCTAAATATCTCTGTTTAGGTAGATCTGTTTGCTCTTGTAGTCTCTGAAAAGATTAAATGTTCCCTTTTTAAATCAAGTTAACCATCCTAGTAATACCTGGGATCTGCCATGCATGGAAGGATACACTTGATTTATATGTTGGTGGGAATTCTGGATTATGCAGGAATGACTGAAGAGGGAGGTGGTTACCAGCCAATCCATTTTCAAAGTGTAGTCTATCCCATATTTTCATTGAGTGTGACATGATGTGATTCTATATTTTCCCCTACTTTTGCTTCCTAACCATAGCACATTATCCACCTCAAGTGAACTCAAATCCAGATTTTCCATCTCCACCTATATTGGTGTATCTTCTTTAACATGGCAACTAGATAATTGTGATTTTTGTGCTGAGTAATAGTAGTTACAGAAATTTGGGACCCCCAGCCCTCCTCTATTCTTGTGCCTAAATAACGTTTTGTCATTTTTACTGCTGTGGTATGTCCCAGCAATATAAAAGAGAACATCGTCTGCAAATAGAATTTATCTTCCTGTCTTGCTATTTCTATTCCTTTTATTCCAGAGTTTATACGTAAAGCTTGGGCTAATGGCTCTACTGCTAGGAGCCAGAGAGGGCATCCCTGTCTGGTTCTATGTTGAATCCTGAATGTGCTAAATCTTGGGATGGGGTTTCCATTTCATTTCTAATCTCCCTGATTTATATATTAGACTAAGTAAAAGCTCAGTGGCGCAGAAAATATGCAACAAGAGTATTGACTGATGAGGATTTTAAGAGGAGTCTAATCCAGTAACCATTTCCACACAATGTCATTTTTAATGTTTTTACAATTTAATTAATAATTTGAAAAATATAATTGATAATATTTTTTTGGAAAAAAGCATTTTAGCATAATCAATCATTTAAAATGACGTTTTGTCAAACCTTTTACTTCTTACATGATAAGATGTTTCTTTTAGGTAACCTTCAGCAGAATACGATATCATGAAGTCATCCTGCGCTGGAAGTGGCAAAATAAGGTAAAGTAATCATAAAGTACCTGTCTGTTCTTTTATGTACAGATACAGATGCAATATGCAATACAGTAGACTCTGCTATGCACTACAGCTGAATTTAGTTTAGGCGCACCAGACACCAAACTTTTCCCCCTAGTAAGCCAACCCCACATTATTGGAGCAATATGTAAAGAAAAAATCGTTACCTGTGTGGAGATATCTGTATAGTTCTCCCCTCCCCCTCTGTGGATAATTTCCTCATCGCGGCGGCGGGCTTCCGGAATCTTTATCAGCTATTCACATTTTTTTCCTGCTTTTCACTTATTGCAGCCTTAACTCATGCAAGCCTGGAAGCCAACACTGAATCCAAAATGGCGGCTCCCACAGACGTCAGCAGTATAGCTAAATATATATTTTTGGGGTTTTTAAGCAACTTTGCGCTATTGGGACAGTTTAGAGGAAAGTAAAAATGTAATAACTTTTTATTTTTTTATTTTTGAGTTTAGGTGTGCTTTAACATAAACGTAGAAACTGCTGAGGAGATGATACTTTGTCCTCATATATAAAACACAGAAATATACATGCACACAAAATATTAACAAAAATACTTTTTTTTCCACAGATTGTGAATGTGGGACTTGTCGTATCTGGAATTGCATTAACATGTGGAGGTTCATATGTGCTAATAAAACATCTGCCAACTCAGATGGTTAAGATGGAACCTTTAACACTACTGGCAACAAACTTATCCAGGGTTCGAGACTTCTCTCTATCACAATTCAGCTTTACAAAAAGTACATTATGAACATAAGCTTATCTACATAAAGGAAGAAGTAAAGAAATACATAATGTAACCTTTAAATAATAAAAAATATTTCATTACGTTTTCTTATTTGGTGATCTTACTTCTACATTTCACTTGTTTTGCTTTATGTTACAATTATTGAATTTAGTACAATGTATTACTTATTAGGCCAAGATAAACAGGTTTACTTATAAGTACCCTACCCCACACTGTTACCCACCTCTTTTAACCCCAAACCCACAATGATTCTTTTGCTCAATTTACTAATTTAAGTGAAAATGTCCTGCTTCGAGTCCATTGTAAACCTATTATATGGTTAAAATAGATACAATTATTATTATACATGGTGGGCCATTTATATAATGGGAATGGTTGGTGATATTAACTTCCTGTTTGTGGCACATTAGTATATGTAAGGGGGGAGACTTTTCAAGATGGGTGGTGACCATGGCAGCCATTTTGAAGTCGGCCATTTTGAATCCAACTTTTGCTTTTTCAATAGGAAGAGGGTCATGTGACACATCAAAATTATTCTTTCATGAGTTATTTACAAGTTTCTGTCCACAAGTTAAAACCAAGCACACCATTGTTTTTCTTGCGAAATTCCCAATAAGTTTGATGTGTCAAAAAACGTATTGTGTCCCTCTTTCTATTGAAAAAACAAAAGTTGGATTCAAAATTGCGACTTCAAAACGTCCGCCATGGTCACCACCCATCTTGAAAAGTTTCCCCCCTCACATATACTGCCACAAACAGGAAGTTAATATCACCAACCATTTTATTAAGGTGTATCCATATAAATGGCCCAACTTGTATTAATAGACACAATCATGGCTGGGTCAGTATAGCACTGGTTTTATTTTTATATATACACTCGCTTCTGTTTCTGTTTGTACAGTATTTATATTAAACAACAAACATTTGCAGGCAAGGTCCAAAGAAAAATCACATTACATCTGCACATAAAAATATGATACATTGCTGCTCTGTCTACTAATTGTACAGAACGAGTGTTTGTATAAAAAATATCTAAGCCACTGGTAAATTGTCTATTTTACTTGTTGTTTTAATTCCTATTCCTGGGCTCCCATCCAAAAATAGGTTTTGGGTACCTTCAATCCGTTGGACTTTTATTTTGGAGCCAGTAAATGGCAATAAATCATCTTTTACACAAGAATAAATTTGTTAAAAATCCATATTTGATTGAACTATCATTAAAAACATAGATTAAATAGATAAAAACTATATATAATCACAAACAAGCATTGTGCAATGAAGTCACAGAACAGACACACTCCCTATTCAGTGATGGGTCCTTTTGCTGCTTTCTCTGCACAGCCATCACTGAATAGGGAGTGTGTCTTTTCTGTGACTTCAATGCACAAAATTGTTACTACCCCTTTACAAGGCATTGGCTGATATTAATTTACTAAAATCTAACAACAAAGCAATGGATGTTTATAGAGAAATAACCTTTCTGCTGGTATTCTGTTCTTGCATGTGTGCCAACTACTTTCCCTATATTAGGAGTACAGGTTCTGGTGAGGGCAATGTCCTCGATTAAAACTTAAAAACGTAAAAACTAAAACTAAAGCCCCCCATACACGTTCCGATTCTTCGTACGAATTTTTCTCAAAATCGGCCGAAAAATCGATCGGGACCGCTTCGGACCTGTCCGTAAATTTTTGGTCGATCTGCTGTTAATAAATAGGGTCGGGCTGATGGATCGGTGATAATTCGAATTACATAACATTTTATCCTTTATGACAGGATCGGACGAAAAATCGGTCGGGAGAATAATCGGAACGTGATTGGGGGGCTTTAAGTTGAGTTATATTAAATACTCCTATTCTGTGATTCTGTCTGAAATTACTGTTGGTGCAACGTCCTAATGAAACCCTGTGAACAGTGGAGAAACACGTTGACAATCACCATATAGCAATCCAACTTTGCTCCTATATTTTCAACTGCATTTATATAGGTTTAATCTATTTAATCTATGTTTTTTAATGATCGTTCAATCAATATGGATTTTTAACAAATGTATTCATGTTTAAAGCCTGCCATAGACACCTTGATCTATGGCAGACCTTTAGCAGACTGATTAGAGCGTGGCAGACTCCCGGCCATAGTTGTAGCAGACCAACCTGCGTGCGCGCTCCCGCCGATCACATCAAGGTTGGTCTGCCGCAACTATGAGGGAGCCCACCTTGAATTATGTAGAAAAAAAGCAGGCAAGTCGGGTCGCATAACGGATCCGTCCTGGCGTTTTTTTTTTTCTACAACTGCGAGGGAGAACAGCTGCAGCTTGTAAACAGTGAGGGGGAGTCTCCTCCCCCTCCCTGTTATTGGCTAGTCGGACGGCAGTCCTGTGTGTCAGTGGAAGACACAGGATTGCTGTCCGACATGTAGCAGACTGCGCACAGCGTGGTGATGTCACCACGCTCTAATCAGTCTACTAAAAGTCTGCCATAGATCGAGGTGTCTATGGCAGGCTTTAGAGCGATAGCCTTCCATTTCTGACAAAGCAAATGTAGCAGTCACTGCCATCACAGGAATTTTTGTGTTACAACACCATTCCATCCAGAATTAGTTCTCACTAATTAGTTCTCACCTTGATATAAAAAGAGTTACAGAGTGTATTTGCCCTTAGTTAGGCCATGATCAGAAAAACTGTGCTTCTCAAAAATTGTTTCTTGGGGGTGGGTGGAGAGTTAAAATCCTTTCCTTAAGCCCCCCATACACCTTGAGATTCCTTCATACAACTTTCATGAGACCTACCAACAACTATGTAGTATAGTGACCTCCCTGATAGAATACATAGTGGTTGGAAGGTGTAGAAAGGTCCTTCTATTACATGGTTTTGGTAGAAGAAAAGTTGGTTGTACAGAAATTGCATGGTAATTGTATGTGGTGTATGGGGGGCTTTAGAACTAAAAGTGAACGTGCTTTGTTTTTATTAATGGACTTCTATATCTGAATTGACATTTCATAGAGATTGTTATTTTTTTTATAATTTTACCTGTTGAAAGAACCATCTTGATTTAAAAAACAAACAAGGGAACACATGTTGAGTTGTGAGTCATAACTAATATTTTAATAAGATCACAAATAACATTTTCTTTTTGATCATGTGGATGGTGGGAAGAGTGCCATTTCTTACTAGAGCATGAGATGGCAGAAGGATCCGTTGTATACGGAAGGACAGGAGAGGTACTGTGACCTAAAAGATCTGCTGCTAACATCTTGATGCCAAATAGGTACCCTCATATGTCATGTCTTGAGGGATCACAGCTATTTTGCTTATAAAAATAAAACACGTGTCGCAGTTAGCAGACGATTATATTTTCCGGCAGATCGACCTGCGTGATGATGCACCCTTTGTGTGCTGGCATTTACTCTGCTCCCCATCCAAAGTAATGCAATCATTCTAAAATTTAGGGACCTGTCCATAAATTCTTAGATCAATTTCCCACCCGATTCATGGCTGAATCTCTCTTTTAAGCATCAGATTTGCGGCCGATCGATCACCCTGAGCGTGCACGGCAGCTGCAAATGTGACTGTATACAGCCAGCCTTAGAAATTTTAATGGCTTTCCCATGGCCTTGCCATTTAAGTGCATTTTAAAGAGTACTCAGGAAACTATGTTTTCCATTGCTGGAACAAGTTAAGCAAAACAGCTTCAGATGAATTCAAGCAACTAGTTTTTTGGTTATTGTGTTATATATCACAACTTTATATCTATAGCTGCAACGAAACACTCATGTACACATTTTTAATTTAATATCAATTTATTATATACATTAATAACCTAGAAACAAACTCAACATAGAAAATGGTTGAACTATTATTAAACTAAGACCAGTTATTAGTAATCATTACTTAAAGAAAATTTAAATGACATGATGTCAGGACTTCATCACAGTAATACACATGAAATATTTTGTTATGGGATTTTTTTTCTTGTCAATACATTCTTGTCTGGGAAAAATATACCGTAGGTAATTTTTATACTGATCCAGTTGTTTTGTTCATGAACCAGTGTAGTATTCTTCAATATACAAAAAATATAACTGAACATTTTCTTTTCTTCACATGTAAGCTCTTTTTTCGAGACAAGATCACGTTCGAAGGCTCAGTTTTGCTTTCTAGAAAGAAAAATAAACATCACACATTTTTTTATGTACCAAAATAAATTATTATCAGCACCAGTAGGCAGACCCACACATAGTTGTTATATGTTTTCAGCTTGTAAGACGTCTTACAAATATCAGTGCAATACATAAAATGAATATTATGGCAAGTACCCACGATTCCCCTGATGGCTCATTCACAGTATATGCACTGAATTGTGGTTACATAATGCACAGTATACACTGCAGCATTAGCAAAAACGCTTGCACTGTGTGAAAAATTTGCAATCCAGCAACCATCCAAAGGGACCAGATTTTGTCAAATTTGTATTTAGAATATGAGCTGTTAAATGTTCTAAGAAGCCAATGTCTGTAATGCTAATACGTTGCAGGTCAGAGGGGGGCTAGCTAATTTCAACTGTTCTTCAGGCAACTGTCAAGATTTGAGACATCAATTTGTTCAAATTCTTCAGGAGCTGTCTCATAAGTTGGAAGACAGGATAGAGGTTTCGTGATGTCAAAAATAAAATCTAGCAGGGTACTGCCTTCATGACAAAACCTAAGAAGGGCTGGATTATATTTTCCAGGGTTGCCTACAATTATGTTTTTAAGTAGAACTATTGCTAAATGGAAAAAACAATGACAACAGTGTGGACAACTATTTTTACAAAAATAATTATAGTTGATAAAAAAATTGCTGACACATTTGCCACCATAACCTATTTACATGATATTTCCTGTGAACCATTTAATCGTTTTTTATACCCACTTAAAGGGACATACAGGAGGCTGAGTTAGGTAAGGACTAAATGTAAAAACAAAAGAGTAAATGTTAAAATAATAAATTGTGTGAATATTCACAGATTAAGTAACTTGAATTTGCTTTAACTTTAAGCAAATCTTAACAAAAAAAAATTTTGTGAACAAATCATTTAGTAAATTTGCCTCATTCAGTAAACAAAGCAAATCTATTGGCATTCGCTAAAATGTGCTCTGTAATAAAAGAGTTATGTTCTGTATGACAGCAGAGGATCAAAGACTTGAAAAACATGCAATGAGTTCTAGATGTTAGTACTTGTCAAATTAAGTACAATAAAATAAAAAGTAAGTGTAGCAGTTTAATTATCAGATGGCATCAACAAAAACAAAATTTTTTACATTACTAATACAATACTGTATTAATAAAAAGACAGAAGTAGTGATGGCTGAAAAGTTAAAACATAATGGGTATTTGACCCGCCCCCTATACCTTTACATGGAGGCAAAGTGTCAGGAGTGTACGCTGGGACAGTACATTTATTAGTTATTATTTAGACAGTTATTATGTGCCTGCAGTACAGTCTCTGACAAAAGTCATGTCACTTCTCTATTATGTAACTCCTGCTATTAGCCTGACTTTTAATAAATTTATGGTGTTAGAAATAGCTCATATGAAAAGCTAAAGCCCTCCCAAATGATGTTTAATGCACTGAAATAAATTAGTTTCACTGACATAAAGATTTATCATTTAATCAAGACAGAAAGGTAAAATTTTGGCAAGACAAACGTTTTGTCGCCTATACAGAAAATGAACAACTTTACTGCAAATACAAAAATATGTCAGCAAATTAAGTAGTGGTCCGGTGAGATCCAAATTTAATATCTTGTATGACTTCAATGAGCTTGAAGAACAGCATCCATGCGGTTTGGCAAGGATTCATACAATTTATTGATGAAGTCATCAGGAATAGCAAAGAAAACAGTCTTGCATGCCTCCCAGAGTTCATCAATATTCTTTGGTTTCTTCTTCTTCCATGCTTCCTCTTTCATCCTACCCCACATATGCTCAATGATGATCATGTCTGGTGACTGGGCTGGCTAATCCTGAAACATCTTGATCTTCTTCGCCTTAAGGAACTTTGATGTGGAGATGGAAGTATGCGATGGAGCACCATCCTGCTGCAGAATTTGGCCTTTTTTTGGGTTGGGAATATAAGAGGTAGCTAAGATTTCTGGGTATTTTAGACTATTGATGTTGCAGATCTCTCGCACACCCCCATACTGGATGTAACCCCAGACCATGATTTTTCCTCCACCAAACTTCACTGTTTTCTGGGTAAATCTCGGCTCCATGTGGGTTCCAGTAGGTCTCCTGCAATATTTGCGGCGACTGTGGTGTAATTTAACAGAAGATTCATCTGAAAAATCCACCTTCTGACACTTTTCCAGCGTCAATCCGTTTAGCAGGCTGTGGGCCTTGACAAATGCCACACGGTTTTTCAATTGTCTTTTTTTTTGTGCTGGCTATTGGCCAATGATTCCACCATGGAGGCCATTTCAAGACAGAATCCGACAAACTGTTCTGGTTGACACAGGGACTTCAGGTGTCCAGTTCTCGTGGAGCTCTGCTGCAGTGGAAAATGGTCTGGCCATGGATTTTCGAACCAACAGTCCTCTCGAGCAGTTGTCTTGCGGGGTCTGTCAAAAACGTCTCTAGTCTCTTCAAAACTTTTTTATCCTCTGAGACACATTGAAGGTGTCTGCCACATCAGAAGTGGATCTGGTCTTTAGCCTCTTGATTAATATCACTTTATACACGACTGATACCTAATTGATCCATTATTAGTCACAGGTGAAGCTTATATGACAAGGCGACAACACTTATGTCTTGGCAAAAATTTACTCAATGGGCTTTACCAAGCTGTGAATATTAGAATACTTTTTGTCAGTTTTCGTTTTGCACTGAAACATTATTACAAAAGCTGTTGGGATTAAAATGACCCATTTCTTGTAACAAAATATTGATTAAAAAATATATTTTAGCGGCACATCAGGTCAATTTGTACACAAGCGACAAGACTTTTTGTCAGGGACTGTAGAAGTTCATGTCTATAATTATGACTTCACTTGAATTCCTGACCGCTGACATTTTAAAGAACTAATTTTGTGACTAATAAACAAATTGGAACGTATCTGTATATACGTGGTTTAATTAATCCAGTTTTCCAATTGTCCCAAAAAGGGAAAACTTTTTTTTCCTGTTTTATACTACAATATGGGGATGGGAAAACTGGATTAGAGGCATAAGTTCAATCAACCCTTTCTTTACTAAAAAATACATTTATACATTTAGATCTTCCCTCTGCTACTGCTTTTTGTATGTGAGTCAGGGAGCCCAGCTGTCATACTCCTTAACTCCTGGAGCACGGAGCTCCAACCATCAAAGCAGCCAGTTTACAATTATTTTTCGGTGATCAGATGTTCAATCTGTAGGCCTCCTCTGCAGCTGCATTCTCTTCTGAATGTATGTATCTTATTGCTTTCATCTATTGTGTGTATTTAACTGAGCATTTGATGTTTTGCAGACAGGCAGACCCCCCCCCCACACACACACACACACACACACATTTAAATATAAACTTACAATTCCAGATTCATGCTTTGGCTTAACAGTAATTGATGTTTTTTCCTTTTTTTGCTTATATACCTCTTCAGCTTCCTTCAGCCTGTAAAACAAAATATTACTGATTTGTAGAAATTATCATTAGTTGGTTTACTAATAATTTGTGATAATAACCATATGCAAGAGACCAGATCAGAGAAGGTTTTATATACATTTGTAAGTGTGGTGACATGTAGGTGTATTGACAAGGTAGGAAGTAATGAACCCCTATGCAAAAGCAGCAACTTTGTGATGATCATATTATTTCTAAAATCTTGTTATGTATGGAGAATTAGAGTAGATTAGGTACACTGCATAAAGATCATCAGGGATAGTGGGGTACTGTTAGTAATGTTTAAGTAGTCCTAGCATGTTTCAAATTGTGGCTGCAAGGAGTGAGTAAAGGTCTATTATTCTTAACATTAGTGGACCCAACACTATGTACTCAAGAGTCATTTTACTTTAATTTCACCTTGTCAAACTCATTTTCAACTGCTGTGCAGCATCACAAGGTCTTTGCATAGACAATCATGAAAGTAAAGACTGAGACTGAGTAAATTTAGCCTTGGTTATTTTGATGGCTGGGATATGAACTAGCAACACAGGATATGAGTGCAGGCTTGTGTTGGACATGCATGGAAACAATGTGCAACAAGCCTTAAGGTACATCGGAACACATAATATTCACAACTGATTGCTATATATATTTTCAGATACATAGAAGTAAGTGAAGGTCACTAAACATGTTACAATCAATCTGTACATTTTCTGTAAAATCTACTTAATTTATATTAAAATGATGTAATATGAGGTCATATATCTATCTGTATCCAATAAGGGATGCCCTGCCATTTCACAGTTGTTGGTATTAAAATGAAAATTGTACAGAGATATTTAAAGGCATTTGGCTTGCTGTAAATTTGGGAGTAAACTTCTGGGTACTAAGGCATAGGAAACATTTGGCTTTTAATTCATTCCTTTTCTACTGCTAAATCCAGTAAAATATTATTTGTTTGGCATAAACAAAATATTGATGACTTTACTACAGATAAGGTTTGAATATCTCTTACCTTTCTTGTAAAATTAGTTTATTTTCTTTCTTCCAAGAATCTTTAAAGTCAGTGCTAAATTCATGCCAGATGCTGAAGAATGTATTTGGAGACACCTCTTTTTCTCCAAGTTTTGGCTTGACACAAAAATAGGCTACAGTTTCCAAAAACCTATAAAAAATAACATAAAGGCATACATAATTATTCATTTTTATATTAATATATCAACAAACATTTTACTTAATTTATCCGAAATGGAGATTTACACATATTTTCCAGAATGTATTGTATTCATAATGTTCATTATAACATATTTAGAATTCATTTACCTTAAATGAACTTCAGAAAGAAATTTTTCTGTGTTTTCATGTTCAATGTTTGCTGTAATAAAGAAGAAAAGAAAACCAAACTAGTATTATAATGGCAGAATCAGTTCTTAAAATTAAACATTTATAGCCTTTTATTTCTGAAGGTGATTCAAATTCTTGAATATGTTGGATGATAAATAAAGTCTAGTTTTGGGCAAAAAGTATAACTTTTTTCAGCCTCTGTCTGACAGTCTCTGTTGGTTTTAAAATTCTGTTCATCATCAGCATAATCATGGTTTATAACCATATATGGAGATCCAATGTGTATTATCCATATGCAAACACATTAGATAAAAAAATGATAGACATGTAGAGGCACACCACCCCAAAAAATGTAATATTTTGGCCACACAATGCAATGACAGTTGTGCAAAACTCTCAAAAAAGGGTGCAGAAGACCACATCCAGCCTTGTGGATTACATCACAGTTACATACACTTTAAAAATCATTTACATTTGCCTTGTGATGATAAAATAATAAAAATGTTTTGCTTATCTTAAAAGTTCCAATCAGCTAACAAATAACAACTTGTTTTTGTAATACTTTTGCTGCTTTTATAATGCAATATTTAAAAAATAGTGATTTGATTTTCAATAATAAAGATCAGTTTTATATATACCTTTGCACAGATATTTATTAGTACTATATTGCTGCTACAATATTCATGCTTGTATTACCGTATTACTGTTGTATTTATGCCTGTGTCATTCCTGCTGCTATATTCATGCCTATATTATTTCTGCTGCGGTATTTATGCTAATCATCTGTTCCATAGAGGGTTAATAGTTAAATATTGGTGAGAAACTATATCCGTTGGTTTTGCTTGTTCAAAAACATACGTGAATGTCGGAAAAGTTTAAACTTGGAGGGGATCTGTGTTAGATTTAATTTAAATGTTTTTGGTTTGTGTTGACTGAGTGCACCCGATCCTAGAGTTTGTTAAGATCAAGATTTAGGGCCATTTCACACTATATGCGTTTTTTAAAGGCATGCATTTTTTATAGTCATGCGTTTCCGCATATATGCAAAGATGCATACGTTTTTGACATTACATCTGCGTTTGCGTTTTGCATTTGCGTTTTTGAACAAATGAATGAAAAATGCAGGAAAAATAAATAAAAAATGCATACAGCAGCGTTTTTAAAAACTCAACGCATACAGTGGCCCTAAGATTCTTATGCCTTATAACTTTATAGATCTCTTGAAAATGTCTCTAATGAAGGGGCTTCACAAGGTTTTTCCATTAGAAGTTATCCATTAGACCTGCACCTGATATGAGAAATAAAATGAGGGGAGTGGGAGGCAGTTGTGCATATTATTGTTCATTCATAATTAGTATTGCTTAATATGTGGTTGTGATGTTACCCCATCTCTTCAAACAAGTTCATTGCGAGTGTAATACCTCAGAGGGGGTGACCCCTGGGGGGTTTTATGTGTTTGCTGTCTTTCAACAAGTTTATACATCAATAATAAGAAACTTCTTGGATTTTATCCTGCAAGGCAGACTTTGTTTGTATCTGGAGTGAATATCTGTGCTTTAAACACCTTACATACATACATCATCTGCAGGTTAATTCATCTGGATAATTTAGAGCTCTTTCATGCTATACTAATGCTATGTGTAAGGGCATTGTAGACATGTTTCTATAGGAAACATGTCTACTCACACTAGTACACACTGTATTGTACGTTGCCGCATTGCATTTGTTAACCGATAACACACTGTTCAACTCCTTTTAAATGCACTGGTGCAAGCATTTCCAATTCACTTGTATTGCATTGAGTAATGTAACACGTCCGATAATGAATGCAGTGTTTACTGTGCAAAATTCCTCAATAGCTTGTCCACAAAGCAGCATGTATAGTGTGAAAGTGCTCTCAGCAGATAAAGAACTGTGAAAACCATTTTTTTATATTGGATAATACAGTATATTTGACAGTATATTTTACGGTACCTTTGCATAGAAACTCTGCTATGTTGTCCTTAAAAGGCTGTAGATATTCCTCTGAAGATTTCTGGTAAACTTTTGCTGCTTCAGTGTCACATGCTATAAAAAACAAATTGTTTTGCTAAATAACATTTTATAAATTGAACATTTTGAACATTTTAGTAATTTGGATTAATAAATATTTGTAATACATCATTATTCTCAATAGTACCCTCACTTTAATTAGGCACACCTTGCTAACACCGGGTTGGACCCATTTTTGCCTTCAGAACTGCTCTTATCCTTCGTGGCATACATTCAACAATGTACTGAAAGCATTTCTCAGAGACATTGGTCCATATTGATATGATAGCATCACACAGTTGCTGCAGATTTATCGGCTGCACATCCATGATGCAAATCTCCCGTTCCACCACATCCCAAAGGTGCTCTATTGGATTGAGATCTGGTGTGTGTGAGGGCCATTTGAGTACAGTGAACTTATTGTCATGTTCAAGAAACCAGTCTGAGATGATTCGAGCTTTAGGACATGGTGCATTATCCTGCTGGAAGTAGCCATCAGAAAATGGGTACACTGTGGCCATAAAGGTATGGACATGGTCAGCAACAATACTCAGGTACAATGATCAATTACTACTAAGGGGCCCAAAGTGTGCCAAGAAAATGTCCCCCACACCATTACACCACCACCACCAGCCTGAGCATTCAGAGATGCTCTTCTGCATACCATGTGTCAGGATCCAAACCCAGGAACGCTCCGGTGTCTGACTGCCAGATTATTGTGCTTCCAGACAGTGTCTAGCTTTCTGTTTATCCCTGCTCCTGCTTATGATCATCTTCGTGTACCGACCCTTGCTTCGACAACCCGACAACTCTTTATCTTGCTCCTTTGTGACTTGACACCACCGGCTTTAGACCCACGCTTGTTTTTGACCACGCTCCTGCTTGCTGCATTTCGCTACCTGTTGATCCTGCCATTACTGTCTCAGCTACTGGACTCCAAGCCTGACTGCAGAGCGTTAAACCATGGTTGTAACGAGTTAATTGAGTTACTGTTGTTTTTCTATCAGCTCAAACCACTGCAGCTCACTGTATGTTTTCCCTTTTTACGACCATTCTCTGTAAACCCTAGAGATGGGTGTGTGTGACAATCCCAGAAGATCAGTAGTTTCAGACCAGCCCGTCTGGCACCAACAACCATGTCATGTTTAAAGTCACTTAAATCATTCTGAAGCTTGGTTTAAACTGCAGCGGTTTGTCTTGACCATGTCAACATGCCTTAATGCATTGAGTTGCCACCATGTGATTGGCTGATCAGTAATTTGCGCCAACGAGCAGTTGGACAGGTGTGTCTAATAAAGTGGCCAGTGAGTATATTTCATGTAAGAATTTAAAAAATTGAACACACTGACCAACTTAAGAAGAGATACATTTTACAATACTAAACAACTACCCCATGAGAATCTATTAACATATGGGAGGTGATATAAGTCTTTGTCACAAAATGTAATTATTGCAATGAAGAATGTTAATGTAAATACACAGCTTATGTTATTCAATTATAAAATGTCTCTCTCCATAATGTGATCAGAGAATGGGTACTACTAGTTCTGGAGGTATTGGAACAAATTTGTTTCCTGGGATGTAGACCTATTGCTCGCCAGATGGTTGGGACAAAATAAAATAATTTTGTTCTTATTTGCACCATAAGACGCAGGGACACTTTCCTAATGATTTTAACAGTAAAAGAAGTGTGTATGTAAAATACGGTATTTAGTTATTAATCAAAACAACTGAAAAGCTACAAAGGTTTCTCCTAGCCAATATCCCAGCTACAATCTCATCCAGGCATGCTTCCTGGGTGGAAGGTTAACCTGGAGCGAGATAATAACCCTACACTTGAACCAAATCCAAACTGCCAGAACTACCGTAGGAAAAAAGAATAAGATGATAAGTTTGAAAATATAGAGTGGTCACTACACACTCTAGACACCCCTTCAGGTTTGTTTGATATGAAGTAGACGGAAGACTGCAAACAAGCCATCCTGCAAGTTCCCCCCATTCATGCAAATATTTTTTTTTCATTGTAGAAAGAATGGTGTGTGTGTGTGTTTAGCTGTTATATTTACCAAAAGTGGCCACTTAAGTGAGTTAACAATTAAAACTTGACACCCCCCTCACCTCAAACATCCATGTTTATTATGAATTTCTTGTTGATTACACAATCGCATTGTTGTTTGGCATGAACTTAGTCCAACTGCTCTAGATTATTCTTGTTGCTCTAACCACAGGACACTTACATTAGTACTGCCCAATCATTAAGTCCCACTGCATCAACTAATGCAGTATCTAGGTCTGATCACTGCCCATTATCCTTCTGTTACTCCCTCATTTGTCAGGAAGCAATGCAAGTGGCTCCTTAAGCTCAGCGCAATATGGTATCACCAGACACTGTTAACAGACGCAGTAGCATTACCACTGCCACGTCGGTTATCAAAGTATTCTTTATAGATAAATCTATACACAGCCAAATCGCCATAACTTAAACTTAATTAATTTTCATTTTAGATCATAATACCGAAAAATACTTAAGGTGGTTGAAAAAGATCTATTCCATATTCCAGAAAAAAACCTGGTAACGCCTTAGCCAGAAAAACTATACTTGCATTAACTTAAATCAACTTAAGCTTGCATAAACATAAGCTTTGAGAATCAGGAACAGGAATATCACAACTTTCTGTATTTAGTTACTGTAAACTAATTAAATTTGTCTATGATTCCCCAAACTTACTTTAATCATTACTACCTTACTACCTTGTTACTACCTTGATACATATAGAGCTGCTTCCTTAGGCCTGGGCTGCACTACGTTTTCCCCCAAAGTCAGATACCTAAGTATCATGTTGACAGGTTGGAGGAACGCTACAAAAAAGAAAGTATTGCTCTAGCATATGCATAAACTTTTTGCATAAATTAAATTCAAATGTAGGTTTGACTTAAATTAAATTCAAACATTTGGACTTGACTTTGAACTTTGTTAAAAAACGGCATGTGCTAAAAAAAGGAAAACTTTATTTTTCTGTAATATTCCTCCAACTCTTCTCTACATCTCCAGCAATTTGTGGGATGAAAGAATGTTTAGGGGCTTTGTGATTAACTCGCAAAATCAGATTTGGTGGAATTTTCAAAATCCATCTCTAGTAAAAATCCCATCTCTAGTATTTCTGTAGGATTCTGCAGAAACGGATGGCGCCTATGCAGCTTTATATGAAAAGGCTTAACAACACAGACAAGAGCTTTCATAGACAAAACCCATACTGTCCTAGCGGACTATTTTTTATCTGAATCCTACAAAGAAATATCGATAGGGTGTTGTAAACACTACTGGCAGACAGACAGGAGGGTGTTCCTGATTGCCTAGATGTACAATAGGGCTTCTACTATTAAGGAGGCCGTTTTGGTGAATTACTCTGGAAGGAGGTAGGACTATACAACAAGATCCTTCAAGATTTGGGGATTTCCCCACCTTCTCCTGCCTGCCCAACACACAAAAGCTCTTGGAACTATACTGTAAGAATGTCCTGATGAAGCTCATGATGATAAAGGGCGAAACGCGTTGTATACCAATCTGCAGTTTGTAAAACTTGTTTTTTTTATGTAATCATGTTGTCTTTTCTATTTTTATTTCATGGATCATGTGTAATAAATATTTAAAAGATTATAAGTTGAGGTAAAGTCATCTATTCCAGAGCTCCACTAAACATCTCAGGGGTAGAGGGTACCCTCTTTATCCCCATTTAGTGGTTGAAAAATATTTTTCTGGTGTTCTATACTATTATATATAGTATAGTACCCCTGGCTTTTACCTATAGGTTTCTTGATCAAAACTTGTCGATAAAAGACAATATTTTATTTTCTCAGCCATGCTCCTCCCTCACCTGCCATATTTTTACAAATTTCTATAGTATGTTACTTGCATATTGTTTAAAATCTATCTATCTTGTTATATTATTTTTCTAGTAAAAAATAATAAACATATTAAAATAGAAAGAGACAAGCACCAAACATACCACTCAAGTCTTTTTTTATCTTACGAAGTTCTTTTATAAAGTCTTCAAATTTCATTTGGGAAGCTTGAAAAAGGTCTTGAGGTTCTGGCAGTATGAAAACACATTCTTCTTTGCCTGCATTCTGTAAATGAAAACCATATTATATATCATAAAGACTAAAACAATAAATTTTTCCATTGTTAATAATATCAGTAGAATGGTAAATAACAAAATAAACATACATGCACTTGTCTATCTAAACTTGTTCTGTTTTGGTTTTTTTCAAATCTCCAGACTTGTTCTTATTGTCTTGAATCAAGGTTTCATTTATGTACTGAACTAAATGCACAATGTTATCTTTTACCAAAATACTATATGTATTCCCCCCACACTCATGTCATTGTGATTAAGAGAGAACATTGTGTTTGTTTGAAAATAAAGAAGAAGGGGAATGTAAGGTACTTACCTGCCAGAGATCATTCATTACCCTAATGTCTGCCATACACACACTGATTAGTGGCCGATTTTTCTGCTGACTGATGGGCGTGCGCGCTCGCTCTGTCGGTCGGCGGCAAAATCGGCCGCCAATCGGTGTGTTCCCACATGAGGTGACAGATCCCTGTTGCCCCACAGCTCGGCCAGCCAGAGAACAGACATGTCCGATGTTCTCTGGCCGATGCCAGCCGATGCCGTCACTTTCAATGAAGACTGGCGTCTTCATTGAAGGTGACAGCCAGCACACAAAGGGTGCCCGCCGATTCAGTCAGCCCGGGAATGCAGCGTGATCACGTCATCACGCTGCATTCCAGAGCTCATCGGCACTCGTCTGTCGGTGGGTGTATTGCAGGCTTAAGGGACCCCAGGGATTGCATGCAGTCTCAGGGGAGCCTCCACAGCAGGTAGCATGGCGGAGGCATGTCTCCCCACACTGGCAGAGGGATCCATTCTAGCTGAACTACCATCTCCAGTGACTATGTGAATGTGCACAGTATAGTCCAGGGGTAGTGTTGAGCTTGAATATTAGATTTTCGAATATTTTGCTGGAATATCGGCATTTGGACATTTTGAAAATATATCATTAGCTCTGTGCCGCCATTGTGATTTCTTTTTAAATAGAATTGATGAATATTCTCCCAGTTGAATATCCAAGCTTTATTGACTTGCATACTTTGCGGATATTTGATTCATGTCCACAAACAAGGATATTTAAGATTACAATATCGAATCGAATATCATTGAGGATATTTGCAAAATTATGCGAAATTCTAATATTGACTAGTAGCTCATCACTATCCAGGGGTCCTGCTGACTTGCTGAGGTGCGGAACATTCTTTTGGCCCATTCGGCTGCAGGAGATTCACCAGTCAATTGTTCTTGTGATCCAATCCTATAAGGCCACAATGTAGGATACACAAGGTGTACAATGTGATTGGACAATCTGCCATGCACACCATTACCTGTTATAACCACTGTATAGCAGAGTGCTTGGGCGTACTCCTATATTTTATTTACCTGTCCTTCTGCATGTGACCTTGTTGTTTTCTGACATTGCCTGAACTCTGCATGTCCCGACTTCAGTTTGTCTCTAACCACGTCTCCTGCCTCATGTACCCTTGGTTTGTTTTCTGGATTACCCAACAAAGCTTAATGGGATATCTGGTGTTGATAGTGTTTGTGTGCCCAGGCGAATTACAGATGATAATAGAAAACAATGGAATCCACCACATCTAAGGACATTGTTTTTGGGATTAAACATATTTTGAGCAACTGGTTATCGCTGTGATGTCTGCCTAGATGATCCATCATACCCATAGCATCCTTTGTTTGTCATATTTTTATGTGTAAAACAGAAATTATATGGATACAGTAAAAACAAAAATGAAAAAATAGGTAACTTTTGCTAACAATTATTCTATGTAAAGTTTATTCTGCTTATAGCTACTCCTTGGTGGGAATGATAGGTTTACCATCCAGATTAGTTTTATATGCTTAAAATGTACATAAAGCAAAACATGCAGACTTACATCATCAAAATGGCGTAAGTAGTATGAAACAATATATGAAAGCAAGTTTCTGCTGTTATCCTACAAAAAGACAAAAGAGAGATATATCATATAACTGTTAACAATTGTGAATACAAACTATACTATTTACTTATTAGGCTCCATTATGTTATTGGAATCCATGATGATAGCATCTTTGACAAGCCCCTTTTAATTCTTAAAAAGACAGTGTGCCAGAATGAACACACAACTCGGGGACGTATTCAAAGATGCAACCAATTCCGGATTTCATGCATTTGGCAGAAATGTTGTTAAGTCTGAGCCTAAAAAAGCCTTAAGCTGGCCATACACCTTCAGATTTCTCTGTCAGATTTCCTTCAGATCAGATTTTGTTTTACCAAAACCATGTAATATGATGACCTTTCTACACCTTCCAATCACTATGTATTCTATCAGGGAGGACACTATACTACATGGTTGTTGGTAGATCTGATCTGATCTGAAGGAAATCTGACAGAGAAATCTGAAGGTGTATGGCCAGCTTAATGTGTAAAAGCAATGATGAAGTAGTCATGGTTTCTTCATATTCTCTAAATAAAGTATCATCTCCTCATCATCACACACTTTGGTTGAAATTTTTTTTATTATAAAACTAATGTTCAAAAATAAAGGAGCACCCTAAAGGCCCCCATACACCTTACAATCTTTCCATAAAATTTCTGTACAATCAAATTTTGTTCTACCTAAACCATGTAATAAAAGGAGCTTTCTAATCCTTCCAATCACTATGTATTCTATCTGGGAGGCCACAATACTACACAGTTGTTGGTAGATCTAATGGAGATTGAATGGATCGATCTAAAGGTGTATGGGGGGCTTTAGTTATGTCCTTTATTGAAAAAAGCCATACATAGAAGCTAAATATGGATGGCATGGTATAGGTCATTACTCAGTTGAGGCATTTTTCCAACCTGGTCAGTTCCAGCAAAACAATGCTGATTTTGTAAAATAGAAAATGTTTTTGTTTATTGATGATATTAGATGTGTTGCTGAAAACTGTCCTGCCATTTAAAAAACACACCAGTTTTGAGTTTACTGGTTTCAAGAAGGACCCTTTGTGAAGTCAGATGTGAACCATGCCTCACAGAAAAGAGCTCATAGAAGATTGTCGACTTGCATGAAGCTGGAAAGGGTTACAAAAATTTCTCCAAAAACCATGATGCTCATATGTCCAAGGTAAGACAGACTGTCTACAAATGGAGGAAGTTTAGCACTGTTGCTACTCTCTCTAGGCATGGCACAGAATGCTTAATGAGGGAAAGAAGAATCCTAGAGTGTCAGCTAAAGAAGTACAGAAATCTCTGGCACATGCTAACATTTTGTTGACACATTTACAATAAGGAAAACATTAAACAAAAATGGAGTACATGGGAGGCCACCACTGAGGAAGCCATTGCTGTCCCCAAATAATATTGCAGCACGTTTGCAAAAGAGCACCTGGATGTTCCACAGCACTATTTGCAAAATATTCTGTGGACAGATGAATCCAAAATTGAATTGAAAACGCATAACACTATGTGTGGAGAAAAAAAGGCACAGCACACCAACTTCAATTCAATTCCAGAATTTATCAAGATATTGTGCAGGAAAATGTAAGACCATCTGTCCGCCAACTGATGCTCCACAGCATGGGTGATGCAACAGGACAATTACCCAGAGCATACAAGTCATTCAACAAAAGAATGGCTTATACAGAACAAAAAAGCCTTCTGGAGTGGCCCAGTCAGAGTCCTGACCTCAACCCGATTGAAATACTGTGGCATGACCTTAAGAGAGCGATTCACACCAGACACCCCAAGAATATTGCTACACTGAAAGAGGAGTGGTCCAAAATTACTCCAGATCATCATGCAGGTCTGTTCTGCAACTACAGGAAATGTTAAGTTGAGGTTATTGCTGCCAAAGGAGGGTCAATCAGTTATTAAAGCGGAAGTAAACTCCAAAAAAAATCCCCCACATACATTACACAGACATATTACACACCTGTCAGCAGTATACACAAAACAGAAACGAAATGCAGCATTTTATTAGTTATATATAAGTATCAAGTGTCTTGTATTTATAATAATATTTCTCTAATGCTAACCAAGTAATGTAGAGGAAATGGTATCAGCACATAGGAACATGGATAGGCCTCACAACGTGACATCGAAAACCAAAATTCCAAGGCTGACGGTGTTGACATAAATCCTTTCACCTTACCTACAGACACGATAAAAATTCAATCATGTGAGCTTGCATAATGACAGTTCATACCCACAATGCTTTATTCAGTCAGGTTAGGGTGCCTAAAAAATCTTTAAAAACCTGAAATTATATGTTAGGATTTATTAAAAACTGCACACCTGAAGTCTGTTTCACTTTAAATCTCATGACAAGGCAGGAAGACAAGGAGGCTGTTGAACTTGATTAACTTCAAAGCAATGTAAATATATGGTGTGTTAGCAGCAATCTACACAGTGATTGATGGAACTAAATGATGTCGGACGCCTGAAAAAAGCCTCACATGGTTTGAAGGACGCCAGATAAACCACTATTTTAAAATGATAAAACAGATCTTGGTAGACCCATATCAAGTGTGTGAGGTTAGTGTAAGATATATCATTAAAGACTTCATATCACATGGCTGGTTAATGTAAATACACTATCGATATAGATTGATATCTGAAGGACACAAAATGTGTCTACAATGTGGATTCAATTCAGTTTCAACATTATATAAGCGGACATGTTTCACCGCTAGAGGAACCTAGCACATCCAGGCGGAGCGAATATCGGTAGCAGCTTATGTATACAGCTACATATAGAAAATATCTAGTAAGCTGTGCTGTGATGAGTGACACAAAGTCAGCAACTAAACTAATCAACACATAATCTATAGTCACTTTACACTAATAACAACACATCAGAATTTAAAAAGATTGCACATTTGTAACCACTTCTGCTTTCACCGGAGGCTGAGGTGTAGGAGGCCGAGGAAGTGGAATAGCATGTGCCACTTAAGGAAGACAGTCGCCTATATGTAGTGTTAGAAAGTGTTTTTTGAACTATAGTGACTCACTCGCTCTGAACTTCAGGTGTTTTTGTTGCCAGTCAAACATCAACAATGTGAAATCTGGTATAGGATCAGATAGATAGATAGAGAGAGAGAGAGCGAGAGAGCGAGGAGAGAGAGAGCGAGAGAGGAGAAGAGAGAGAGAGAGGGGAGAGAGAGAGAGGAGAGAGAGAGAGAGAGAGACGAGAGAGAGAAGCAGAGGAGGGGACGGAGAGGAGAGAGAGAGAGCAAGAGGAGCGAAGAGACTGAGACGAGAGGAAGAGAGATGTGAGAGAGAGACCGAACCCTCCTGATGGAGAGCGGAGACCTGAGAGAGATCCTGAGCACCGCATGAGAGAGAGGAATGAGAGAGAGAGATGAGAGAGCCCTCGTGAATGAGAGAGGTGAGCGAGGAGATGAGGGAGGGGGAGAGAGATATAGAGATTAGAATGAATGCAAAAGTGAAGGCAGACGTATCTCATTATGTTCTTGGAAATGATAAACCTACTTGTATAATATCACATTTTCAGAAGTCAGACACGTTAATAACTGATAATGTATTTTCAAAGATGTAACTTTGGGACAAGAGCTTGCTGTGTCTGGCTCTGCAGTGCACCCAGCTCCTCACCCTGTGTGACTGTTTGCATTTTGTATAGTCGTGTAATCAGGTGAGTATGCAGTCGGACAGGATGGGGACTGCAATATTGCATGAAACAAGCAATGCAACAACATAGGGTCATGGGGCCACATCAGGCAACCATACACTGTCACACTGACGTCCATACACACCAGCTTCAACCCAAAGCCAGGATTAAGCAGGACTAGGACGGTCACTTGTATTGAAAGACAAAAGAGGGATTAGGCCCCCCAGTGTAGGAAGATTACACATATCACATAGATTATATATATTTAGGGTTGAGAGTCATTTTGGGGGGATGAAGCCCACCCAAAACAGGCCTTATGATGTCAATGAAGAAGAGTTTCTTGGAGGTAACCACATTAATTCCTGCATATTTGAACAGGAGACTTCATTTCACCTCTTCTAGCCCACATCTGTAAATCAGATTAATTAAAAAACTCTAATCAAATGCTAAGCTGGTGGCAAGGCATACTTATTATGAAAGACGACGGAGGCGGATTTGTTAGACACATTTAGCTTCTCTGAGAACCCGATAAGGACAGGATGGTAGCGGAATCTGTACCCCATAAAGGACCATCACTCAGCTGCTAGATCACACACAAAAATGAGTGTACAGCTACACAGAGCAAAGAGACGAACGTCCAAGAGCCGATCCACCGACAACATTTGCTCCCATTCCCGCCTAGCGTCCTATGGATTCCTGACCTACTTTGTTGTTATAGATATTCCCTCGGTAGTGTGAGTTAGTACAGAAACTGAAATCCCCAATGTCCTCATCCTTTAATCATCAAACCTTTCAGCAATTATCCTTCCAGCCCCATCACAGATCATAGACACTATTGCATAACATCTGCAAGCGTCTGGAAAACTCAATGATGAGGGAATTACGTGTTATTCTGCAAAATATTCCAAAGCAGATTATTATGTAACATAAATCCAGAGCTGTAACTATTGTCTCTGGGCTTCATTAAGAGGACTTGTCTGGATTCGCTATTTATATAAAATGCGGATATAGAGCGTGACCATGTCTAATCACCTGGATTCAGAGTAGCCTTAATGTTTGGCGTAATTACACTTATGTCCAGACTCTGGAAAGAGAAGAGGGAAATCCTTAGGAAACTGGAAATTCAGATACAATGAATCACACTCCCGAATCCAGCTATAACCATTCCCATCTGCCAGCACGCTCCAGTCTTTGGGGGTAACAATAACAATCTTCTTGTTGGCATTCAACATCCACTTTGGAGCATCCAAGGCTGTCCCCAACCGTAACTAGTGTGTGAGTGTCACCATAAAGAAGCTGGTAATGAGAGCCCCTGTCCACCCAGCACAACGGTGATGTGCTTCCTCCGGCTGCCTCCCCTTCCCAATTAATCTATGAAAAGCACGATGAATGTTTTATGAGCTGGATCAGGGATTGAGAGGTGATGAATGTTTTGAGGGGAGCATGTGGTTTGACGGAGGGAATCAGGCTTGATCCGATTAAAGAGACAGGAGAGCAGATGGGAGGGAAAACACACAAACAGCAAACAAATGGGATAATGAAACAATCGATCATCCAGTTACTGGGTGAGTGTCCAGTTCAGCACACGGCTCGACATCCCTGCTGGGGGGCTTGTAACCCTTATATTGCTGGATTCACTGCCAAGAAAATTAACCCCCCCACCCCCTAATGTTCCGGAGATCAGGAGGTGGTAACCCTTTTCCTTTTTTCATGCTGTACTCACTACAAATGAATAGGACCTCCCATATGTCCTGAGATCAGGGGCTGTGTAACCCTTTCTAATGCTGTACTCACTACACATGAATTAAGGCAACTAACATATGTCGGAGATCAGGGCTGTGAACCCTTCTGCTGTACTCACGACACATGAATTAAGGACTCCCTATATGTCCTGAGATCAGGGGCTGTGAACCCTTCTCATGCTGGACCCACTACACCTGAAATAAGGACCCGCCAATATGTCCTGAGATCAGGGGCTGTGTAACCCTTCCATGCTGGACCACTACACATGAATTACGGATCCCTATATTGTGTCCTTTCCTCCCCCTCTTGAGGATAAGAGGGCTGTAACCCTTCTATGCTGGCCACTACACATGACGTAAGGACCCGCCAATATGTCTTTTTTTTCTTTTTTTTTAGATCAGGGCTGTGTAACCTTCTTCTGCTGGACTCACGACACATGAAATAAGGACCTCCATATATGTCCTGAGATCAGGGGGCTGTGTAAACCTTTCCCATGCTTGATCACTACACAGGAAATAAGAGGCCCCCCCCCCCCCCTATGTCCTAAGATCAGGGGATTAGTAAACCTTCTCATGCTGCGACTTACATTGAAATAAGAACCCCTATATGTCCTTGACATAAGGGGCTGGGGTAAACCCTTCCCATGATGTTTTTTTTTTTTTTTTTTTTTTTTTTTTTTTTTTAAACTCCACTACACATAAATAAGGACCCTTGTATATGTCCTGGATCAGGGGGGTGTACCCTTCTTCATGTGGCTTACTACCCACATTATATGGGACCCCTATAGCCCTGAGATCAGGGGACATATAACCCTTCCCTGCTGAACTAACACCATGAAAATGGGACCCCCTATATGTCTGAGATCAGGGGGCTGGTAACCCTATTCATAAGGGACTACTACAAAAATAAGGACCCCAAATGTCCTGATTAATCAGGGGGCTGAGGTAACCCTCTCATGGGACCTTTCTATACCTTAATAAGGAACCCACTATATGCCCTGAGATCAGGGGGAACATGTAACACTTCCCATGCGAACTCACTACACATGGAAAAGGCCACCATATATGTCCTGAGATCAGGGGACTGTGTAACCCTTTAATGCTGGATCACTACACATGACATAAGGGACAACTGCATGTCTGAGATCAGGGCTGTGTACCCCTTTCATGTGCATGGCCCCCCCCCCATATGTTCATGAGATTAGGGTGTGCAACTCTTCTCATGCGACCCTAATAGGTCTGAGATCAGGGGCCTTGCAACCCTTCTTATACTGGACTCATTACACAGAAATATGACCACCTATTGTCTGGATTAGGGGCTCTTTACCCTTCTCAATGCGGCACCAATAAATAGATATCAATATCTCCAAATTCATATAATCATAATAGAAAATTTAGTAACCATTCTCATTG
The DNA here is from genome assembly GCA_036250615.1 of Ptychadena robeensis. NCBI lineage: Eukaryota > Metazoa > Chordata > Amphibia > Anura > Ptychadenidae > Ptychadena > Ptychadena robeensis. Next base: position 110,361,886 of record CM070035.1, on the reverse strand, counting down.
TGGACCTCACGACACATTGAAATAAGGACCCCCCATATGTCTTAGATCAGGGGGGCTGTGTAACCCTTCTCATGCGGACCCCCATATGTCCTGAGATCAGGGGGGTTGGTATAAACCTCTCATTTTGGACACAGTGACTGAAGATAAAGGCCCCCATAGTCGTGAGATCAGGGCTGTAATCCTTCTCATGCAGGCCCCCTATGTCCTGAGATCCAGGGGGGCTGTATAACCCTTCTCATTTTGGAACATTACTGAAGGGAATTAAAGGCCCCCCATATGTCTGAGATCAGGGGGCTGTGTAATCCTTATCATTGCTGAACCCCATATGGTCCTGGATCAGGGGTGCTGTATAAGCCTTCTCATTTTGGACAAATTACTGAAGGAATTAAGGCCCCCCATAGTCTGAGCTCAGGGGCTGTGAATCCTTCTCATGCTGACCACTTATGCCCTGAGATCAGGGGGGCTGCTATAACCCTTCTCCTTTTGCGACACATTACTGAGGAATAAAGGCCCCCATATGTCCTGAGCTCAGGAGCTGTGTAAATCATTTCAGCTGACCCCCCATATGCCCTGAGATTCAGGGGGTCTGTATAACCTTCTCATTTGGAGGGGTAACATTACTGAAGGATAAACGACCCTATATTGTCTGCCATCAGGGGGTCTGTGTAATCCTCTATGCTGAAACCCCCACCCCCCCACCATTATGTCCCGAGATTCAGGGGGCTGTAAAACCCTTCTTCATGCTGGACTCGTTACACATGAAAAAATTACACCCTTATTTGTCGAGCTTAGGCGCTATTTAACCCATTCTCATTTTGTTAAATAAATACAAATAAATACCTCCCCAATTCCATATATCATAAAGAATAAAAACTTTGTAACTCTTCTCTTCTGACAACCCTATATATCCTGACATTATGGGGCTGTGAAATCCTTCTCTTGTGACCCCCTATCTGGCCTGAGAGCGTTGGCATTGTAGCCCTTTCAAAATTGCAGAATCATAACAATTTTGTGCAGAACCCAGTGAATGAAATTTACACTGGGGCAACTTTGGATATGACAGATGTTGTAAGAGGAGTTCTCACATGGCTAACGAAATCCTCTTAGGGCTTTTGAGTATGGGGAAAGGAGTCTCTCGAGAGGTATGATAAAAACATGCAACAGGTTTTACCCAATAAATCCTCTACAACTAAAAAACAACAATAGCATCAGTGTAGCTTTATACAACACATTCTAATTTCGGAATTTGCCATGTGGGATATAAAAACTTAGACTGTGTCGAGTTGTAAGACCAAAGAAATGTCAAGGTTAAAAATCTAATACAGGTAGACAGCATATTATTTAAAGCCAACAATAAAAATGGCCATTCAAGTATTTCCGTCAATACAGTTCAGGTATGATGTGTGCATGCAGGAAGTGTTTAATGATGATTTTTTTTAGTAAAAAAGGTTCCTAAATCTTTAAAAGGAAGAAAGCAACATATTTTAGACTTTGTTATTCTCAACATACTTCAGTGGTCTTAGACTTCAAAGTAAAACTGGTGGCTGCCATTGATAGGGACTAGAAGGCATGGAAAGATCTTAAAAGATGACAGTAACATTGGAAAACAAATTTTAGGTGGCTGCTATTGTAGCATAGTATGAATGCCTAAGTGGGCATAGATTTGCCAGCGATAGGTCTTTCAAACAAATCATGCACACTGACCCCATAGTCTCAATTCCTTTTCGCTTCCTCCCGCAAAAACAATTGATTAAGGATCGTGCGATATCCAGCTGCAGTGTTGATCGGAAAATGGTTATAAGGTAGGTGGACACCAACAGGTCGATCGATAGCATGTCGGATCGGCTAGCACGTCTCATTAAGTCCCACGATATACTAATTTTACAGAACAGCGTCGGTCCTGCTCTAACGATTTTATGTGCCGATTTAGAAGTCAAATTGGTTGGATTCTGTTTTCAAAAGCTTGTTCATTAAAGCACATCTTTTTACCCAGGGCTGTTTCTTCCCGCTATGCGGACTATGCATGCACATTTAGGCGCCCCGGGGACCCTCGGGGGATCCTGACACCCTACTCCAAAAAGCGTGTGCTGGGCTTGACCCCTGTCGACAGGGAGCCCAAAGCAGGTGAACGGTATAGTGCCCTGAAAAGCTAGAAAAGTCATGTTCTTACCTTTAAAGTTCCTGCCCCATAAAAAACCCTTTAGGGGTCTGGGTTTCTTGCGATTAAAAAAAATGTTGTCTATTTTAGGCAGGAAAATAAGGTTACATAACAAGATTAAAATCTTATTTGAATCCTAGAATAATTTTATCATGCCCATACAATTCATCCTTATGTTATTGGACAAAATGTGTGTGCTTAGGTCTATGCACGGCCATATAAAAAAGCAACAAAACGCCACAAATAAGTGCTACCATAAGGGGTATGGAGTAACCAGAATGTGCAATTTAGTGTCACTGGTTGGACAAATACCTCTGCATGATTAAAAGATTATTAATAAATTTTTTTTTTTAAACATTAGACATTAAATCACAGTAGAAAACGGGAACATTTGCTATTAAATACCACAAAAGGTGTTAGTGGTTACTTTTGCTGATGAAACGATAAAACATGAGCTTTTGAAAAACCATTGAAGGGAGAACTAAAATTGATGTAAACATAAACACTATTGGATACAAACCACAACCAATTCTAAACTCAGAGAAGGAAAAAACAGGCTTTATACTAAATGCCACCCCACTCTGAGTCAGAGTTTGTTTCCCAAAAATGAATGTTAGAACTAAAAAAAATCATTTATCATTTTTAGGAAATTCAAATAGGAATTTATTATGTTAGGAAAGATTCTGATGATGGACTCTAGGTAATTGGTTGCACCAGAGCTTCGTATGTTGGCTTCCTAACAAAAGGGGGTAAATCATACAAGGGCCAATTTCGTTTTGTATTTTTCTATATCCCTTCTGTACAACAACAACAACCACATTTTTTCTACAAAAACCATGTAATATGAGGACCTTTCTAACCCTTCCGATCCACTATGGGTATTCTTTAGTACGACTCCCACCCCCAATTACCTCCCCCCCCCGCATTCGACTTTCACCCTACAGATCTCCAAATCTCCGAACTCACACGTACATTACCTCTTCCCACCTCGTTTGATTCTCTTCCTCCCACCCGCCCTACCACTCCGGCCTTTCCCATTGTCCTTTCCATGGTTCCCTGCCATCCAACTACACTGCTAATAACGAAACTCTTCAACCCCCCCAATCCTGTGCCACCCTCTTTACCCGCCACGTACGCCACGCACTGACTTCCACCATTATCACTTTTCAGTCCTTCTCTCCCTTCGCAATCCCTTCTCGTCACCCCTTCACAACCTCACTTCTTTCCTGCCCCTATTATGTACCACCATAATTTATTTACACCCCTCCAGACATCTCCCCACAGTCCCACCACTAGAATCTCACCATAAATCCCGCTCCCTTATTACCCCCATCCTACCCTCCAAATGTTACACTTCCGCGCTAACCCCCCTCAATACCGCTATACCATTCTCAGCCAATCACGCCTACCAATTGTTCCCCCCTCATCCGGCCCAATGCTTCCTCCCCCTCCATTCCATTCAAATTTTCACCTTGACCCCAGCGCTTATCGCCACACGCTCCTCGTGCCAACATTCATCCCCCCTCATCTACCACCCATCCCCTCTCCTCACTCCCACAAAATCGCCCTACCTATGCCCTTGCTAACCAATCCCACTTTCCCCCCCCCCCTTAGTTCTCTCCTCCCCGTGCCCGTTTATTCATACTACATTCCCCACCATCGTCTCATTCGTCCTCTAACATATATCGACACCCCCATCCACCCTTTCGTACGCTTACCATACCACGCTTCCTTCTTTCACGCTCCGCTCCAAACCTTACTTCACGCCCATTCCCCGACTCCCTTGATTATACACGCTTGCCATCGCCCCCTACGCACCAGACAGCCTTTTTTTTTTTTTAGCATGTATCATTACACTTCCTAACAATCACCTCCCAGATGATGGACACCTTCCAGGTCTGGCGAAGGTTCTATTCATCAGATCAGCAAGTCTCCTCTACAACTTCCTTCACAATCACCTCACAGGTGACACTCATGTCAGACAAGGTTCTCCTTCATGCAGATCCTGGTATAGGGCCGGAGGATGAGGACCAGACATTAAGGGGGTACTGGGGTGTATGTATAATATAAAATATCTTTAGTATCTCCTCTGCTGCCAGTAGTCCCAGCAATGCTTTCCCACAAACTTCCCCCACAATCCCTCACAGAGGACCACTAGAGAGAGAGGGGAGGGGGGAGGGAGGGAGCACATAGCACACGCTGTGATAGGGACGTCACAGAGGACAGAGCGAATGCATTATGGGACCCACTAACAGTGATGTTTCCGGCGAGCCTTAAGCTTTAAGCTTTTTTTTTTCTAATAACAAGGGACATCGCTCCGAGGCGCAACTTCACAGATGGGAGGTGATTACTCCTAAAAACGTCTTTGGACTGTAAGATTTTTTTTGTTTTTTCTTATTGGACAGAGTGGATGGACCGATC
>CM070035.1:110320999-110357282 GCA_036250615.1 Ptychadena robeensis | reverse complement strand
GCAGCCTGATGCTGATAGTGCAAAGTGACCTACAATGTGGTAGGTCCGCTTTAAGTCAAATGGTTTACATACCTTTTCTACCTTGCAATGTGAATGTTTACATGTTATGTTCAATAAAAACATGACAACACATAATGTTTCTGTATTATTATTCTAAGCAGACTGTGTTTTTCTATTGGTGTGACTTCAGAGCACATTTTATGACCAATTAACGCAAAACTCCATTTAATCCCAAAGGGTTCACATACTTTTTATTGCAACTGTATAGGCCTCTTAAAAGAGTTTCCCAAAACTCTTAAAGCTCCTACATTATGAAAAGCAAAATATCAAATTGTGGGACCTTATACAGAATTCTATAATGCTGAATACTGAATGAATGAATGAAGTAAAGTAACAAGGTTCTGAAGACAAATAATAAAAAACTTAGGTAAGTCACATTGTTTACTATGGGCTATGATATTAATGTGGCTATGACTATGGGCACACAATAACGACGACACAAATAATAACATTAGGCCCTGCATGACCTTTGAAACTTTCAGGTGCATAGTGCATATGCCATAGTGGGCATGTTAACAATGATGCGGAGATTAACATGCTCTAAATAGGGGCAAAACATGACAGAGCCAACCATTGGGTGTCTATGATGTCTAATAAAAAGGTAGGGTAACTACCTTTTTATTAGATATCATAGACACCTCGTTTTCCCTCTGGGTGTCTCTAAAAGTGGGATTACATGGTAGTTTTTTTGTTTTTCCAAATGACCGACCAAAAAAGAGTTGTTGGTCATGTTAGAAAATGAAATTTTTACAAGAAGCTGGTGGGTTTTCTAGGTGTTTTGATTGATTTATATTTTGGAGCATCTGCAGTCTTTTGTAAAGGAATCCCTCGGATTTGCATCAATCACACTGTGTGGTAGTACCATCAATTGATATTCAACTGACAGTATTTCAAGTGCACAGTTCGACATTAATGAAGATCGATGGAACAAAGGGTTTTACGTCTCTACCTCCCTTCACATTTTGAATAATTGGCATAGATAACAAGTTATTTCTTAAGCTGGCCATAGGCGGTTTCGTTTTGCAGATGATTTTGCCACAGATCAATTGCCATGCGCACTTGTGGCGATCAATCTGCCGCAAATCTAACACGCCCACCTTGAATCAGGCGCATAATTGGCCCCAAAATTCGATCCACAGAATTATGGACTGTAAATTTGTGATAAATTTTTGATGACGTCATCACCCAGGTCAAACTGCCGAGAAATATGCTGAAGAATCAAGACTTCTAGGGCCAGCTTTACTGTTGCTGTGGGCATAATGACATGTATATGCTGGCTCTACCTGATTCCTTCCACCAACCAGTGCATACCAAGATGGAAAAGAGGCATCAATGATTGTGTGGTAAAGTTTAAAAATATAGACTGCTGCATACCTAAATTCAGCTTTAGGGCTTGTCATCACTGACGAAGCTTGCTGCAGGATGACACAGTCACACGAGCAGCCAGCAAAACAAAGTTCACGAATGGTCGCGTCCATGGCTGCTAACTACGTGTCAATGCAGCTGCTAGCGTCTGGCCATGGCACGCGGCCAAAACGCGTGTGCCACTGTAAACTGCACAGCATGCAACAAGCAAGCAAGATATGTCAATGTGAATGATCACATAGGTCATGGGGTCATAAGTGCTAAAGACGCGTGTCAAAAAAAGTCAGTGAACACATAGCCTTACTGAGGATTAATTGATTTATGTTTCTAAAATCTATCTAAATAAAACTTTAAATTATGCAGCAATGTGAACTATAAACAAAGTGAATAAAAAGAAAAAAAATAGATATAAAAAGAAAAATTTATCAGGATAATAACAAAACCTACGGAAAGAAAGGGAAGAATTGGTTAATTAGGGCTGAATAGGGTGGACTAAGTATTAATCAATTAACTGATTATATGCAGAGCAAGTGTATTCCTTTGATCTGCAGAAGAAAATAAACAGAACAGTGTCCAAAAACTGTTGGTAAACATTGTGGATGAAATTCAAAAGTTGACAGCCAGGGGGAGAAAGACAGGACATTATACACAAGCAAGTGCACTTTCATACTTTTTGTTGAGTGTAGTTTGTAGTGTAGTGTAGTCTTTATTTGTGCAAAGGGCTAGTCCCCTGGAGTCCAGTGGGAAATAATTTCCTGGTCCTTGGGGTCTGCCCGAGTAATTGGGTTTTTGAGGCACTTAGATCTACCAGTTGAATAAAATATTACAAACTTTATTAACAGTATTTTGGATCAGAGCCACGAACGCACATCTGTGGATGACCCCAATTTGCTCTGATCCAAAATACTGTCTTATCAAATGTTTAATAATTATTTAATAAAGTTTATAATATTTTTTTCAATTGGTAGATCTAAGTGCCTCAAAAACCCAATTACTCGGGCAGACACCAAGGACCAGGACATTTTTTCCGCCTGGACTCCTGGGGAGTATCACTTTGCACAAATATTCACTTACTTAGGGTTTGGCACAGATTAAACGGACCCCTTCTCTATTATTCTTTCTTTGTAGTGTAGTCTTAACTTTTTACACAGCCTGCCTTTAGCTAGATAGGTGGTCATGTACAGAAAAAGATATATTTTAACAAAGCCAAATATAGCAAATTTGGGACTGTTCGCTTTTATATTCTAAAACTCTATATCAAACTCTAAAATCATTCATCAAATTTGCACACAACTGCAAAAAAGATAGGATCGAGTCGTTAAAAGAAAAGTTAGAACTAATGTTTAAAACAGAAAATCAGAGGGATCAACAATAAATGTATTCTCTGTAATCAGTAAATGGTGGGAAAGCCCTATTACCAGATTATTAGATCACAGCTGCCCGTTCTTCCAACACAGCAAGTACACACACATGTAAATCGTAGAAACAAACCTGAAAAATAAGTAAAGCAAAACATTACTATGTGCTGAAAAGGAAGTAACTCAGCAAGCAGTACAAAAATAATGAATCTCATTGTGTTTACTAACATGGTGTTAGTATAACCGTATCTGTGATCCTGTAAACTTCCATTTTGATGGAAGTTTGAACACTACTGGAGCTAAATTAAGCATTTATTTTATCAAAGCAGATGACCCATTTTACAAAAGGATAATGTATAAGTTTACACTACTCAACTAATTCTATCTGTGCTTTCTCTCAATAACAAATCACAAAAAATCAATAATAGTATGCAAATTGCATAATATTCTTAAAAGCTGCTTTACAAATTTAATCTCAGGTTTAAGGGCCTTTGCCTGCTAAATTATGGTTTGCTTCTTTTGGGGGTGTCTGATATGGATATCCTCAAAAGTGTTTGTACATACCGCTCATGAAACACAGATATCAGATGATTACTGTATAGTATGTTGTTTATTACAATGTAGTTCAGTTTTATATTCCTCCTTAAATTTAAAGGCAGCAACCAACCTCTGTCATCTTTGTTTTTTATTATGACCATTAAATTAATGATCTCACTTTTTTAATATTCTTAATTTCTTTATACATATCTGAAACAATGTTTTACTACTATCTTTCTTTACAATGATTATTAAACCTTACATAATATAGAATATTTTTCAAGTAATAGCAGTTCTTACTCCTAATTAAAATATTTGACTGACTAATTAGTTAAATACTGTATGTTGGAGATGCTAATTTTCTGCTGTCCCTAAGAGAGTCAAATCTTTTCTTAAAGACAAATTGTCAGATAGATATCAGGCCAGGAAGAAATTAATGCAAACTGGCAATATGTTTTTCAAGACACTACTTTAAGGGAAAAATTTCCCTGTTCTATTTACTTCTGACATTGTTTTATATTGGCAAACCAACGGTGATTAAGTCATCATTGGAATGTATGGAACTGTATGTCTGGCTCTGTACTGAAAAAAAGAGTACAAGAAACGTGTCAAGCTGCCGATATACCAAGATTTCTTACCATAAATATGCAGTCAATATATGGACAAACATATTTCTCTGGTGTTTATTAAAGGGTCATACAGTGAAATGGATATCAATAGTAAAATCAGGTCAATATCAACAACTTGGAAAAGTAAACAATGGTTATGAGATTCATCATTCAGTTTAATACTTGCAGTTTTAGTATGGCATTCACTTTTATTTCAGCACATATAATGTTTTGTTATAACTCTAACTTCCACTGAAAAAAATAGAAAACTTTTCCTGGAAACCTGTTTCTGATTATGGTAGTTTCCCCTTTTCTGAAGAAGAGCAAATAGCTCCTTGGTCAAATGAACACTTTTCAATCAACAAAATTATTATGTGTGTTTTATGAGACCCAGCTATGCAGGGTATTTCAATAAAAAGGGACAGAAAAAAAATGTTGGTTTGCATGTTTTGCAGTACAGGTGTTATTGAAAAATAGTTTATCCATACTTACGTGTAACTCACTGACCATAATGCCAGCCTACCATGGCTAAGGTCTAGCCAATTTGTTTTTGTAGGACAAACTTATAAAAAATGTTCAATTGCAATTGTTTGGGATGGACTAGGAGACAAATCAGGGCTAATACAAGGTTTCTTCCAGGAAAGGAAAATTACAGTTAAGTATGGATATACAATTTTCTAATATCTTGGCCCACCTCAAGTCAACCCTCTATAGGTCTTAACTAACAATAGAAAATTAGATGGGAAAAGAAGAAAATCCACACACCTAGCCCTGGGGTGGGCAAAGTATGTCTCCCGTGCAAAGTATGTCTCCCGGGCCATAAAGGGCACATGTAGCTCAGGCAAGAGCTGCTTCAGGAGACAGCAGCAGGGGTGGGATCAAAAAATACATCCACAGATAGCCGGCTATCTTAACTGACTTAATTAACTTTCAATACAAAAACATCTGTTACAAGTGTGGCTTCTGCTGGCAGGTGCTGGTACTGCATGCTCATTCCAGACACCTGAACTGAATTAACCATTTACGAACCTTGCAGGAAGCTGCATATCACAGCATCAACTTCTGTTTTATTAAATGCCTATGTATTTCATGAGGTTCAAGAGTAATAAATGCTCAGCAAGTCATCTATTACATGTTGTATAATAAGGGGCCTTTCACACTAGCTGTGTTTGCATTGCAGTACCACAACACAGCCTCATGTTTGCATTAACATTTGCACCAGCCCCCTGCAGTCTGCATTTTTGCAGGAGCAGCACATGAAAAACATATGGGAGATATACATGCAGACCATTAAAGTAAAGAAGTGTAGCACAGGCTGCGCACCACAGGGGAGTCAAGCAGGTAAGATCGTGGATCATCTATAATACTGCTGTATTACTTTACTAGTCTTCACTAGAGTCAAACTCCTGGAATTGACCCGCGTCAAAGTCAGGGGTTTTGATAGTTCAAAAACATTATCATAATAATCAATAGAACAGTATGCATTGAAGCTTTGCTGTGTAGCCCAGTGTTAAAGTATTTTAATGCATCCATTGAAAATTCAGGTTTTGGACCTGTTCATGCATTTGTGATTTCTGTTCTTGGTCCAGCCTCTTTGTAAATTTTAATTCCAAACTCACAACACTTTTTGGGGTCACAGTCAATTCTCTGGTCAATATATATATATATATATATATATATATATATATATATAATCCACATATTAGAAGGCCACTGAATCATCAAGTGGTTGAACCATGTGTCTAGCCAAGAACCAAGCATAAGTGGAAAGTGCAAGCACATGGCTCCCCTTCTCGCCAGCTAAAAGACCAGCTCCAGGAGACAGGTGCTTAAAGAAAAGTGCTTTTGTTGTCTGGAACCTTTGGACAGCTACCTCTGGCTTCTCTGATCCAAGGAACAGACACAAGAGCAGAACTGTTTAAACAAGGGGGCAATAGTGACAGGATTTTTGGTGGGTGAGGGGTGGAGGTATCAACTTAAAAAAAGGGGGTGGGAAGAGGCGCCCATAGAAGTATTTTTCTTTTTAATTGGTCACAAGTTAAAACAAAGAAATACATGAATGTATATACTTGATTTCAATGGAATTTTGATCTACTGTGTTATATGATCATTCCTATGTTTTTATACTGGGACTGCAATGCACACGATCTGTATTATTATCATGATAATATTCTCACCAAGATCTGTGCAAACCCCTGGTAATAGGTAACTATTAGTACACAGTAAATTGAACTCAAAAGGAGATCTAGAAATATCAATATCATTGATATGGTCACTGACTGATGCTTTGGAAACAAAAGTTGACTACTTGTTTGATGATGGTATCACACAGATGCAGTAGAGGAAGTAGAGGAACCATCAATGAACAACTAAAGTTCTCTGTAGCATTAAGGCTGGGTCTACACTATGCCACCCTAGCAACCGCTGTTTGGGAGTTGTTACATTTCTATTGGCAAACCGCGCCCAAAAATGTGCTGGGCACTTTTTGGGCATGTCACAAACCTGTGTGTTTCCTGTGTGCCACGGGACGCCCCCAGACCCAGAACGCCTGACCGGATCCAGTCTGTCTCCCCAACCACGGGCATGACGCGCCAGTATAGACTGGCACGTCATTCCCCATAGGAATTTACAGAGGCGGCTGCACTGCACGGTTTTCCCCGTGGTCTACGTGCGGGAAAATCGTGTAGTTTTCCATAGTGTAGACACACCTAAGAGTTAACATTGCAAGAACATAAAACATAGGCTAATACCTCAAACCTTCTTGTAAATTTAAGTGCAAAAACAGTAACTGGAACCAGCTTAAATGCTGCAGCCAAGACACAAAGAATCAACACTACACATCAACACAGGTTCCTAAAGAGCAGATTATCATTATAGAGTAAATATAACTGTAAAGCTACTCACCACACCCTGGACTTGAATTAGAACCATTATAGCACCCATAGAGGTCTCTATGGTTCCCCGTAGCCACAAAGGGGCCCACTGCTTCTGGCTAACAGTAGTTCTTTCACCAGCAAGAGATGGTGGAATTTTATTTTAACAGTTCCACTATCTAATTTTGTGACTTGCCATATATACTTGAGTATAAGCCGACCCAAATATAAGTTGAGGTACCAAATTTTATCTACAAAAACATATTGACTTGAGTATAAGTGTAGGGTGGTAAATGCAGCAGCTACTTGCAAAGTCATATAGTGGAGTTTTCAAAATGAAATTTCACCATCTCCAGTAAAAATTAACAAAATGTCCACAAGACGGCCCACGTTTGTTTACATTTCATGTCGGGAATACTGCAGACAGAATACCAAATACAGAAGAAATATCAGGCAGACAGGATCAGTGGGCCCCCTTGTAGCTACGGGCCCCATGTTGGTTCCGATGTCACTGGGCACATTCATTGCCAGCCCTTAAGGCTGTCACTCTGATGATCTGTTCTACCCTGTTAAGATGCGCTACCCTGCATATAGTGTGGGTTGGACATCTCGACAGGATTGTAAATGTAATCCCCAGAACCCCTCACTTTAACCCCAAATTTCCCTCACATCAACCCTGAACCCTTCACCCCCAGAATCCCTCACGTGATCTTTCTTGCTCACAGAATCCCTCACTCTAACCCCCAGAGCCCTGGACCCTAACCCCTAATCCTCTCAGCCTAACCCTAATCCCACACCCGAAGCCCTTAACCCAAATCCCAATAGCAGTGAAAAGGAATCCCTCTGCTGTCAGTCGAAAAGTGATAGCAGAGATCACTCCACCCTATAATGTGGCTACCAGGGTAGCTCATCTTGACGCAACAATGGCAGCTGCAGGAGAAGAAGATGAGGCTGCACGGTGAAGAGGAGTGGACCACCAACAGAGGCTGCCGATGCCCGCAGAGAGACCAAAGAACAGGTTTAAGCCGAGCGTGGGCTTTTTTAGCAAATTTTTAATGCTAAAAATCTCAGCTTATACTTGAGTGTATACAGTAATTACAAAGCCCTTGGACAACTTAGTATTTATTGAAACAATGTCTACAATTGTGGGAGTTCTTCCGTCTTATAGATATATAATGATGAACACAGCTACTCTAGAGGTTAGTGAGAAGTGGTACTAATCCATCAACAAACTGATGATGATTTATTAATTCTTCTTTGAGCTAAAATTGTGTTTATTTAATTATCAATTAATTTAGTTTTTAGAATAAATCCAAAGTAATAATTATAGCAATGGTGGCTGGTATTTACTTTAACTCCACTTCAGCTATCACAGCATTAACCCCATAATATATAAATAGGAATAATAAAAGTAATAGGATAGAGAAGAATGGGATTTTCTTATAATATTCGTCTATTTGGCTTGAATTTTCTGGCCAGCCCTGGATATAAATAGAGGCACAATGTGCAGCATCATGGACATTGAAGCAGTGGATTGCGTCCATACTCCAGATCATTTGAGAAGTTGTAAGAAGAGAAGGAGCCAGATGATGACTGTGCTCTGGGTGAAACACTGCACAAGTAAGTCTATTAGACATATATGTGAATAAGTCAAGGAGTGGTATGGGGTATTAGCATCTGTAAGTTACAGTTGGTGATTGGATGTTTGTGTTTTATTTTGGGGTATTGATTGGATCTGTTCAGGGAGGCTGTGTAGTGTAGGCTTGATCTTTCCCTGTACATGCACCTCTGTTTTATAACCACATAGATGGAAAGGAATGATTATCTGCCATAGGCTTCTTTTTTACAGTAGACAAACTAAGGGTCCATTTAAACTGGTGGTTTTAACCGCCAGGTAAACAACCCTTTAACGTGACCGACCAGCGGACGACACATTAAGCATCCGCCGGTCGGTTTTCTGGCTGCCGCCCCATAGGACCTCTATGGGGTCCTTAATTAAACACCATGTAATCGCCTGCACTATTTTGCAGACAACCACAGTGAGTCGTTTCTCCCGCAGAGCAGAACTGACTGTGTAAATACAGGCTAAAGCCCCCCATACACGTTCCAATTTTTCTCCCGACCGATTTTTTCGTCCGATCGTGTCACCCGATTTTCACCTAAAATGTTATGGTTGGTCGGCTGGCACGAAAAATCGGAATTCGAATTATCACAGATCGATCGGCCCGACACTATTTATTAACAACAGATCGACCATAAATTAATGGACAGGTCCGAATCGGCCCCGACCAATTTCATAATACTGCATCCGATTAATCTCCTGATCTATTCATCTCCCGACCACGTTTCTCAAAATCGGCCGAAGGGCACTGCAGAGTCAAAAAATGGGGCAAAAAATTAGTCTGAATGAGTCTGGGAAAAGATGAATCAGAAGCACAGGGTCGTGGTCTGACCAGGGGTGATCAATTCTGGAACCAATGGCTATGTGGATTAGCGTAAAAGGTAAAATCTCTCTTTTAAGAGTGTACTTCCTGCCAGGAGTTCAGAACTAGTAAATGGGACTGGACCAATTTAGAAAATTTAGTAGGAGAATGGCACTAAAATAATTAGGGTGTCTAGTAAACAAATCAACCCTGAGTTAACATAGACTTAATGCCCAGAAGAATAAAGTGAGAAGAACTGCAAACACTCCGTCCAAAGTCTTTCAGGTACAGCCATCCGTCTCAGCACAAACTTAGCGATGACTTCTGGATCGGCGACAGGGAGTTTGTAGGGATGTGGGTGAAACAGGAGTGTTGGTCTTGTCAGGTGCTTTTGGTGAACCTGGGAGCTCATGGTGTCATCCGATTTTGGTGGCAACATGGATAAGAAGAGGAAGAGTTCCTGAGCTTCAGTTGGTGTAGTAACAGTATTCAGCAGGTGAGTAGTGACAGTGTGGTGATAACATAAGACTAAAAGAAATGAACACATGACTACCCCTATTACCACTACCTTATATGGGACTGCCTGGAGAAGAGATTGGGGACATTTCAAGACTGACATTGGCTGGCCATTTTGTTTACAAAACAATAGGCCAAAGCAGCACTGGAGAGGAAAGGCAGGTATAACAAAAGTATATATAATTTAATGCCATTTTAGTGTAGGTCCACTTTAAGGGGTAGCCAGTAGCTATTGTTTTACTTTTTTGAACACCTAACTGTATTAATTTTGTGTTTTTTTTCTATGTATCTGCTTTCATCATCTATGGTTTTTATTAAAAATGATATATATATATATATTTTTATCGAAGCCTTTTTAAGTAAAAAAAGGTAATGACTTTAATATTAAGTAGTGTTGTAGTGTTTAATATTAAGTAATTTCGCGAATATACAAAGAAACATTCTGAATTCATAAAATTTGATTCGACTGTATTCTATTGCCTTCCATTGCGCGTGCCCATGCGCAAAGATTCGCAATGCAGCTTCTCTTCTTCATTCTGTGATCTTAGCCTGTTCGAGCACTGTGTCTATTGGGTATATCCATTCGCAATGCGCACAAATAAATGTTAAGCAGTTTTTCACATCTTAGTAATATCACACACGCTTTGCAAGATGCATTTTAAAGCCAAAGTTTAAAACAATTGTAAGTGAGAACATTGTGGACTTGCCGAGCTCTGGAGATAACAAAAGGGATTTGGAGATTGAAGTACATGAAATAATATATTTATATACCCCCTACACACAAGGCACGTTTTGTTATCTTCAGGAAGGAGGCTAAACCCCTGTAAATTGGGAAATGTGCTAAACCTTGAGTTTAGCTTCAAGACTTTATTTTCTAGAAGAAAAAAAATACACCTTTCTACAAACTATACCCATGTTAATTAAATAAAAAAACTAATACTTAAAAAAATAAAAAAGGGATAGATATTAAGGAAGATCTTGTGAATAATTGAGCGCAAAAAAAGTAGTGTTTTGTATGGAACTAAATGTTTGCAAGTCGATTAGTTTTTCTGCCCCTACCCCCTTAAATTAGTGCACATTGCCAAAATAAAAAGCAGTAATAAAGTTCGCTACTTTGCCTGGAGTGTTACTGTTTTGTTTTTTTAAGGCTCATTTGCACAAATACAATGTGTGACTGCAACAACATAATATGCATAGTCATGTTGATGTTCATAATATGCATAGGCAGCTTCAGGCACACTTTAAATACTCACTTCTTCAAATATTCCCAATCAAGCACTCCCAATTATTTTCTATTAAAAGCAATTGGGCTTCGTTTCAAACCACACCGACATTCCTCGTTTAAAATAAAGTAAAGCTGAAGCAATCACATACACTTTTTTAGTGCTTTCACTAGGAATATGAATCATAAGCAAAATATGCATTAACACTCCAGAAGAAGGTGTTTGAAGTGTGCCTGAAGCCTGTAACCAGTAGAGGCAAGGCATCAGTGTTAATTAGACCTAAAATTTAAAATTCCATACTCACATTGCTTTTGACATCTTTAAGTTTTGGCAAAATATCTAAAGCAAATCCATCAGCTTGTCCTCTGGTTCTGTTTCCTCCATTCATGTAGTTACCAATTGCAAGAATTAACCCCAAAACACACAGAACTGCAGGATCTTCTTTTAAAATCTGAACATAAATAAAAAAATACAAATATTAAGTTCTACTTTTAACTTCTTATAATTCATTAATACATGGAAATCCTCATCAAATAATGTAGTGAAAATGCATAATATATTCCTTCTTTAATATATATTCTCCTGCAGCTTGTTCACACTGGTAGTAACACTGGTGCAACCAGTTTAACTTATTTAATCAGCCATCAGGTATTATTCAAAAAGTTTGGGGGTTTTTTTGTCCAAATTTTTTTTAACACTAACCATAACTGCCTTACTCAGCAGACCCCTACGGTTATGTTGGCTAATAAGTGCCAGTAGGCGTGGAAGGGGGTGTGAAACAATGGAAAGAAGGACAAAGACTGCTTCGAGATATATGTACTTACATTAGGTTTTTTCAAGCATACATAAGAATGCTAAAGCTGGGAATAGACAGGACAATTTCCAGTCAATCCCAGACCTGACCTAGCCTGCGTGATGTCGTCATCACGCATGCCTGCTAGTGCCTAGAATCAGCCGGCACCCTTTGTGTGCCGCCCATTACTTCGACTGGGGACAGCCGTCCCCATCCGGCCTAATAGGATCGGTTAAAAATGATCCATCATGGCGGATCACGATCCGACATAATGGCTGATTTTAGTCCAATCCTGCAAGTTGGCGCACCCGATTCTTTGCCGACGCGATCCTGATCGGATGCGGGAATGCGCATGGCATCCGAACGGCGAGTCGGGCAGGAATCGGCACGTCTATGCCCAGCTTAAGTCATTAACTTAAATAATTAGTCCCAGGAGTTAAAATAAATTGTTTACCACATGTTTTTTTTTATTAGTGCTGCATACTAATTGATATTGTTGCATATTCTTCAATAAATATCTTACTTTATGAATACCCTTGCCAATTATAGTATCCTCATTATTACTGCACCCTAGCTCTTTATTCAGGGTTCATTTACACAGGTGGTTATCATCTGCCCAGCAAACGGGCATAAGAACAGCCACCCAGCTAACACATGAGGCTTTTGACAGACGTTTTTTGAGCTTTCGTCCAACAGACCTATCATGAGGACGTTATCTAAATGCCCCATGAGCACCTGCACATATGCAAGTATGCAAATGCTCACACACAGTACCTGTGCCTATTAATAGATCCTTTAAATCTTGTACTGTACAGGCTATTCATCTGTTTCCAGAAGTTTCATTTTCTACAGCAAATTGTGCACTTTTACAGTATACTGAAGAAGCTGCAGCAAATCAGTCAGAGCTTGACTTACTTGCCTTTAAATCTTTCAGTCATGAAGGATCAGATGCTTATGACCTATCAAGACGTTTTGATATTCACTCAAATCAGCCTACTGCTTTATTTATTTTTTAAAGTGCAGTTACAGTTGCAAGTGTAAATGCAAATGTACAAAGCAAATGTCATGGAAGCTCTGCAAGCGCCTACAATTGTTTTTAGGATTTAAAGCTTTTTTACAGGTAGTAGAGAAGACTATGCTTAAAAGCGTCAAAAGCGTCAAGTTTTCTGCCACAGGGGGCCCCTGGAAAGCTTCAAACAATTAATGTTTTCTGTTTGTTATTTATTCTGTCATGTTCAGAGGGTCATTTGGTCTGACCCTATTGACTTCAATTGGGAAGCTCTGCAAGCGCCTTCTGCACTTTGAGAAGCTTTAAACATTTTTGTGCATGCTGTACAAGCAGCTATACATGAAAGCATCATTAACTCTTTCTGACTTCCGCTTAAAAGCTTCAAACTATTCATTTTCTCACAGCCTGTGTAAATGAAGCTGTACATGGGAATTTGCACAGTAGCTTTTTTTGTCTTTAAAGTGACCAAAAAAACGACCTTGAAGTAAGTTTAAAATTGAAGGTAATGAGGGTGTTTAAAGAACATAAAATCAGGCAAAATGTTTTCTGTTTGTTATTTATTCTGTCATGTTCAGAGGGTCATTTGGTCTTTAAACGAGGCAAGCACCTTCAGCACTTTGAAAAGCTCCGTACAATCGGTATTCAAGCTTTAAAACTTTTGTACGTGCTGTACAGATGGCTATGTATTAAAGCCCAGGTGCCCAACCTGGGGCCCAGGGGTGTTCTTCAGCGGCTCCCCACGGTCCTCCACTTGCGGCCCCTGAGATCTTACTGTTAGTGCAAAGGGCAAATAAACTGACCTGTCCACCGATCCTGCACTGAAGAGTCTTTACTCAGAATATTCTTAGAGCGGGAAAAGGAGGAGAGGCGAAATACTCACCCAGGCGCCATCTGGGTAACCGCTTGGGTTTCACATATGCCAATCAGCCTGCGCAGCTGGAGCAGTCGGCAGACAGGTGAATACCTATGCTCCCATTATTTTACCAACCAATGGGGGATGATTGTATAATATATATTGTGGCACATAACCTCAAAATAGGGGCACATCACATTTGATTATATATATATGACCCAAAAAGTGCATTGCCATACTACATGTTCCCTAATGATTGAAGTATAATTTAAAACAAGTTTTGTTATTTAAAATTTTTAAATAATGTTTCCTAGCTATGCATGCTGTTATTTCTTCTTTAGAAAATGATTATACATATCAGTATAAATTGAAAATGTTATGGGCCATTTAGTGATGCTGAGGGATGCACTTGTGGCCCTCCATAACAACCCAGTTGCCCATCACTGCATTAAAGCATAATTAATGCTATTTGCCACAGGGGCTCCTGGAAAGCATTTAATATTTTTTACAGCCCATGTAAATGAAGCATACATTTATTATTGAGGTTAACAACAATGTTATTTGATATCTCTGAATTACTTCTGAACAGTGTGTACAATGTTAAAAAAGCGCAGATATGACAGCAACCATCAGTAGACCCTAAACAGGCATCAGAAAATGTCAGTAGGAGCTGTAGGGGGATGGAAACAGTTGAAATAGGGACAAAGAATGCTATATGCTTTGTATACTTACATTCCTTTTTTCATGTGTATAATGAAAAAGATGATAAAAGCTTGAAGTCATTAACCTAAATAGTTAGTTAGCAAGGATTTAAACAAAGTGGATATTCACATCTGTACGTTTCCCATAGGAAATTAGACAGATATTCTAGTTAGATGCACAACTTACCTTACAAACTTTCTGTAACAATTCAAGTTTTCGATGAATGGCACTAATGTTTTCTGATATTGTTGACTGCAACAAAATGCAAAAAACCCGCTCTGAAAAATTTGGTATAGTTGTCAATTCATAGAGGAACCTATACAAATGTGAGAAAAATACTCTTAGATAGAGTGAAATACATCAGGAGCATTTATATAGCTATTAGTAGCATGTGGTCATAAGTTGTGAAGCATACAAGAAAAAAACATGTCTCTACTTCTTATTGGTAGTAATAGGTGGGTTTTACAGTGCATGCAGGGAAAAAACAGCGCACCAGCACATTGTTGTGTTACAGCCTTATTCCAAAATGGATTAAATTGATTCATTATTTTCCATAGATATCTACACAACACCCAGTAATGACACTGTGAAAAAGGTTTACTTTTTTATTATTAAAATAAGTACACATCCTTTGCCATGAAATTTAAATGTGTCCTTTTTCCCCTGATCATCCTTGAGATGTTTCTGTAACTTAAATGGAGTCCTCCTGTGTAATCTCAGTTAATTGGAAATTGTTTGTAAAGGCACACACCTGTCTATATATGGTCCCACAGTTGACAGTTATTGTCAGAGCACAAACCAAGAATGAAGTTAGTAAGAATTGTCTGTAGACTTCCAAGACAATATTGTGGGAGAAGGCCAGAAGTCATCTGTGGAGATAGGAGAACCTTCAAGAAAGACAACTATCTCTGCATCATCACTAATCCATCAATTAGTAATGTATGGTAGAGTGGCCAGACAGAAGCCACACCTTAATAAAAGGCACATGCAGCCAGCCTAGAGTATTTAAAAAGGCACCTGAAGGACTTACAGACCAGGCACTGCCCATCCCAGGCCAATACCATCTCTACAGTGAAGCATGGTGATGGCAGCATCATGTAATGTTTTTCAACAGCAGGAACTGGGAGACTAGTCAGTATCTTGAGACTTGAACTCAGACTGGGGCGACAATAAATCTTTCAGCAGGACACAGCCAAGATCTCAAAGAAGTGGCTTCAGAGCAACTTTGTGAATGCTTGTGGCATCCAATTCAAAAAGACTTGATGCTGTAATTGATGCTGTAATTGCTGCCAAAGGTGCATCAACAAAGTATTGAGCAAAGGCTGTGAATACTTATGTGTTGTGTGTAGAATTCTGAGATTTTTTTTAAAATCCATTTAGGAATAAGGCTGTAACATAACAAAGTGTGGTGATGTACTGTGAATATTTAATGTTCCATGAACTCTTCTTCAATCAGACTAATATAACATGATTTGTTTATGGCGATTTTATGGCAAATGATACATTTTTCTTTTTATGTCCATTTAGGTTTAAGTCTATTTATAATGGAAATATACATTAATAACAACCTAACAAGGAATGTAGCCCTTTTCTATGACAATCATTTAAAGCCATTTAAGGAAAGTGTGATGAATGCATGCAAAGAAATCATTCCTTCTTGAAATTTAAAATTAATGTTTTTTTACCAAAATATGTTTTGGTAAATTAGGGCATGTACTGAATTCAATACAATATATGTATGGGCAAAGTTCATATTTGAAATGCAACCTGCCTAATTAATGCATTTAAATTAACTTAAAATGCTTTAATGCAATTTCAAATATATTTAAAATGCAATCCATAAATGAGTAAAAAATATTCAGGATTGCTTTCATCGTTCTTCAGTTTGGTGTAACATGTTTTCCCTCAAATTGAAGTTATTTCTTCAAAAAAAAAGAACAGACCCACACAGACAACATTTAATCGGCTGTCTCTGAATACAAACAAAGATATAATTCATCATTTAGTCCTACTCTCTCCTTCACCCACAGAGCCAAGTACACATTACCAAGTTATTCTTTTTGTAACATTATGTGAGAATAGATGAATATTTTACTGTATAATGTTTTGTTCAGATTTTTTGACAAAAGGGCAAGTGAACCATTTCTTACTGCTCAGGCTTATCCAGGGGTTTTGAATTGTCCTTATTTTTTGATGCTTTTACATGTTTTTCAATCTTCTCCTGTTCTTCTGACACAGCTCTCTGTAGAGCATAAAACAGTACATTACAATGATAGAAAGCATGTTAAATCAAAGTGATATCAACTGATACTTATGTTTAACTGGATACTATAGATATTTCATGAACTTATCTAAATCATGTATTTAGCAGACAATTCATTTTTTGAAACACATTTATATGGGTCTGTTTTTCTCATAATAGCAGAACTACTCAGACCTAGAAGGGGGAATACTGGTGAAAGATCTTAACACTTTTTTCTCAAAATTCCACACACTACCCCATAATGGTAATGTGGTAAATTTGTAAAAAAAAATTGAGAAACCACATGTACATAAGTATTCAAAGCCTTTGGCATGAAGTATAACATTTAGCTCAGGTGCATTATGTTTCCCCTGATCATCCTCGAGATGTTTGTGCAGCTTCATTTGAGTCCACCTGTGGAAAACTGGTTGACTGGACGTGATTTGGAAAGACACATACCTGTCTTCGTAAGATCCCACATTTGACAGTTAACGTCAAAGCACAAACAAAGCATGAAGTCAAAGGAATTGTCTGTAGGCCTCTGAGACACAGATCTGGGGAAGGCTACAGAAACATTTCTGCTGCTTGGAAGATCACATTGAGCACAGTGTCCTCCATCATCCATAAGCAGAAGAAGTTTAAAACCACCAGGACTTTTCCAAGAGCTGACCGAAGATCTAAGCTAAACAATGAGAGGAGAAGGGCCTTATTCAGGGAGGAGACCAAAAACCTGATGGTCACTCTGTCAGAGCTCCAGAGGTCCTCTGTGGAGAGAGGAGAAACTTCCAGAAGGACAACCATCTCTGCAGTAATTAACCAATAAGGCCTTTATGGTAAAGTGACCAGACAGAACCCTTTACTTAGTAAAAAGCACCTGAAGGACCCTCAGACCATGAGAAAAAATCAGATCGCATAGAGAATGAATGGGCGCGATGACAAAATCGTGGCCATGCGTGCCAAAGTATTGAGCAAAGGCTGTTTATACTTATCTACATGTGATTTCTATGTTTTTTTTTAATATATGTGCCAAAACCTCAAGTAAACTTTTTATGTTATACCTATAATTCTTAGGTAAAAAATTTGTTTAATCAATTTTGAAATAAGGCTGTAACAAAACAAAATGTGGAAAAGGTAATGCCCATATTACTGCAATGTGTTATGATGCCTTTTCAAAAGGCCCTGCTAAATGCATTTCTGTGTGCTGTGTACTCATCGTTTCCTTTCAACTCAATAGGAAATAGTGTAAATGCCCAAAAATTGCACAGATCCACTGCAGTGTTTTGTCATAAAGTTTAAAAAGGATCCAGTGTGAAAGAGCGTTACCACAAAAAAATTTCATTAGTGGACAGAATAAAGAATGTTAATGCTTCTGGTTTTATAAATGTGAAAGCCTAGTTGTATAGCAATATAGCTGACTTTACAGGTCCCTGAAGGGTTCTATGTAGTGATGGGTGAACATGGGCCACGTCCATTCGCGAACAGGCAGATCGCACTTTTACAAAAGTCCAACTTCCACCTGTTCGCGGGGAAATTCAATTCCGATTACCGGACATGACATCACTGACATCACCTCCTATTTAAAGACGATCTTTTTCACTACCCAGTCTCTAGTGAAAATATTCTTCTCCTCCTCTGGCCAGGTCTTTCTGCTCCTGATCTAGTCGGCAGAAGAATAATTCTTCTTAGCGGTGAACGTGGCGGGTCGAACACCCGTACTGTTCACCGGGAGAAGAAAAAATGGTAGAAATATGGTAAATGTTTTCAATTCAGTTTAGGTGTGCTTTAATGATTTGCATTTCTTGTATGCAGTTATTACCATCATCTAAGATTTAATTTCATCCAACCAAGCCAAGAGGTTCATCCAGCTAAGGGTGCAGGGCTGAAACTTTAATGTGTATATACACTGTAGTGTCCATTCTCTGACAACTTATACATGAATATCTATTTACATATGTGAGGAGAGATAAGTCTGTGTGACATAATTGTATTACTGCAATGCCGAATGTCAATGTTAATTCACAACTCATGCAATCATAATAGCATCAACTCAGCCCAGTCTGTTGTTGTGAACATATAATATGACTCCTTCCATATGTTAATAACTGGCTGGGTAAATTGATGCTATTTTGATAGCATGAGTTTTGTATTTACATTCTGCTATGCAATAAAGACAATTATATGACACAGGCTCATCTCTCCATTAGTTGGTCAGACGATTCAGAGAATGAGTACTGCTAGTGTTTAGACGCATGAGTGAATTTTCAGCCCATCACACTCTGTTGGCTCCTGGTACTGGCCTTTTGGCTTGGCTGGAGGGAGTAGAACATAGACTTCCTTGGTCTTTAATTGCTTGGTTGGAATCTAGAGTGATAACTGCATCTTATAGTGATATAAATATGGTATATCTGCAGCACCAACTGTCATAGACAAATGCAGAGCAGGTAAATTGACTTTTTAGAATTTTGGAGCAACCGTTATCTAATGGCTGCCCAAGCTTTGCAGGTGCTTGTTCACAGGAACACCCGGTCATGCATGTGCAAGAGCAAAAAAAAAGAAAAAAATATGATGAGGAAGAGGGGCTGGTTACAGATTTTATTAAAGTTATTAAAGGGAAGGACAGAGGTTATCTAATAGCAAGTGGCAACTTTGGCGTCCAAAATAAAACAGAAATATATTCCAATATATATTTTAATATTTTTAAACTGAATGAACAAGTAGTTTATACTTACATTTTCATACAGAGCTTGCAGAGTTTCTAAATCAACAACTGAATATTCCATTTTCAAAATGGCTTTAATAAGAAAAAAAAATGTTGAGTGTTACAGAATATACATTTCATTGAAATAAAATCAACATTCATTTTAGTGTTGACTTTTGAAGAAGGGTACCAAGCATTTAAATCCTTCCAGGGATGTCCCACTGCATACATGTACAATTAAATCTGTCTAGACAAGCAATAATGAAGAACATTAACATTTACCCTGTAAAAAATTCGTCAGATTATTTTAGCCTATAAAATATCATATATGAACTAACATGCAAAATGAAAAATAAGTTGAAATAAAATATTGAACTTTCATTAAATCTATACCCGATTTCATGCTATAGGGCAATAATATTCTGTTATTGTATCTCATTTGTGAACCATATTCCTGTAACATTCATTCAAGACTATAAATGGATGATTCAACACAATCAGGTGTATCACCATGGTAAACACCGTGGATTTACTTAACACCACTGTTCACTGTTCCTATTCTATGTAAAAAAAAACATCTTTATTTCTGGGAAAGCATCTAAAGGTAGCCAAACACTTTGCGATTTTCCGTTCAATTCCTGAACGATCGACAGCAGCACATGTTCTTGGAAGGGATGGCTGTTTATCTTGAGAGATCAACCAGAATGGAACAAGAAATCAATTGAACAGTAATCCGACATGTGAGTATTTTCTGTTTAATTGCCTATACTGTGATCAAGGGTCCACATCCAAAGTATCAAGCAAAAATCGATTGCCCAAGGTGGTGTGTACTGCAATCGTTGTACGATCGTATGTCGATTTTGCAAGCGAATGTTACAATTGTTCGTACAGGGATCGCAGGGGGAATTTCAACGTGTATGGCTAGCTTAAGTGTAATTAGTGGAGGCCTGCTGCTAGGTTGTCCACTGTGCTTGAATATGGTCTTAGTACTCCTGATACTGAAGTATTGCCTTCCCAATGTACTCTGCAGGGCTTTTCTTTTGACAGCCTGGTCATGCAGTCTGAAGTAGAAACAAGTACCTTCTGTAACTATTAAATCTTTGTCAAGCCTGCATAGTGTACATTGTGTATATTATTATATACACTAGTAGATAGTATAGGATGCTTGGTTATTTGTTGCTTTTTTGGTATATCATTTGGGTTTTTCATGTTCTTATTCCTTTTTACTATACTATTTGCAGAACTTTTAGATACGTGTTTAAATTAACCATTTTAAATATATATTATAACGCCAAGCTGCTTAAACTTAAATGCTAAACTTCAGGTGCCCAACCTGTGGCCCGGGGGCCGCATGGGGCCCTTGGGGCGTTCATTGGCGGCCCCCTCAGTCCTCCACTTGCAGCCCCTGAAACCTAATTGTTAATGCAAAGGAACTCATCTGTCTGCCCAAGCGAAGGGTATGTGCCCCATCGATATTATCCTACTGAATTATATCTATGAGGCACATAACCTTTGATGATATACATGACACCAAATGTGCATTACCATAATACAGTGTTCCCAAATGATTGAAGTATAATATTAAACAAATTGTTATTTAAAAAATGCAAAATAATGTCTTCTAGCTATGCCTGCTGTAATTTTTTCATTAAAAAAATGTCAGTATAGATGAAAATGTTATGTGCGGCCCATTAGTAACTTGTGGCCCTCCTCCTCACTTGTGGCCCTCCATCTCAACTCAGTTACCCACCTCTGTGCTAAACGATTGGATTTAAATATATCATGTGATATATATTTGGGTAATTTGAGAGGATGTGGCCTAAGGAGATCGATACCTTATAATAATGTGCATAATTATTAGGCAGCTTATTTTTCTCAGGCAAAATGGGCCAGCAAGGGTGACTGAAATGTAAAAAATGTTAACAACAAAAGTATTTCAGAGAAATGAAGCAGATACAGTGCTAAGATATTGGGCATGAGAACAGGCCCATCAAGCTTTTTGATGAAAATAGTCAACGATGTTGCAAGGAATGTGTGGAAAAAAAATGATGCACATGCTGCCAAAGAACCCATTATCTTCCAGTGTGCTGCCATATTCCTAAGCTCAGACCAAGATGTTCAGTCCTCATAGACATGGCAAAGAAAAGGAAGGCTACAACCTCATCACCCCTGAATAAGAAACATATGTTGAAATGTTAAACCTGGATCAAGAAATATCCCAAGCAAGATTTTACAAAGGTTTTCTGACTTTTTCCAGCAAGATGGAGAAGGGGTATTGTTAAATCAGAACTAATTGAAAAGTCTAATGATTAAAAAAAAAAAAAAAAACTAATTGGACCTCTTGGGTTTCTGAGTTGAAATGGAGCTAAGTGTATTAAGAAAAACATAATATTCTTGTATTCTTGTATTCAGTAATATTCATGTGTGGATTGAGTGGACTCTTTCTTTGGTCAGTGAAAAGGGGAACATAGGACAGCAATACGTTCTTTTGCCTAATTCAGTACTCTAATGCTGCATATTTGTGTTTGCCAGCAGTAAGCCCAAAGTCTCCAACTAATTCTAAATTTATAACATATCAAAGATTGGTATTCATTTTAACACTTAAATAAATAAAGTAAGACATTAAGCGGGCATTTTAAGTATTATTTTTTTTACATATGAACACAATGCTTATTATTTTAAATTTTTTTAATTTAAACAGTGCCATACTTACCGTTCTGAATATCTTTCATATCTAAATGGAGACTAGACATTAATATTCCCACAGCTTGTGATCTTTTATTGCTTAAAAGCTTAACAACCTGTTGATAAAAAAAACAATGCTTTACCAATTCTTCCAATACTCTTTATGTTAACATACTACAATAGATCTACCTTCTTTCTTATTATGCCTTTGTAAAGAAATTGGCAACTTAGAAGTCCAAAACATATTTACATATGCTGTATACTGTATACTTACATATACTGTATGGACAAAAACTTTTTTTGAAGTTGTCAGGGATCGGGGTAATGGAATAGGACCCAGCGCTGAAAAGGGTCTAGCAAAC
Source organism: Ptychadena robeensis (assembly GCA_036250615.1). Taxonomy (NCBI): domain Eukaryota; kingdom Metazoa; phylum Chordata; class Amphibia; order Anura; family Ptychadenidae; genus Ptychadena; species Ptychadena robeensis. The sequence continues at coordinate 110,334,975 of CM070035.1, read as the reverse complement.
AGTCTTTATTTTTAAGACAGTGTCAAATCACACATAAATGGCGTTTATTTCAGCAGAGCAACAGTCACCAACAGGAACACAATACTAATGTTTTCTCAGCAGTGCAGTCTATGGGTCTCATCCTCTCAGCCCCTCTCACTCTGTGATTTCCCCTGATGAGCACAGCTAAAGGCCCACATCACTGCTGGTCTCAGGCATAACAAAAAACAGGTAGGTAAAGGGTTCAGAATGGGAGGCCCTCCTATACTACCAACCCATTCTGCAATCCAGGCCCTATCAACCTAACAAAACTGAAGCCAGAGGATTGCTTTAACCCCTTCCTATCTGTAGTGACAGGAGCTCACTCTGTCACAAAGAATATTGTTACATCCTTTAAAGACATTTGTGACCAACTGTGAGCTTACAACCTTCTCCACCATGACTATGTCCCCTGGACACAAAGTCACCTTCATAAAGATATGCTATGATAAACCTTGTGTGACCTAAAATAAGCTGTCCAACATGCTTAAATAGTTGAGGTCAGTTGTTTATATGGTATATCTATCTAAGTCGGCCATACACTTCCTTATTACCTGAATCGATTGACCTAAAAAAATTGAAAGTGAAGAGTTAGCCATTGACGATGGAGTTTAAGGGATACAGTTTTTTGGCTAACTGAAGAAGGGATTTGTGATATCCCGAAAGCTTGCTTTTCCAATTTATTCAGTTAGCCAATGAAAGGTGTCATTTGAACTACAACTTTTGTTCCAGAAATGAATAGTTCCTACTTTATCACTCTTATGCACACATGCACAATGGACCATGTGCCCACTGCCAGGTGCATCCTACACTGTCAGTGTGCTGCAGTGATAGAAACATGTAGTAATTACTCTTGTTGAGGTACTGACAGTGGTTTAAATTGTATATTATTTTGCTTTATAAAGGTAACACTAAAAGTGTTTTTTAGTGGAATTAGAAGTAGACGTCAGGGACCATGCTCCACAATTACCCCTGGATAAAAATCATGCTCAATCCTATATTAAAAGTTGACCTTTCTATAAATGAAGGTAGCAGCTATTGTGTGGCATAAACAAGTAGGGAGCTAGTAAGTAAAGATGTGTCAATCAGCTTGCTGGTATTATATTGGGTGATAATATTAAATCTTTATATGGTCATTATACGCATGGGGCTGCAAATTGCAAAGATTTCTGTCTCTTTATAATTACTATTGACAGATTTTGTCAGAATTTTAGTTTCTAAACTAAAGACAGTGACTAACAGTTATGTTACTGTGCAATAGTCTTAATATTTGGGGAATTAAATATAATGACTTTGCATAACAATACATTTAGCTTTACTATTGTATATTAATAAACAAAATGATAATAATTAAAATAATAAAAAAATAATGGTTACTTTCTTTGAAATAAAAAATGCTTATACTGTAGTTCATGTGGAAATCTAGAAATAGATGTTGTGCAATGTTTTCAGACTTTTTAAAAATTTTCATAATGAACACATTTCTGTTTTATAGTAATAAATCATTTTGAAACTTACCTGTTTAGATTTTGTCTTAGTTATTGTATCAGAAATAGGTTTCTTTTTTTCTTTAATTGCAGTTTTTGAAAACAAACTTTCCAGTTCATGAACATCAACCTTTGGTTCATTAACAGATTCCCAGACTAGAGAAATGTTGAGATCTCTAAGAGCAAAAAAATTATATTTAGCTACAAAAATAAAAAACCATATACAACCAGCCCTTCCAGACATAATAGGGCTGGTGATATGCAATAGGATAGTTTGCTTTTTGTTTGTACCATTATGGATTGTGATTTAATGCCTTAATTAATGCTATACATGATAGGATTTGTTATATTTGATTTGGTATATTGATTACACTATTATGTTGTAGACAATCTGCTCCCTAAGTGGGCGAAAGTGGTGGAAGGTGGAATCACAGTCAACCCAGCCTATTGTATGAAAATGCTGTACATTTCTTTTTTGGATATGTTTTTAATGTATGTAGGGTCATCCACAGCTGTGTGTTCTTGGCTCTGACCCATGACATTTTATTCTATTTCAAGTCCTCAATACTAAATAAAGACTGTAAATGTCATGAGCATGTAAGTGCCTTTAAAACCCAATAATTCTGGTCTGGGGACTTGTCCCTCTCTTCCAAGTAGAATGGGACTCTCTTTCCAAAAAAAAACATAGTTTTTGTAATGTAAAGGGGAGCTTCAAATAACTAATGTTAGCAGTGAAATGTTAAATTTGTTTTAAAAACATGGCTAAGTTCTATTGTGCCAAAAGTATTGGTCTCTCCAAATAATTTCATGGCCTTGTAAGTAAAGTAAACTACCTTCACAAACATTTGAAAGAATGGGTCGCTTTCTGAAGCTCAGGACTTCTATCATGGTACCATAATAGTATGCTATCTGCACAATAGGTCAATTCTTCATTACTTCATTGTTGCTAAATAATTTGTAACAGTGAAAAAAATAAGGTCAATATATGAGTTTGGTGAGGAGGAATGTTACTGGCCTGCATGAAGCCTTGATAGAACACATTTGGGATTATTTAGAATGGGAAATGCAAACTAGGCCTTCTTATCCAACACTATTGTCTGCAAATATTCTTCTGAACATTGGTCAACAAATTCCATACACACTCCTAATTCTTGTGGAAAGAATTCCCATGAGAACAGTTATAGCTGCAATTGATGCATCAACTTCCCATTAATGCCTATATATTAAACATACAAAAAAATAACATACCAAAAAAAACTAAAAGATTGCATGTATCCAAACCTTTTTCTTATTGTTATTACAACAGTCAATGAATCATGCTTCTGATCATTAACTTGAAAAAAATGAAATGCTGTTTTCAGCTGTTCACCTGTTTTAGAATGTGTTAGGTAAAGAATGTTAAAGTGTTTCCAACAAGTAATCATTATACAAAAAGCTAGTTTTGATGTGATGTAAAGACCCAGCCATTATTGTTTAAGCCTTTGGCAACAAATATAAGTACACTCTAAGTGAAAAAATGTGTGGCCACCATCCTTTGTAAGACATGCCTTAATTCTATACTATAAAGCAGTGGTGGGCAACTTAGTTGATATGGAGGGCCACAAGTGCGGCCCTCTGCATCACTTAAGGGCCGCACATAACATTTTCAATCTACACTGACTTGTTTAAGCATTTTATAATGAAAAGAGGACAGCAGGCCAAGCTAGAGGATATTATGTTTAATTTTTTAACTAACAGCATTTTTAAAAAAATGATACTTTAAGTATTAGGGAACACTGTAATATGGTAATGCACATTTTGTGTCATAGATATTATTAAAGGTTATGTGCCTCAAAGCCATTGATTATATCGATGGAGAACATAGCCTTCGATTTGGCAGACAGATGAGTTTCTATGCCCTATGCATTAATAGTTAGGTTTTCAGGGGCCTCAAGTGGAAGACTGAGAGGGGCCGCCAAAGAACACCCAAAGGGCCGCATGGGGCCCCCGGGTCACAGGTTGGGCACCTGGGAGTTTGGAGTTCAAGTGATACCATTTCTGAAATCCTCTTCCACTACTAAATGACATCACAGAGCTCGTGGATGTTAGAGACTGATCCTTAATAGGGATTAGGTCTGGAGACATGCTTGGACCAGTCCATCACCTTTACCCACAGTTTCTTTAGCATGACATGGGTTGATTTGTAGGTGTTTGGAGTTGTTATTATGTTGGGATACTGCCCTGCAGACCCAATTTTGAAAGGTGGGAAACATGCTCTGCTTCAGTATGCCAAAGTGCATGTTCAAATTCATGTTTTTGTCCATGAACTGTACCTTGTCAGTGTTCGTAGCACTCCTGCAGCAAAAAACTGGGACACTCCTACAAACATGCTTGACTCTAGACAAGAAACACTTGTCTTTGTACTCCTCACATGGTTGTCGCCATACACACTTGACACCATTTTAACCCAAATTGGTTTATCTTGGTCTCATCACTTATCATACCACAGGACTTCACTCTAGTAATGCATGTCCTTAGTGTGCTTATCATCAGCAAACAGGGGACATTCTTGTGAATCATCTTTAGCAGAAGCTTCCTTTTTGGCCAAAGCCTCTTTTTTTAAAGACACTATCACTATATATGATGTTGTGCCTTCAACTTATATGGTGACCACGGCGAGGCTTCTTCTGAGTGAAACTTGTTCTTTTCACCCATTGTATGGTTTTGGTCACTGGGATGCAGCTTAGTTTTAAGATGTTGACAATCTTCACACAGACTAGGCCTTTTTTATGTGGAGTAAGAATTATTTTCATCTGATATTTAGAGAGTTCTTTGTTACTTAAATTTGTTGCCAGATGTTAAGACAATAAAAGCAATGTGTTGAGTTTTTTGGAGGGGACAGCAAATTTACACTGTCCTGCATGCTGTACACTGACTACTTTACATTTATTCAAAGTATCATATATGCATTGTTGTACCAAGGAAAGATGTTGTTACCAACACATATACACATACACATATATTTCTACTTTAATACCTTTTTCCGTGCAACTCAATTCTTGTCCAGTAAAGGGGCTTCATGGGCTTTGTTGGCTCAATGGCAACTTTTCTGGCTCCTTTCTCATGACTCATTCCCATTGCTAACAATCCAGCTGGCAAAGGAGGTTGCAGAAAACCTGGTAATGATGCTGTAGGTGGTTGAGTCTGAACAAAACCTGAAAATTGTGAAGGATTTTGTGACATGCAAAATGGAGGTGGAGGTGGTGGAGGAGGACCTGCTATATTAGCTGATGGTGGTAGTGGTGGTGGGGGCGGAATCGGAATTGAGTGAATTGCATTTGTACCTGGAAGTGGTGGTGGTGGTGGAGGAGGTGGGTGAATAAACTGACCACCTACGGTGCCTGTTATTGGTGGTGGAGGAGGGTGGGAGATTGACTGAATGCCTGCAGTACCTGGTAGTGGTGGAGGTGGAGGAGGAGGAGGAAAAGATTGAAAGGCTATACTGCCTGGTAGTGGTGGAGGAGGAGGAATAGATTGAATGGAAATATGTGATGGTAGTGGTGGTGGTGAAGGAGGAATGGATTGAATGGTGATAGTGCCTGGGGGAGGTGGTGGTGGAGGTGGTGGTGGTGGAGGAGGAATAACAGACATACCTGGCTGTGGAGGCAATGGGGGCGGGGGAGGTGGAGGAATAACAACTACACTGACATCTGGTATTAAAAGTTGTTCAAAGTGATGTGATGCATGGCTACCAGGCAGGGGAGGTGGAGGAGGAGCAGTATGAAGAAGAGCAGGTCCTGGTATAAGAGTTTGTTCTAATGGGGAAGGCACTACATTGGTACCTGTAAATAAGCATAATTGAGGTGGTGGAGGTGGAGGGGGTGGAGGAGGATATGAGTATACGGTGCCAGAACCCAGAACTGGAACTGTCGTCACATGTAATAATGGTGGAGTATGAGAAATTGTGTTAGTACCCGTACAAAAAGGTAGTGGTGATGAAGCAAAAAGGGTTGTGGTAGGACATGATTGGGGGACAGAAAAATTAAGGAATTGCTGAGGTAGTGGTGGTGGGGGAGGGATTGAGTTGTTACATGATTGTTGAGATAGGGTAGCTGGAAGACCATTCACTGCATTTAATACAGGTATGGGTGGAGGAGGAGGAATTAAAGTAGAAGATGAAACCAAAAGTGACATTTCAGCAGGATGCAAGGCTATATCTGGAGCAAGCCCGGACTTAGAGCAAATAGATGAATATGTGGTGGATAATGAATGAGAAGGGGGTATCTGTAAAGGATCTTGTATGCACAGTTTTGAGTCCAGTGGTAATGTGGAGGAACTGCTAACATCCAAACGTGTATTATTGGGTAAAGGAAAAGAAGAATCAACTTGTGATGAAGATGTAGTCTGAAAACCATTGCTAAAAGTATTTTCACAAGCTAAAGATGTGGACAATTGTTGTAAACAATCAGATGGAGTGTGTATATTATTTGTTTGAGATTTTGTAGATTCTGTATAGTTATCAGTGGACTCTGGCTGTTGTGATCTTAAAGTTAAATCTGCAGAAAAATTTGTAAGTTGCAAGTTGCATTCCAAAACTGATGAAAAGGTCTGTTGCAAAAATATTTTATCAGTTGTGATAGATGCTTCATTTAATAGAAATTCCTCTGTGGGTGAAGTCTGGACAGATCTTCCTTCAACATTCTTAAATGGCACATTTTGCTCTCCATCATTTTGCCTTACACGTACATCACTATTTTCATACTCTGCGGTATTTGTAGAAATGTTGGTTTGTTTATATTGCTTTTCATGTTCAGCAAGTTTAGCTTTTAAATCTTCAATAGTTTGCTCAAGCTGCTGAATGATATTTGCATGATCTTCCTTGGGAGATATAAACTTCAGGTGTTTGCCCTTTTAAAAAAGAGAAAAGAGATATTTGTTTAATGTAACATATTTTCTTTAAAAGATTGTGTACAAAAATATTCTTAAATGTTGCTTTTTGGATATTTGTGTATTCTTATTTTTAAAATAAAAAAAAAAAACGGCCTCATCCCTCTAACACTGACAAGGACAGCGAGCAGACCCCTTCAGCTCAGACTAATATGACCCATGACCTAGACTTGATGACACATACCTGACCAGCAAGACAGCGATCAGGCAACAGACTATAGAAGCATAAGGACCCTAGGTTTATAACCTACTGAAACCTTATTGTGAGACTACAATATAAGAAGTGATACGCTCCCTGTGCCCCAGGCTGCCGATTATTTGTCGCAACCCAACGGAAAGTGTGGAACCCAATATAGAGGGACTCTTGAATATTATTTCTACTATTGCTAACCCTGGATAAAACGCATAAAACCAAATTAGAAAGATCTGGGAGAATTGTATTACACATATATTTCTGACGCCTCCTGACGAAGCTACCCAGCGAAACATGTCGAGGAAAAGACTTATATGACATTGGTGATGTAACCTAAATTTAACCAAAAGCAATGTGATGCTATTATTATATTTTCCTTAAAAAATATTGTATACTGTGTAACCTCACAATAAAATACGTTTTAATACAATTTAAGTCTGATACTGCCCTTTAAAGTCCCCATGTTCCTCATTCGGATTCAAAACGGTGAGGGAAAACATTATCTTTTTTCTTTAATATATTGAGTTGGGATGTGGCAAATCAGCAGATTTGGGTCCAATTAAACTCCACTCTATCCTATTATAATATTTTATTTTTAAAATTATTTATTGTTTTTTTAATTAGAGAACTCCACTTGTTTTGTCATGTCTTCCCAACTATGGCCATTGTAAATGATATCAGATTCTCTATACAATTCAAAGCAATGCTATTATTACATTCGGAGGCATTGACTAGTGATAGACGCACATTAGCAAAGGGTGTACGCAGATTGTCTGTGAACACCTGTCCAAATACTCGTGGTTTATATGTTCACAGAGAACTGCATGGACTTGAAGGCGAAATTCTCAAACCTTCAGGTCATATGTGTAGTCACAATAAAGAAATGTCAAAAGTATGCAAACATGTGGACAGTGTCATGCTTGAGAGGGGACAATGGCTAACACCCCCCAAAAAAATACATATTTGTTATGGGGCTTTTGTCATATCAAATGGCAGAAATGACATGTGCGATGTCCTCACAAGACAGTGGGAACCGCCAGGCAGATATCAGTGATAGAGTTTAAACCTCCCTAGCGCACTGCTGAGGTGCACCATAGACTTTAATGGAATTTATTTTTTAGGTTGTAGGCCTGTAACTTACCAAAATATGTCCATACAAGGGTCTAGTAGACATCCAGAATATAATAATGTTTAAAACACACAATTACGTTAAAAAAAATTACATACATTTTTTTTTCATAAAAAGTATAATTTGAATGAAAAAATCTCTCAAATACTTATTTTTTATGATAGATTTTTTAAGAGTATGTATTTATATTGGTTTTAAATTTGGCACCTCAGTGTGATGACCTGAGAGAGCAGTTATTTCAAAAGGTACATTGAAATCGATCGACACGATCCACATGACCTGCCCACAGCGCTGGCTGTTCCCACAGCGCTCTGCCAATCTGCCGGCCAGAACTGGAACCGTCGTGCAGATCGGCAGAATGCAGCGGGAACAGCCAGTGCTGTAGGCAGGTAATGTGGATCGGGTCCGTCGGCTCCCAGCCAAGGAATGAGTTTAGCGCAGGGGTTGCCCACAGACGACAGTGTGGGGGATATTGCCAGGCGGTTTGAATAAAAAAATCCCTCTGCCTCCCGGTGTGACGTCATTAGGTAACTTCCTTACTCGGAAGCATCAGTGAAGCTTCATTCAGGAACGTTTTAGAAATCAAACCGCAATGAATACAGTTTTCTATGCAGAAAACTGTATTCATTGAGGTTTGAATATAAAAATCATGCCGCCGAGTGTGATGTCATTACGTACGTGACACCGGGGGAGGTGGTGTTTTGGGGGTTGGAATCCGCTTCCATCCATACACTGTTCAGGTAACTATGTTAAATGATAGAACTTTTAATAAAAATATTCCCCCCCCCCCCTCCCCATAAAGGGGTCTCTTCTCCTACTCCCACAGGTACAGGGTTGGTGGAATAGAAGGCCCTCCAATCCTTCTTACCTATTCCACAGTCCAGGCGCTTTAGCAACCTAACAATGTGCAATCAAAGGCTGCCTTTTAATCCCTAGACTATTTCCTCCCAGCCTGGAAAGGGTGTCATAATATGTGACATGTGCTGATTTTCCAGGACACGTCCCTGGCATTCTTTATAATATGATTTATAATGTAAATTTAAATACTAGGATAAGCAATTTTTTTCTAAATAAAATAAAAACAGACATCCTCTCCCATAATCATTTACATTCTCCATGGCACTGATGTGACTGATGTGGGTAGATTGTATTTGTTAAATGTAATGAATATTTTTTTTAAATATAGGTGAAAAGAAATATTGATTAAACTTGATCATTAAAGATTGTTAAAGCTTTATCCTATTAAATACATAAGCACAAGTTGCTTATGTAAGTTTAGATCCAGCTCCAGATTTTGGTTTTTATTTTTTAAGCCTGGTGTTTCCCTTAATTTAAATCAATAGCTGTATTTAAACATAGTTTTTATCATTATTTATACATATATTACCAATAATACACATCATTGCTTAGCAGGGTTACACTCCACTGTACCTACTGTGGGGAGCAGGTTGTAAACCTAGGAAGTGGGTAATGTTTACTAGCAAAGCTTAATTCCTGTTACACCAGTTCAACTAAATGATTTTCCTATTTTAGATAAAGATACTTTTTAGTATACTTAAAAGTACCCTTGCCAGTGTTTAATGGCCTATCTAAGTTGTCTACTTGATCAGTATCTATAAGAAAGAAAGAGAAATAGACTAGCTGGCAGTATAAACAAGTAATTAAATTGCAGGATGGCCTCAGAACAACTCCTGTGGTAATGCCAGTACATAATTGTTTTATTCTAATGATAGTTTTACATTAATATTATACAGTATCATAGCATAGTAATATGTTTCCAATAAAATGTTACAACCAAACTTACAAAAAAATTTTTCACACACCTACATATCAAGTGCTTTGCTATTCAATAACTCACCTCTTGTGGCTCTGCACATACTGGCTTGCGGTCAATGCCATATCCAGCTGAGCTTTTCTCTGGTTAAATAAGAGATGTTGAGATTTTAGAATCTTATTCAGTTCCTTCTGCTAAAATATTATTAAACTTAACACAATATCTGCAGTGGATGTACACATTCCTGTTAAAATGCTTCAATGCTTTTTCTGCTTTAATGTATTCTTTAACCATATACTAAGATAAACATCTAGCTAATACTGATGTTTGATTTAAAGAGGTATTAAACCCAAAACCAAAAGTTTGTTTGTAGCAGTTTATTAGCCTTTGGATGTAATTAAGTCCTACTGGTCCAGCCAGTTACCAGACCCAGACTTTTTTCATTTTGGCCCCCCTAAACATCTCCACCACTGGACAGAAGCATTGTCATCCTGTGGTAGGGATATTCATAAAGTACCTAAAGGATTTAGATGGGCTTTCCCAAACTAATCGTTTGGCCACTCGTGAACAGTGACTGCCAGGCAGATGAGGAATGCCACTGTTTTCCATAGGGACAACTTTGGGGCAGTTGGATTGTGAATGACAGCTATGGTATATCCAAATCAGCCACATAAATGTGCAACATCTCGATTGCTCGATCAGCTTGATTGCATTTCCAGAGTGGTTGCTGGTAGCCAAATATGACCATCTTTATATAGCCTTAGGGTCCTTAAATATCATACCCTCTGTTAATTTAGGGTGAAAGCTTACTGACAGTAATTCCGGTAATTAAACCCTGCGTTAGCGCATGCCACTGTGCTAGGTCTTAAATCACTGAGAGAGAAACTGGCAGGATGTACAAATTTTTTTTTTTTGGGGGGGGGGGGGCATAAGTTGTGCTTTAATTACAAAAGTCAGTATTCTTTGGAGGAGTCTATAAGCTTGAAATCTTTATTTGGCAGTACATTCCCACACTTCATTGTAAAACACCTGAAATCTGTCAGATTGTGCACAGCCCTCTTCAAGTCACCTAGTATTGTTTGTATTTGTATTTTATAAAATTATAAAAATTTTGAAGCATCCTTAGAAAAATAAACAGGCAGGCAAAAAAATTCTCCAAAAGCATCTGGGAAAATGTGTTATGGTCTAATGAGACCAAAGCTGAACAATGTCAAAAGGTATGTTTAGCATAAAAACAACGATTTACACCAATTTAAAGGAAGAGTGGCAACTCAAAATACAGACCATGCTGAATGCTGTACTTAAATCAAGAGATGATTCTAAATAGTACACCTTTTATATTCACTGTATGTCTAAAGCTGACCATACAGGGTAAATTTGCGGCGATTGTTCGAGAATGGATGGCTGCCCACCTTGAGCGATCGTCCAGGATCGCTCAAGAAGCGAGTGACCAGTGATCCGTCTAGTTGGTATTTTCTGTTTGAGCGCCTTTACTCTTGGTTCCCATCCAAAGTATGAAGCACAAATCGATTCCCAAAAGTGTGCACTGCAATCGCACGGGAAATCACAATGTGTATGTCTAGCTTTATACATAAAACACATCTCTTTAAAACCACTTTGATTTATAAGTTTTAGCAAAAAACAAAACACCTTTCTCTTGCTATATATATTCTGTGGATTGAAATGTTAATACATTGCAATTCATAGAAGCAAATTGGGTTTTTTACATGTAGAGGAGAGAAGTTGGAAATAAATAATCATATAGACATAATATACACATACAATATATACAATATTACAGTTTTGCAGAAAAAAAATTATTTTGTTTTACATAGTTAGGCATAAACATACAAATTCTTTAAAATGTATTTATTTTTGGGGCCTTATAGCTTTAAATTTGGCCACTGCATTTTAATCAAGGCAATATTGCACCTCTTTAATTAAGAGGTGAATAGAAAGGCTGGCTTTAAGTTGTGATGATGATAGGGAGTGAACATGTGGTGGCAAGTAATGAATGTACAGATACAACCACTGCTTAGCAACAAATGCTTGCTGCATACTCCAAAAAAAAAAAAAATACCTAGACAAGCTAGACAAAAAAAACCTTCCACCCCACAAAAATGTACCCTTAACCTCCTGGGCATTATGCCTCAACCCAGTTTTTTACACAGTTTGCTCATAAAACAAGCTGTACCCATAGCAGGATCGGGTAAACCTATAGCAGGAGCGCTATAGACCTCTATGTTAATGGAGGTGGCGTCCCTTTTCCTGACCTACAACTCTGGCGATGTGCAGAGAACAGTGGTGAAAATGGCGGGAAAATGTCTTAACGTCAGGAGGTTCAATAGAGAATATCACATTTTGCAAACATAGATTTTTCAGAAATTGTCACCCCCCACCCACAGGTCGAAATTCGGTTCTACTGCTACATTTTGACCACCCTAGTGAAATTTCGATTTAAAGTCAACTTTTAATTTTGACATCTCTATTTAAAAAATCCATATTTATATGTAAATGATACATATAATTTGCACAATGATTACTTATAAAAATGGAATGAGTATGGAGGCCCAAGAAATGAGTATAGAGGTCCAAGAAATGAGTATATAAATGTCCAAAAAATATAACAGAGGCAGTTTTAAAAATATTTTTTTTAGAAATTTAGCTTTTAAGCATATCTACCTGCACAGTTTTAACAATGTCCCCCAATTGAATCCATTCTGGGTAGATGCCCCTTAAGTCTCAATATGCCCTCAAGTAACCTGCTGGGCATGGAACCTTACACACCACTGCACATACCCTTCAATGTCACCTGCAGTTAGTGTTGACAAATATTGCTGCACACAAGGTGAAATACAATGGCATGCATGGTACCATTGGAAATGTTACCCACACTACTGTAAATGCCTGTAGAGTTCATCTGTTGTCATGTTAATCAACATTGGCCGCAGGTGAGCTGTACAAACAGGAGCAGTGGCATTGTAAAAATTTCATACACTAATGGGCATGCCCAACAGGTTACTTGAGGCTGTGTTTACATTTTGGAACACGCCCAGAGCTGAGCATTGTGAGCAAGGGCTTCTGTTCAGACATGGCAAGGACCTGCGCATCTTATACAGCTGATAACAAAGGATTGAATGAATTCCAGAAGAGGACACTGCTGCCTTACTGATTACAAGTTATTTATTTTATTGACATTATCTATTTACTTATGTTAATAGCATTTTTTTATTTAATCCTGTATTTTTTTACTATTAAGGAATTGGGGAGCTCTATACTCATTTTATAGGGTGGGGGATATATTCTTTTTTTATTTAATTATTTTTATTTATTATAAGTTGACAAGTTGAAATTTCGACCTACAAACTTCATTTTCTAAATTTTCAACCTTCAATCTCTACCTTTAAAGAGAGCTGCATTGGAGTAGTTTGCCAGTATATAGCCCTATATGTAGCCCTAGAGAAGACTGTTCTAGAACTGTAAACATAGTTCTCATTTTAGCAAAGCATATATAGCACTGTATTTCTCTAAACACACACAATTGTCACCTTTTCTTAAAAAACACTCCAATATACACTAACCAAATGTTTATTACTTTTGATTGTTAAAATGTAACCATTCAATAGACCAGAGACAAAGATGAGATTTTTCAGTCATAAATTCAAAATGTTATTTAAAATATCAAGATAGCTCTAAATGTGAACCTTTGTATAGTGACCGAAAATCTTTAAATTTTGCTACATCGTAAAAATATATGCAGGTATTGCGATCGATTTGTTTATTTAAGATCGTACTACGCATGTGCTCCATAGTAAGATCAAACATCTTTAAGTCAATCACACTATCACACTGTGTGGTGGGATGATGGATTTTAGACTGGCGCACCATGGTAAAATCGCCCAACACAATAGAATCTAAGATCGATTGTGCAAAAGTGCAACCAGCTGTGTATGGTTAGCTTAAACTACTCTGAATGGTAGTCTGAGGAAGTAGAATCGATCCCATAATGCAGACTTTATAGCACTGGATAATAAAGGAAGAATAAAAAGACCCACCCAGCTCAGTGTGAGGAGAGAAGAGAGATTGGGGAGCCAGGTAAAGTTATGTTTTTCTCCTGCACCGCTTAGACATCAATCCCCGGGGACGTTCAAGGGGAAAGTGGTTTTTCTCGGGGAGGACCCGGAAGGAAGAGGTCACAGACTCACCGGCGCCGTGATGTGAGTGCGCATGCGCCCGCTCGGCACGCCGCCTGACCGCCGCAGCTGACAGAGAGACATGCTGTCTCAGACGAACGGGAGCTGAGGGGCCTGAAAAACGAGCACTACACGCTGGTGGACGGTTTTGAGGACCTGGAGGAAAGCACAGTCAAGCAGAGGGAGGAAAAAGCCTGATGAGAGATGGGGAGAAGGCGCCCCAGAGACAGCGCAACCCTCTCCACGCCCAGCACCA
>CM070035.1:110304727-110316306 GCA_036250615.1 Ptychadena robeensis | reverse complement strand
CTTGAGACTGGGGCGGAGGTTCAACTTCCAGCAGGACAAGGACCCTAAACATAAAGCCAGGGCAACAATGGAATGGTTTAACCTCCCTAGCGCACTGTTGAGGTCCAGATTTCTGTACCAAAAGTGCACCATAGACTTCAATGGTAATTTTTTCCTTATGTTGTAGGCCTGTAACTTGGGCACAGTTGGGGCACCAGTGACATTATTTGGGCGAGATTTAGTACATAGAAGCACATTGAAAGCAGTATTCTTCATAGAAAACTGCTTTCTTGCAATCTACTTTTCAAATTTCAGTCTCTAGATGTGCAAAGCTGGTAGAGACATACCCTGAAAGACTGGCAGCTGTAATTGCAGCAAAAGGTGGTTCTACAAAGTATTGACTCAGGGGGATGAATAATTATGCACACCCCACTTTGCAGTTATTTATTTGTAAAAATGTTTGGAATCATGTATGATTTTCGTTCTACTTCTCACATGTACACCACTTTGTATTGGTCTTTCACGTGGAATTCCAATTAAATTGATTCATGTCAAAGTACAAGGGGGTTAAATACCTTTTCAAGCCACTGTAAGTCACATCAATAGAAAAACACAGTCTGTTTAAAATAATATTACACAAACATTATATGTTTTCATGTTTTTATTGAACATAACGTTCACAGTGCTTTCTCCAAGAGCTAATTGGAGCCAGGCGTGAGCCAACCTAGAGTCCAATCAGTGTGATGATATTGGAAGTGTTGCAGAAAGTTTTTCTGCCCTTTAAAAAACACACACCAGTTTTGGGTTTACTGGTTTCAAGAAGCACTGTCTGATGTGAGCCATGCATCGCAGAAAAGAGCTCTCAGAAGACCTACGTTCAGGAATTGTTGACTTGCATGAAGCTGGAAAGGGTTACAAAAGTATCTCTAAAAGCCTTGATGTTCATGTGTCCACGATAATACAGACTGTCTACAAATGGAGAAAGTTTAGCACTGTTGCTACTCTCCCTATTCATAGTCATCCTGTAAAGATGACTGCAAGAGCACAGCACTGAATGCCGAAATCTCTGGCACATGCTAACATTTTTGTTGACACATCTATAATAAGGAAAACAAGAATGGAGTACATGGGAGGACACCACGAAGGAAGCCTATGCTGTCCAGAAAAAAAATATTGCAGCACGTTTGACGTTTGCAAAAGAGCACCTGGATATTCCACAGCACTGCTGGTAAAATATTCTCTAGACAGATTAAGCCAAAATTGAGTTGATTGGAAAAAACACACAACACTATGTGTGGAGAAAAAAAGGCACAGCACACCAACATCAAACCCTCATCCCCACTGTAAAACATGGCAGAGGGAGCATCATGGTTTGAGGCTGCTTTGCTTCCTTCAGGGCCTGGAGGGATTGTTTTCATTGATGGAAAAAAAAATTCCAGAGTTTATCAAGACATTTTGCAGGAAAACAAAAGACCATCTGTCCAACAACTGAAGCTCCACAGAGGATGGGTGATGCAACAGGACAATGACCCAAAGCATACAAGTCATTCTACAAAAATGGCAACCATAGAACAAAATACGCCTTCTGTAGCGGCCCAGTCCTGAACTCAACCCGATTGAAATGCTGTGACATGATCTTAAGACATCCCAAGAATATTGCTACACTGAAACAGTTTTGTGAAGAGGAGTGGTTCAAAATTACTTCAGATCCTTATGCATGTCTGATCTGCAACTATAGGAAATGTTGGGTTTGGGGTATTGCTGCCAAAGGAGGGTCAACCAGTTCATGTTATGTTCAATAAAAACATGAACACATATGATGTTTGTGTAGTATTATTGTAAGCAGTGTTTTTCTATTGGTGTGACTAAGTTGATCAGAGCACATTTTATGACCAATTAATGCAAAACTCCACATAATCTCAAAGGGTTCACATACTTTTTCTTTCAACTGCACTGTACCAAAAATTAGAGAGATAAATATAAGGACATCTTTTCTATTGCTAATGTGCAAAATCAAACAGGAAAAAAGGATCCCAAGCATGCAAGCAAATATTTAACAAAATATCTGAAAAGAAAGAAATCAAGGTGCTAAATCAAAACCTTAAACCAAACGAAGTTCTATGGTAGTACTCTACCCCAAAACTGTACGTACCATAGAAATCTGTACATAAACAAATCCCTTCAATCCTCACTGAACTGAAGAAAGCTTCTGTATATTTACTTAATTTTTATATAAACTAATAATGGCATAATGAAATCTGCTTTAGTCCTACAGTGAGATATATTTTATTTTTTTATAATAGTTTCAGTAAATCCACATTTAAATTAGAGTGTGCTTTCTTTTTCCTAAGGTTGTAAATCACCTTTATGTGAACTAACTTCTTTTGCAACAAATACTTATCGTACTCCGGTTGCCAAATGATCCGATTTTTTGTTAATTCTGATTTTATTTAGTCATTCAGGGTGGGCAGAACCCGATTAATCATCGATCGGTTAAAAATCAAGTGAAAAATCGACCCGTGTATGGGAGCCTTTAGACTGAACTTTTCAATCACACATGCTAATCGAATCCAAGATCAATTAAGCAACAATTGATGTGTGTATGGCTAGCTTTACAGATTCAGCTGCAGTCAAACATCAAGCAAACATACCGCCACATAGTGTTATAGATTCACAGACTTAATGTTCGCACAGCGGGCAAATTTTATTTTCCCCCCTTACCGCCAAACAGACCCGTGTTTGACCTGCCTCTTTCGCTAGTGTGGTTCTTTTCCTTAGATCTAAAAAATGATCCTGGCTGACGCTGGCAGTATGGGTATTCTTCTGCCAGCCGGATCAACCGTGCAGGGATCTAAAAAAGATCAGGCCGGCTGAATAATACCCATACTGCCAGCATGTGTCAAAACAATTTTGTTGGTAGACGTCGCGGGACAGGGACTCGCCGCTGAAGCTGGCGGTTAGCTGTAAAAATGCACGTCGTGCATGTCGTACTTTTACTAAAGTCAGATTCGCCTTTTTGAGAACGTGGCCAATTATCGACGTAACAAACAAAACCACAACAAAACGAACAAAACAAAAAAGAAAACAGTGGGATCTCCCACTGACAATAGCTGTGGTACGCATGCCAGCACTTAAAGAGTACCACATGCTCTAGCAAGGGGGAAATGTACTGGTCCCTAAGAACTTTCAAAAGTTAGTACAGGGAGGTAAGCTCTCTTTCCCTCTTTTTGTAAAAGCAACATCCCACAAAGAATTACCTAAAAAGGTTTTACAGCCTCACAAAAAAGCTGCTCTGGGATGTATTAATGTAGAATTTGAAACTATGTATCTGGGGATATGGACTTTTATACTGGACTCAAATTTTACTGCGCATTAAAGTTTAATCCTATTTTATGTACTCTGTTATATGGTGATGCCATGTTTTTTCATGTATTTTTTTATAGTGATTTCCTCTATGTTTTAATCAATGTATATACTCATTTATTTATGTATTTATTTATTTTTTCACTTTATATGTGATGTTTTATTCGATTTGTATCTAATTAGTCATCCGATACTTATATATCCACAGAGACTATGACATTTGCATAAGCTTTAAGTTTATTTGCCTAAACAGACCAAACTCTGCTTTAGAGTTACATACCTTCTGATGATTCTATTGATCAATCAGATCACATTATCCCATAAATAAAAGTCAACAAGATAAACCAATCATGTCTTAATGCACTTCCATTTATATCAATTATCAATTTGCCCATAAGTTAAGAAAATTATGGATGTCGATTGTTTGAAGTGTTACTAATCAGTATCACCTCTATCACATTTGCTCCCAACCAATTTATTTATTCATTATATTATTATATTATGTTATTTTAATGTTATGTAAGGTTAAATGCATGTTATATGTACATCGACCCACTACCATACCCTAATTTAGGTATTTTTTCTTGAATAATATATACGGACTTGAAAATTTGTGTATAAATATATATATATATATATATTTGCATTAATTTATGGATTCAACAGACCCTTCACAAAACCCAGATTGAAATTAAACTAATGAAACTAACAAAAACCAATGCCTGGTTTGGGGCTTTTCTTTTTTAAGGTAACAAAACACGGTTAATTAATTTGTTATTTAAACTTTCTCTTTTACCACATCTGTTGATCCTACTAAGCAGCTTCACCCTCTTAAGGCTGCCATACACAGGTCGTTGCCCGTGAGATGGATCAGCCTTCGAGCTAAGCGCGATGACGTAATCGCTCTGAGCCCGATATCAAAGGAGCTGGAGATGCAGATGCTTTGCATGGGGACCCGAGGTACCCATCCAAAGCAATTGACATCGACCGTGACTTACTGCCATGTCCAATAACACTGTTTGATTGATTTGATTGATCCCGCTTGAAGACAGGGATGGCCGCATTAGATATGCGCTAGATAGATGGCCCTGAGTGTGCACGGCGCATATATATGCATGTATGGCCACCTTTATTGTTCATTGACTATTTAAAAGTAAAAGAAAAGAAAAGATCATTTAAAAAACACAGGGATGATAACAATGGATAAATGGATCATATGGATAAAACTTAATCCTCATTCCCACCTATTTGTTGTAGAGCACCTGTATGCAGTATCGCAACGCAGTGCAGCTCGCTTTGAGGCAAGGTACACAGGTTTCAAATGCAAAAGCATTTTGCAGCACCGTGTGATGCACATGTTAACACAGATGCTCATGCTTAGCCCAAAGTAACAGTATGGGAGTTCATGCGTTACCGCAAATTAACACAAACACAGATGTTGCTGCTAAAAGCTGCAGCGGGGCTAGTGTGAAAGGGCCCTTATGCACATTTACATGTATTTTCAATATTTGGACAAAACTCTTAAAGAAATTTTTTTCTCTGAACATTAATGGTTTTGTCATTGGGTTTACAAGCACTGGGATTAATTTATATGCATTTTACACAAAAAAATCTAGCAAGATAAATATGAACAAACATAACTGCCCAGATTTCGGTTGCTTTGGACCATAGTAGTACTATTATTCCATAGCTGAAGCTATACTTCCACTGCACAATATAATTTTCAGGCCTATTGTGGATGCATCATAATGCTCAAATCACAAACTTTAAATGGGTAAGTACATAAGACTATCACAGTTTATATACATAAATCAGACCCCATGTTATGTTTCAGCAAAAGTGAGTCAACTATAAAATTGTTCACAAGTTTAATTGTTAAATAACAATATACATTGTACTTTCCGTGTCAAAGTGAGAGAATCAAAAGCCCTGGTTCACACTGCCCTTTTTTTTAAAGTGCATTAGGCAAGGCATGTTGAGCATATCTAAAGTTCAACATAAAATTACATAAAATGCAGGTCAAAAGAGGAAAAGCTGATAGCTGTGAACTAGACCATAGTCATTAAAAAGATTATATTTAACTTATAGCCAATAATTTATTGACAAATACATGTTATAAATGTAATTACATTTAGAAATGAGGACAATTTCCGTTTTCTAGTGTATTAATACTGAAAAAAATCTCACCTGTAAGTATACTGGGAAAACTTAAAGAGGACATAGGGACATTTGCTGTGTTCTTGGAGACACCACCATCTTTTGATCCATACAATAAAATATCTGGAGAACTTCTGTTGGTAAGATTTTTATGTTGAACCTTTATTAGTTCCGTTGTCCAGTCTGCAGACTTGCTGTTAATTCCTAATAAACTGCTTGATGTGTTTTCTGCTTCTCCTTTACTGAAGTTCTGTGATTGTTGACACTGGTGACTATCTAGTGATGGGCCTAAATAATGGTCAGATGAACTTGGAGACATACTTGATTTATCTTCGTGGTGTATTTTGATATCTGTATTGTTTTGGCTAGCTAGGGAACTATCCTGAGAGACTTCTGCAGTGCTAGAAAATATTTCTGTAGAATTTTCTTTAGCTGTTTGATCAAATCTCTCCTCAATCACACCAGTTCCATTATCAAGTGTAGTTTCTTTCTTTTGAGACACAAAATCTCCATCTGTGTTGTCATGTAATCTGGTGATCTGAGCTAGTGAAACTGTGTCATGTTGTGTTATGGAAGAAACTTCTTCTTCAGGCACTATTTGTCTAACATCTGCAGAACTATGAAACAGTTTTTCCAGAATAATTTCTTTGCTAAGATTGTCAGGTTTTGCTGTACTAATACCATTAGAGACAATGGCTTTTTTCTCTTCTAAAGGGCTTTCAGATAGTTTTTCTTTATTCGATGGAAATTGTTCTCCGACATCCCAAAATAAAGTGCGAGAGCTTGTGAGTTGTTCTTGAAACATTTTAGACAAATCTCCAGCTTCACTGCATCCTTCCTGAGAGAACTGCATTTTAATTGCCTGCTGAATGTCTGAGAGCAAATCATCTTGTTCTGTGGCTGAATGGAAGCTGTATAAATCCGTGTCAGACCCTGAGCTGGTCTTTTGTCCCTCCTGTATCTCATTTGCAGCTGCTGCTGTCAAAGACTTGCAGACAAAATTATCAGCATCTGTATCAGAGAGGCCTCCTTCGTCTGCTGAAATGCTGATTTCTGGAGTTTTCGTAGCAATAGAAAGGGTACTGTTCATCTCTTCTGTTTGCATATTTGGGCCTCCCAGGACATCCTCCTTTGAATCGCAGGTGCCATCTCTGGATTTAGCTAGCGTCTTCCTTATCCTCAGATTTGAAAATACAGATGCTCTCGATTCAGACTTGCTCCGTTTCTTCCCATGGTGGTCGCTGCGTTTTCCTAAGGTCCTTCTGCCTCCTTTTTTTGCAATCTCTCCATCATCAGGCCTAGGATCTATTTTCTCATGCACATCACCAGAGGATTTCTTTAGCTTCCCATCCTGATTCCCCATCTTGATTAGAAATTGGTTTCCTCTGCCCGCTCTGTCATTCTCCGTGCATATAAAGAAAGGATTTGGAGAAAAGAAATCTCTTCATTCTGCTCTACAGGAAGAGATGCTTCAGTCTGTTGTGTTTCTCTTCCGTCTGCTGCCTTTGTGCATAATGAGCAGCTTGCAGGCTACTCCTCAGAGACATGCTCAGTGCTCAGCTGCACATTGCTGACAGCTTCAAGCGGAAGCCGATCCTGATGAAATTGCTGCATGGTCCTCCTCTGTGTGCATCATTAAAGCAGCCATAATCCCATAATATTTACATTATGTTAAAGGATCCATTGTACAGGAAAATATGTCACAATGAAAATTTCCAGTTCCCGCCCTACAAAAAATTAATTATTTAAAATGCATGCTGCAGCTACAGCACTTAGCAGATGGTTGAAACAATATATTAGCATGAGCAAAAGAAACAGAATTTTTCCAGATTTGTAGTTTGTGATAGATGCTGAGTGATTTTGAAATGGCTGCAAGTGTCCACTAATTAAGGAATATATTCATATCTATTTTACCATACCAGATATTGCATTTGTTGTTTGAAGTATGCTAAAATCATCAGCCTTGTTAACACCTCTACATTTTAAAACATATTCAATAGGCAAGTTAAAAAGATAGGTATAAACAGAGAATTATGGTTTTACTCTGGGTTCACCTTCTTCACATGATTGTACATTAGCAATGCTTATAAAATAAGCCTTCAAATGGATTATACCAGTTTATATCTGTTGCAAATACTTTGATTTTGTTGAATTTACTCAGCATTAAATATATATATATATATAAAATCAACATCAAGTATCAAGTGCCCAGTTGTAAGAACTAATCAACTAATAAATTGAAAGTTTTGCTCACATGCTCAAATGCTAAGTTATAGTGTAATCTTTGGGAGCAATGTTCATTAGAGAATAGGAGAATGGAAAAGCAGCATTTTACTGTAAATAAGTTGAAGAGGAAACTTATAAATGTCATGAAAACGGTGAAGTTATATAATTCCTAATTGATACTACATCAATACAAAGTGTTTGAATGGACAAACAGAAACAAAGGACAGATCAGACAAAGGAATGTACCAATTGTCGGATTTTGGCTGAGAATGTGGACAATCTGCAGAATCAGATTCAGTTTAAGAATATTCTATTATCTGAACTATATAATGATGGAAAGAGAATTTCTGTAGCCTCAAGATCAGGAGCTAGCACCAGTGAGAGACAAGAACCTGATATGTCTTTTGTACCACAAGTCCAGTCCATTGCAGATGATAAAGTTTTATAATAAAGCAGCAATGAGGAGAAAGAAATTATTAGACAAATCTGCTGAACTTAGCAAAAGTTTATCCACATGCTGAATAATACATTCTGGACGTGAGACCTTTGATAAAACTTTGGCTACAGACTCATGGACTACCCTGTCACTAATATCTAGTCCTGGTAGCAGTCTGGTGAAGACATACTTTGGGTTAATGTTCATTTAATCGGCATAATGTCTACTGTTGTTTTATTGTGTGCAATATGTTTTTGCAACTTTATAGGGAGAGAAGACAACAGAACATTCTAGAAATTAAAGAAGGAATGAAGAGGAGACTATTGACTTCAATTTGAATCTTCATAGAAATGTGACACATTTATATTTCTTTTTTTACATGATTTTATTATTATATTGGTGGTAACAACACACTGTGCACACTACCTATTTAAAGAGTCAAATATGAATTATTTTTAAGGTTAACAAAGAAACTTAATGAGTTTTAAATTTGGTCAATAATTTGGGATAAAGTTATTTTTGTTTTTTAAAACATTGTTAGATGAGAAGAAACACATTATACATTGTAAATTATTTCTAAATGTGGATTGTTGTTGATGTTAACCTCCCTAGCGATATTGGCTTTTCGCGCCATTTGTTATGGCACGAAAACCCGCTGCCCAAGCAATCGGGGCGGAGCACACTGTACTCCGCCGTGATTGCTGGCTCTCCCCCCGGCTCTCTACACACTGCCCGTGTCAAATAGGCACCTGTTGGTGTGTGGGGAGAAAAGCAACACCCGTCCATTAACATGGAGGTCTATGGTGCCGCCCTCTTCAGCCTCACCGATGACACAGAAGACACAGGGCCGGAAAGGCTCTGTGTGCCTGCAGCTCTGAAAAAACGCTGCAGGCTCACGGAGAGCCGGCAGTTGCGCCCAATTCCAGCACATACTGGCTTCGGAGGTAACGCTAGGGAGATTAATAAATCAGAAAGATGTGTGATATTTGAATTTAGTAGTAATATAAATTGCAATTTAAAAGTCTTTGTAGGAATTATTAAGTAACAGACAAGTCTAGGCAGTTTTGATGTTCTTGACATTGGATGAAAGTTAAAATGTACAGATTAATTTATGGTCCTGAGTGCACGTCCGGGGCCACCCATCATGACCACAACCCCCTCACTGGCACTGCGATTCCTATGAGGTTGGAGCGGGAGGCAGCAGGTGAAATAGGACAATTTTTTCATGTGCTGTCTCACTCCGGATGGAAATCGCCCTTAGCTCCCGACAATTAATTGTGAGTTCCAACAGGGATCTGGTACAGAGTAGTACTGCTGATGGCTTTAATATTGAAGTCAATATAAAGGTAAGTGACCTGTAAATCAAACAATGTAAACAATTTAAGCACCTGAAAAAAATTGAAAGGCACAAAATATACAAAATGTAAAGTCAAACATGCGTTTATTATTGTAATCACTAAGGTCATCACACGTGACCTGTATGGACATAAATTTAGCAGCATATATACAAAAATGAATCATATAGATAGATATAGTCTCTAGATAGCTCTCCTCACCCGAGAATCTCTCAATCTCTGTCAGGATCCGAGGCCATCCCGTCTTGCGGCGTCGGCCCCACCAGGGGTAGTCCCCCACTCACCTGTACCTCCGGCTCTTGCTGGCGACGTTTCATACAATTGTACAAACAGCCGATCAACCCATAGAACTAAACAATCTCACATACCTGGATTATCCTCTGGAGAGGACCCAAGCTTTGGCTATGCCTCCAATATAGGCAGGGGGAGACTAGGAGGTCAATCGTGGCACCCTGAAGGGCCAGGGCATCCCACACCGGAAAATCCCCCCACCACACCGACCTTGTAACACATAATCTGAGGTCTGACAATGTTTGTGGGTAACAAGAGAACCCCCTTGTAGGTATCCAGAGAGCCCCCTTGTATCCAAAGAGCCCCCATGTAGGTAGTCAGAAAACCTCCTTGTAGGTAGCCAGAGGCCTACACTGGTAGCAAGTGAGCCCCCCATAGTTAGACAGAGAGACCCCCTTATAGGTAATTATAGAGCCCTCCATATAGGTAAAGAGCCAAATAGACCTCTTGTAGGTAGCCAGAGGACCCCCATAAAGGTAGTTAGTGAGCCCATCATAGTTAGCCAGAGAGACCCCTTTATAGGTAGTTACAGATTCAAAAAACATATAGGATCGAGTGAACTCTGATCACTACATTTTGGGGTGGCTAGCCCCTGAGACTTTGACGGCACATATATTAAAACCACGATTGTGAAAAAATAAACAGTATAATTTATTGATAGACACAGACAAACGTACATTACACATAAAAACCCATCCATTACAATGTTACATAGACAAAACAGTTGAAGCTTCGTGATCGGGTCCAAGGTAGGTCATACCCGTAGGTCATGCCCAACGCGTTTCGCCCCACTATGAGCTTCATCAGGGGTGGATCAAAGGTGGGGTGGTTCCTCTAGAAGCTTACATTTAAAATACGTATCTCTTGTGTCCTGGAATATATAAATGCCATTATTACATGTCCCGTGTGAAATATCCACATACAGTCTCTAATGTCCAGTGGTTGTAATTTCCTAAAATCTGATGACCCAAACGGTCATCCATATCCCATTATAGACATCTCCTGTTTATTAATCATTTCATGTTATCACTAAATCAGTTACATATAATGTCAAAATCAACCTACATATCAAAGAAAACAGAAAACATAAGTAGTGGTTGCCCGCTCATTCGCATACCGGTGGTTAAAAGAGCGGCCTGGTCCTATAGGTGGAGTGCCCAAGTTCCAATCTATGTTGTATATTGGTCATATATGTCAAGGATCTGGATCAGAACATATGGATCGTATGGTCCAATCCTGACAGCACATGGGGCCCCTTGCTGGGGATCTTGCAGTAAGGTTTCACCTCCTTCACCCTCCCCTGTCTGTGGAGGGTCCAGGGTGTACCACCCCAAGGGGGGAAGCGGCAGTGTCCCACCTGTGTGGCTGAATAATTCAATAATCAACTAAAAGTCGTCTATACAGGTGATTATGTGTATAATCCCTGCTGCACCCACCGGGCTAGTCAAGGAGTATATTAGGTCCAATTACATAGATCAAGGTCTCCTCAAAGGTTACTGTCTGTTCACCCACTTGTGGCCACATATACTCATAAGGTTGGGGGGTAGGTGGAATTTATCATGCCTATTCGAGATGTCATGTCCAGAGTAGTCATTCATAAGTCCACCACCATACACATAATATGATTTGTTATGCATTTAAATACGTATTGTGTCCAAAGCAGTCACCCGCAAATACACAGTCGTTACCTTGGGAAGTTTCTCAGAGTGTCTAGATCCTGTGTCGTAGTCCAGTCAGTGAGCGAAGCCAGTCCAGGGGTCCTGTATCAATAA
>CM070035.1:110263957-110277662 GCA_036250615.1 Ptychadena robeensis | reverse complement strand
GGGGAAATTTAGTCATTGGGGTGACCCTGGTGGTTCCCCCAAGTTGATTAACCAATGCAAACTCCTATTATAGATATATAGACTTCATATATTGTACAGGCAGGAGTGGGTAAACATTGTCCTATAAGCACATCTCTGCCATAAACTCCCAGTATAGATATATAGACTACATACATAGTACTGAGGTAGGTAGGTGTTCATTAGTAGAGAGGTACCCGTGGAGATTAGCCTCCCACTGTTGTGATAGGTCAGCTGATTATATTCAGTGCCAAAACCCAATAACACTATGATGACCTGGGATCCCACTAGACACCTGAATACAAAAACCTATGGTACTTCAGTTGTTGTGGAACCTCAGTGCTGAGACTTGTAGTGCCACAGCAGCAGAGATCCACATGGTTTATCCATCCATGGCAGGAACTTTGATCATTGACTGTATTTTCTCTGATGTTCCTGACATTCAGTGCAGCACCTCAGAGGTTAATCGTCCAGGCAGTAGGAAATGCAGCTAGAAAAGGATCTGAGTGCTAGAGAGGGTGAACCATGGACCAATCCTGCCTGTACCTTCTCTCCAAAACATTCTTCCCTTCCCTCTGACTGCTGAGGACTTGTTGCTGCTCCTCGTACCAGTCCTTATATGCGGTAGCTATATTTTTATTTATTTATTTTTTGTTCTGCTGCTATGGATGGGACCTCTCCAGATCAGCCTCCCAGTATCAGAACCAGAGGGGGGGAGGCACAGCTAGCAATATGGAGGCAGCTGATCAGCAGGTCACCAATCTGGGCCAATTATACAAAAACAACTGCTGATTCCGACCACTAGTCCATTAACCCTCTCGGCGGTTTGAGCCTTTCGCGCCATTTTTTATGGCATGAAAAGCCGTTTTACCTGCAATCGCAGCGGAGTACACTGTACTCCGCCGTGCTTGCCGCCTCTCCGCCCAGCCCTCTACACACCTTCGATGTCAAATAGACGCCGGCGGTGTGTGAAGAGGAGAGCAGCGCCCCCTCCACTAACATGGAGGTCTATGGCGCGCCCCCCCCCCCCCCCCCCCCCCCCACCACAGATGACCCGAAGACACGGTGCTGGAAGGGCTCACAGAGAGGAGGCGGTTGTGCCTGATCCCGGGAACTGAGTTCAGGCAAACAGCTAGGGAGGTTAATTGGTGCACCTCTAATTATATTTGGGTTCAGAGTGCGGTTTACAAATGCTTTCCTGCTATCTGGGGTCTTTGTTTACAACTCTCTAAGTGGAAAGACACTTTTTCCTTGGATACAATTCTTTTTGTCAAGTGTTTTGTTGTCAGTGAAAACTAACATTTTGGCTGTAACTCAAGTTGATCTTGAAGTAAAGTTGGTTGTAACTCAAGGGTCCAATATATATATTTATAGGTTGTGTTTGTTTTGGATTATTATATTTGATACTGTATCACCTACTTACTGTAGACTACTTGAGTGCCATTGAAATGTTTATTCTTGAGGATCAGTTTTGTTGGGCAGCCTACTTATCTATTGGGAAATGCGTGTAGGTTAGATAATTTTTTTGTTTATTTTACACGTTTATTGACACTTTAACCTCCTGGGTTGTTCCCCTGAGTTGGTTCAGGGTGTGTTCATTTTCAAAGTAACTCACCCCAAGCTACACTGGGGGTACAACCTTTCTGTAGAGAGCCCGCAGTGTCTCTCTGTGTTGGGTTTCTGCTCATCCTCTCTTTGGAGTCATCCATGATTGCGAAGATTTGGGGATGGCACTGCACCATTGTTAGTCCTCACATCATTGATGTGAAAAGGAGGGTGGAAAGGGCGGTTAATTTACAGATTGCTCTTTACTTGTTTCTATTAGCTTACCTCTCTTTGGTGTATGGAATGGGATTTTGGCAGAGCACCCAAAGGGTTCAGAAAGTTCTTGAGAGTTGGGCATTCGTGGTGATATCACTTAAAAGAAAACAGTGGTGTAAAATAAAACACAGAAACGGTTTAAAATGAAACCTCTAGACAAACCTGAGAAGCACAAAAGGGAGCAAATAGACAGCTGTGCTTGTCAGGACACGGCAGGTAAGTAGAATGTAATAAGTGATGAGAAAATAACCAGAAAATGAATATAAAGTATACGATGCAAAGTATGGCAGATACAGATCTGGTATGATGGTAAAAGAGACTATGACATATATCCCTGTGTATAGGTGATATTTACCCTACATGTCTTAAATAGAGATGTGTTTTCCAGATTACTGTGCTGAACGTTCATCAGAACTTTAGTCATTGCTTGGTGTTTATTAAAAACAGTTTGGTATAAACAGGATGGTATAGGTGTCTAGTAAAAGGGACACCAGTTACAACTGTCTATAGGTGATATTTATTGTAGGGCAAAATGTTCCCCTACATCTGACTGGAAGCAACCCACTTGCATAAATAGACACGTTCAAATTGTTTTACTGTGGTTAAGTCAGTATCTATACTTTCACAAGAACTAAGTGATTGGTTTATGTGTAATAGGGAAGTTGGTATCCTGTTAGTATAGGTTACATAATGTTTTGTGCAAAGCATTTCCTGCTCTTAAAGAAAGAGATCAAAATAAACAGGCTTAGTTCATGCAGTCAGTGGCAGCCACCATTCTGCTGCTCCCAACCAACCACAGGGTGGTCGCAATGTTTTCTCTGTCCTGTGATTTTCCATAGGGATACAATTGGGCATTTGTTAGGTGATTTGACATGTTGTGTACCACTGCCTAGACTGGTTCGGTTGTGCATACAGAGTGGGCTGCAGAGCCCATTGCCTCCTTTACTTGTGCTGCATTTGTATTGGTAAGCATTGTTTCAGTTTCTTTATGTAAACCACAAAACGTATATTAGGGAAAAGGCAGGTGTAATGTAGGTATGTCATAGAACTGGCTTTGTGGCTACAATTAAGCAGAGGCTCTCTATCATTAAGGGAGGGGCTCTATGGCTACCTACAGGGGGCTTTTTGGCTACCTTTAAGGGGGCTACCTACAAAGGGGTACTCTGTCTTCCTATATAGAGGAGGCTATGTGGCTATAAATAACTGGGGGCTCTCAGTCTACCACCAAAGGAGGAGCTCTATGGTTACCTTAAAGGGGGGCTTTTGAATTAAATAACAACATACAAACCTGAATTACCCAATCTTTCCAAGGAGATGCAAAACCATTGTTCACAGTGGTTGTCAGTTATTGTCCTCACAGTATATTGACGACAAAAAAATAATATTGTTACTGAGTTTGATGTAAAGTTTTAAGCTTAACTAAGACTTATTAAGTTAATTTTAGAGAATGTTTTTAGGGAAAGAAGACGTAATTTTTTTTTTAAATTTTGACAGCACAAACCCCCTCTGGCTCCCAACATGTTTTTTAAGCGCTACATCGTTTTCAATTTGGCTCTTTGGTTGAATAAGTTTGCCTACCACTGCCATAGACTGATAACACTGCTCCTTTAAGTACGAGCCTGAAAAAAAGAATAAAACAGCCACCACATCCAGTGTGAATCCCCTCGTAGCTTTATCCAGACTCTACAAGACCCTTGAGGAGGTTTTGTTAAATCTGGCAACTAAAACAGATCCTATAGTTCCTGTGAGTTGGGAGGCGAGGCTTCCATATTCCTCATATGGTGTATTCTTCCAACCATTTGGGGGTTTCTTAAGCCCCCCCATACACCTTTTAGATTCCTCCATACAATTTCCATAAGACCTACCAACAACTATGTAGTATAGTGACCTCCCTAATAGAATACATAGTGATTGGAAGGTGTAGAAAGGTCCTCATATTACATGGTTTTGGTAGAAGAAAAGTTGGTTGTACAGAAATTGCATGGTAATTGTATATGGTGTATGGGGGGCTTTAGACTTCTGAAAGAGACCACTTTTAGGGAATACTATTGCCATGAAGATCTGTATGCATTTTAAAACAACCTGTAGGAGTTATGTGACAAAGCAGCATTCACATGAGCAAAACATTATTTAGAGTATCTTACTGCCTCTTGAGCAATGGTTCCCACATTGGGGGGCATGGAAGTATTTCTAGGAGGGGCAGTTGAGGTGCCAATCAGAGCACTTAGTGTAAGAAGCCTGAGGGAGGAGCTAGCAGGAAGCCAACATGCGGGAACTAGCTGCAGACAGTAAGTAATTGTTGTGTGTGTATGATGCATGTCTCTGCATGATTGTTGTGTGTGTATCATGCATGTCTCTTCATGATTGACGTGTGTGTGTGTATATGCCTCTGCATAATTGATATGTGTATAATAGGGAGAAAAAGAAAGTTTTATTTCAAATATAGTTTGGATCTAAACCTGTGTAGTTAAATAGGTGGGCATTGATAATGTTCCTATCTGGAAAAAGGAGGGCCATGTAAGTATAGTTTGGGAGCCACTGCCATAGTACATCCTGCTGCCATCTGATTACCTAAGCAAACTGGTATTACAGAGCCAGTCATCAATGTTTTCTCTAAGCTGATCAAACCAAACATTCACATTGTGTATGCTCAGGCCTGGTAACACCAATCCACTTTGTGTGTTGAAACGCTTTTTTATGCATTTGGTGTGAATAACTTTTTATTAACGTATGTCCTACTGATCTTTCTAGATCACATTGTGCCCTTTGTTCTACTGTTTTAGCATCCATTTCCTTTCACAGATTATTCTGAGAAGTTGTAGTAGTGTGATGCAGTGCATGTCCTAATGTATTGGTTGCTAGGAGTCCTGATCTGACACACATCATGTTCACTGCCATGTGACAGCACATGATGCCATGTGATGGAAACATCTAATTGAGTTGTTTTTACATCGTATTTTAAGTCACATTGGTACTTAAGTAATTATGTTTTATGCTTGATTCCATTCACTAAAACACATTTTTAAAAGTTGGCTGAATTAGTTTTTTTTAAAGAGGTTTGCCCACATTTTATGCTTTTTTAATTTATATCTACTAAGGGAAATAGCTGGTTTACTTCTTATGTGAGTTGAGGATTACAGTAATGAGCTCTGTTTTACCTTGCCTATTGTGTGGTTTTTTTACCCACGGCTAGGGTGGATTTGATTTAAATTGAACCAATTTAAATCACTAGTCAGTAAGGCTTGATTTCAATCAGTTTTCTACATAAAGATTAATTCTTGCTGGTGTAACTTTAATATGCAAGTAGATGAAGATTTTCAGAATAACAACTTTTCTTTAGTTTTTTTTATCCCCAGTTTAGGTTAATCATTGATGTTTGGACCATTTTTCTGTTGTACTTAGGGTCCCCATACACCTTCAGATTTCCTTTAGATCTCCTTTTGTTTTACCAAAACCATGTAATATGAAGGACTTTCCAAGTCAAGTCTACCTGTTTTCAATCGCAGAGGACCCTATACTACATAGTTGTTGGTAGATCTAAAGGATATCTGATAAAGAGATCTAAAGTTGTATAGCCAGCTTTAGAAGGGAGAAACATAATCATTACCTTAATAATAACAATTTCAAAAGGTTGCCCCTCCCTCCTCTCTCCACACCTAATTTCACTTTCTTCTTGTGCAGATCTATTCCACTCCACACAATCAGCAAAATATTGTTTCTATTCACTAAACCTCCTTAAACTTGGCACTTAAGGTGTTGATTCTGTATACATAGGTTTGAAGAACAATAGGATTAAGATCTTTTTCTCGACTGTTAATGTTATAACATTTTTGCTGTGAAGAAGAGGCATGTGATTTCTGTGTGAGTCAAATTCAGTTTTGAGAACTGTAAAAGTAAACCAAGCGTCTGTGATAATATCTTGTAGGCAGAGAAAATGCCCAATAATCTTACAAAACCCTCTGGAAGAGCATGACATTGTGACTGGATAAATAGAATTTATTTACCAAATAAATTAAACATATACAACCTTATTCTACATAATTAAAAAACAAATCGTTGTTTCATGATGAAATAACCTTTGGATGGCAATAGATTTTCCTTTTAAAAAGCATAAAAAAAAAAAAATCTGATTTTATTCACTCTGTCCACAGCATGGTATAGGCAATCACAGCAGAGTATACAGTTCTCTGCTTGTTTTTGCCGCCCTCCCTTATCTCCTACACATCGCCGGCGTCATCTATGCGAATCCAGCTTGTTCAGGACCATATGTAAGTTTTTAAGATCCCAGCTCGTCTCAACCACAAGAGGGGGTAAATTTGATCAATTTCCTCTGTACGTTTGTGTACAATCAGGTGGGAGGCAGGTTGGGGCTCATACTACTCGCATGGGCCCAAAATGTTTTGTGCTGGACATTGTGAGGTACGGCTACTGCCTGAAGTTTTCAGTGGACACCACATACAAATTTTTGTTGACTTTTCTCATTTGGAAGCTAGTAGAACAGGCAGTTCTGCCCCTGGTACCTCAGGAGGATTTTGTGCTTGGATTCTATTCACACATTTTTATGGTCGAAAAACATCAGGCAAGTTTCGTTTAATCCTAAACCTCATTAACCTGAGCAAGGTACCTCATACACAAATAAACACTATCTATACCCCCCGCAGGATTTTGTCGGCAAGTTTTTTTTTATGACCACGGTGGATTTTAAGGGATGCTTACTTTACACATCCCTATCCACTTAGATCACCTGAGCTATCAAGTGGCAGAGGAAGATACTTCATTTTCAGTTCGCAGCCCTTTCATGTGACTTTAGCTCAGCGCCAAGGATCATCACCAAGGGGTTGGCCGAGTTGCTACAGGATTTGTCCACAGCCCTGGCCCATCTACAGACTCTGGGTTAGTTAGTCAGTTGGAGGAAAACAAATCTGATTTCAACTCGGCAGAATTTATTCTTGGGTTTAACTGTAGATTCGGTAGCCCAAAAGTTCTTTGTTTCCGGCGCAAAAAGAGAAGACTGGAGTCGGGAGCCAGGAACCTTTCATGTCAGGGAAGTAGTTTTCATCCACCAGGCCATGACTTTGGTAGGACTCATGTCAGCGTCCATCCCAGTGGTCACATGGGCAAAGCCCCGCCTCACAATGTCCAATTTTAGGGAACTGCTGGCGGTGTTAAGAGTGCTAGCAGCATTCCAGACCCAGCTCTTTGGTCAACATGCTCTGGTTCTGTCTGACAACTCGACATTGGTGTACCTGAACAAACAGGGCAGGACATGAAGTTTTTTCCTTCAGACTCTTGAAGCACAGCTTAACAAATGGGCATAAACCAACCTGTCATCTCTTGAGACGCAGGGCAGAGAGAGGTCAATGATCATGAAATTAGACTTCCTAAGTCGCCATTAGCTTATGAAATGCAATGGAGCCTCAACCAGGAGATTTTCCAACTAAAACCTTGTTGCATCAAATGGGGCAGTCTCTTTGCATCAAAAGTCAACACTTTTTTGTATTTGCTGTATTTTTTTCTCTACGCAGGGGAGAAAAGGCCTTAGCACTGGACGCTCTCTCCCAGCTGTGGGTGTTCTGCCTATGCTATGCTTTTCCACTACTGAATTTAATCCCAGTGGTCCTACAGAAGTTCAGCAGTACATCCTCCTTTCTTCTTATCCAAGAGGCCAACCTGCTTTCTCAGGGGCCCATTGTCTGCGAAGCAGAAACCTGGAACTTAGCGACTTTGTTTCTGAAGAACACCCCTAGCCTGAAAAGGACTGACAGACACCATAGTCGCTAGCCGTGAGTCTGTCACCAGAGCTCCTTCCGTTTACAGAACAATGTCAAACCGGAGTTACCTGTGATCTTGGATTTCCTTCATGCAGGCGCCAATATGGAGCTGGCGGTGAGTACCCTCAAGGTGCAAATTTCAGCATGGAGTGTCTTCCTGGATATGTCACTGGCAGAAGATCCCCTGATGTGCAGATTCCTTAAAGGGGTGTCCAGATTGCAGCCACTTAAGGATAAACTTTTTCCACAATGGGATTTAACATTGGCACTAATTGCAAAGTACCCTTACTAGACCACCTTTCCTATCAGATGGCTCACTATCAAAACAGTATTTTTGGTGGTCATCACAACAGGCAGATGGATTAGAAAATTGCAGGCCCTTTCTATCAAAGATTCTTTCCTTCACATTTTTCCGGATAGGATTCTCCTCTTGACAGACCCTAATTTCCTAACCAAGGTCACAACAAATTTCCACAGAAGCCAGGAATACGATTATTACATACTTGGAGGCTACTAGATGTTTACGTAAGTTAGACGCACTGTCCTGGAAAGGGGCAAAGGCTTGTAAAGCTACAGTGGCACACTGGCTTACAGGCCATAGATAAATCTTACAGGGCCTCTGATCTACCTTGCTCTCTGACAGTTAAAGCACATTCCACCAGGGTGACAGCTTCATCATGGGTAGACAGGCCAGTGCATCCCTGAGCAGATATGCCAAGCTGCAACTTGGTCATCGCTCTCTAACTTCACTAAACACTACTGCCTTGACCTTGTTTCAGTGCACACTAAAGCTCTTGGATATAAAGTGCTCCAGACTGTGGTCTTACCCTAGCTTGGTAGGCTCGATATTGGAGCCATGATAGATATGTCGCCAGCAGCACAATGACGTCCTCACACTGCTGCCGAGCTTCCCAGATATCGGCTGCTACAGGCAGCCCGGCCGATACTTTGGATGGGGACATCAAACAGGGTTTTCCAAAAACGGCATACACGGGTCGATTTTCTTAGATACTGTCCTGGAATTCCATAAAACTGGAGTTAGGCTTACCGGTTACTGGAATTGACTTTTGGAGAAAGAGGTACTGGTAAGTTTAACTCCAGTGGTTTGCTATTGATTGCCTTTGGCCGATTGAACAGAAATATCGAACCTTGTATGGCCAGCCTTAGAGTCTAAAAACCTAAGGATTCGTTTTTTATTTTGTGCGAAAACATCCTTAAATTGTAACTTATTGTCTTCTAAGTCGTTATATCTTGGCTTGAATGGTACATATAAAAGTTGCTTCAACTAAGGTAGTAGGTGTTTGTGTGTTCGAATATTAATTCTCTATTTTATATAGAATATTAGGGATATTTTGATATGAATATTTATGTAGACATATCAAGATACTCAACCCATAAATGAGGGTACAAGCAACTAATGATGGCACAAATGAACAACAGTTTGGTTAAGAGACAAACTACATAAGCTATTTCACAGTAATAATGTTTAAACTAAGTTACACATAAAACAAGTAATATAATAACATGGCAATACAAGAACATATAAGAAAATAGGAGTCCTACTATGGTACCTTCAGCTGATAGGCAGCATTTCCTTCTTCTTCTCTCTCCTCCTACTGTAACTAACTTAACAATATTTTATCTGAAAGGTGTGTCTCTGGACTCTAATGGTGTTAA
This sequence comes from Ptychadena robeensis, assembly GCA_036250615.1. Lineage (NCBI taxonomy): Eukaryota > Metazoa > Chordata > Amphibia > Anura > Ptychadenidae > Ptychadena > Ptychadena robeensis. The sequence continues at coordinate 110,268,375 of CM070035.1, read as the reverse complement.
CCTGCATGCTCATTGGAGGAATTAAAGTTGATGAGGGCAACCAAGTTAATTATAATATTTGAATGAACCAACCCAGATAATTTGAATATGTTGTATAACCCAGCCCAGCTAATTGTAATATTTATTTAAAAAATTACCATATTTTTCAGACTATAACAGGCAGCTGTTCTCCCTGAAAGCATCAGAGCTGCTGCAAGCATGATGCCCACAAGCAGGGTTGGAAGTTAGGAGGCCGAGTCATGAAGTTAAGAGTGAGAGGATGTTGCTCTCCCTCCTAACTTCCCACCCTGCACATCACATGCACAAACAGAGTGGTAAAATAGAAGGCGGTGACATTCTGCCTGCCACAGTGTGAGACAAACAAGGTGTGTGGTATTTTAGCAGCCCCTAAGTCATGTATACAAGTCCTATCCTGCTGAAAAACATGGCCTATATGAAATGTGCATAAAGTATATGTAATTAAGTGGAGTAGAACCGAAAAGCTTTAACCTCCCTAGCGCACTGCTGAGGTCCAGATTTCTGTACCAAAAGTGCACCATAGACTTCAATGGTAAATTTTTCTTTAGTAGTAGGCCTGTAACTTCCCAAAATATGTCTGTACAAGGGTCCAATAGACATCCTGACTATAATAATGTTTGAAACAAACAATTATGTAAAATAAAAATAATTTTTTTTAATAAAAATAATAATAAAAATAATTTTTAAAAAAAAATTAGGGCACAAAACCTATGCTGCTATGTACTAAATATCGCCAAAATAAAAAGTCTCTGGTGCCCCAGATGTTCCCATTTGCACTTAACCCTCTCTAACCTGGTGTGATAAAATCACACCAGGGAAGAAAGGGTTACTGCAAATGGGCACATCTGGGGCATCAGGGACTTTATTCTGGCGATATTTAGTACATAGGGGGAGTTTGAAAGCAGTTTTCTACAAAGAAAATTGCTTTCATGCTATTTACTGTACAAATCTCCCGGGGGGGGGGGGGGGGGGGGTTAGGAAGACACGAGCAGCCGAAGAGGCATGTGGCATGGGGACACAGGGACAGCGGGTGTATGCTCTCCCAGGGCCCCGATTTGTACTGGACGGCAGCACCTCGTCCAGTGCGATAGAAGCAGTTGGAGCGCTGGATGAGGTGCTGCCGTCCATAACGCTAGGGCGGTTAAAGATCTCTATACATTTTATTTATCAACATTGAATATACATGTTTTATGAAACCTTAAAAGCCCTGCTTTTAAGGTTTTACAAACATAGTCAAAATTGTTTTACAAACATAATCAATATTGATATTGGAGGAAAATGTTCCTGTATTTATTTTAAAGCCTGTATGTAAGTACTGTGGCATGTGAAATTATTTGTTGTACATACTAAGCTTTACCTAATTTTGAACAAATGTTGTTATGAAATTATTTGGTGTCTGAAGATGTAAGCTGCCTTGTTTTGTTTTTATATAATAACTTTTTCATCTTTTTTTATTACAGCTTCAGCATGAGCAGCAACTGTAATTCTGTAGCTCGGGAATTTTTGTCTGATGTCAACAAACTGTGCAGTGAAGGAGGAGAAAGCAAGGATGATGAAGAGGAAGAAAGCCACATGGCAGTTCTTGGAGAGTATCTTTTGCATGGACATGGAATTGTACTCCTTACAATGCTCAATGACAGTGTTGATCAGGTAATGAATAAATAATCAAGTATGCACATAATGTGCCTTAAGTCCCCTTAGGCCCCTCTTACCAATGTTCTGAGCCCTTATTTCTATCAGGATTTATCAAAGAAAATAACCTCATGGATAAGGGGTTAATACAGAGAATCCAAGGTTCTTGAAACCATCCCCCCAACCAGGGGCGTAGCTAGTAAGGAATTGTTTTTTATAGGGCCCCCCTCCCGGACCTGCCACTCCAATTACCGCCCTTTGCTCCCAGATCTCCTTCCCCCAAACCCCTCCTTGATCTCACACCCCAACACTCTGGGTGTTTCAGACTTTATTTTAGTAAATAAATAGTTCGGAAACAATTATGTATAAATAATTTAATTGCGTATTATATTTAAATAACAACACAAATTTAATTAATAACACAAAAATTAGCTGAAGCAAGAATAAAAAAATCACGGCAATCAGTTTGTTGATGGATCAGGACCACTTCTCACTAACCTCCATAGGGTGACTGTGTTCATTGCTATATCTTTAGTTGGCGCATGTTTACATTTCCCAGGCAAGTCCAGTAAATGTGATCACTCCGAGCTGGACTCCTGAGTGCCGTCCAGGTTAACTGTCAGGAACAGAGAGAAGATGAACGAACGCTGCTATGGTTGCTATAGTGATTCTTACGCCACTACCCCCGTCTGCTTTATACACAGGGGTGCACATATCTTTTTTAGTGAGCTACTCTGATGAATACCAAGAAATGGTGTTTGGTACTCACCCCACATGTAGGGTGGTCTTCCTCACTGTCGTACTCGCTATCCTCTGCGTCAGGTTCCTGTATGGTAGATTCTGCTGTAGATGCACCTCCCTGTTCTTGATTGAGCCTCCGATTTAGATGTCTACATCCACAGGTCAACAGCTGGCTATAGGTCAAATGTAACTCTCACAGTACAACACCGTTTGAACCCCCAGATCTCAGTATCTATATCGGCATCACATCTCAGTAGTGCAACTTTTCTCTTGTCAGATTTTACCCTACATGTGCCTACTCTTAGACATCCTGACATAAATTGTGTAGGTTGAACAATAAAGATTGCAAAAATTTGTCAATAAAAATAAACCTTTTACAGTAGTGTATAACCAAAGAAAGATGACCTAGCTCCAGATTGTTGAGACCTCTCCCCCAAATTCTATATCAATGAAGTCCGTGCCACACCCTATAAGTTTTTAAGGCTATGAAGTGGACAGGGCAACGTGGGCTTTAAAGGCACGTTGTTGGTAAATAAGCTAGATAAGTATTCAATCCTTTTGAAAAGCCGGTACACATTTGCCCATATTTGAGCGAAAAGACAGACAGAATGTACCTCAATTAAAAAAATGACAACCGTCGATTGGTGCATTCCAACGCGTTTAGCCTGTGACAGGCTTCCTCAGGGACAATCGACAGAGATCTAATAATTGGAAATATATACATCAGTACAATGCCTGCCATTACCAAGCCATGCCGTGACCCCAGATGGTAAGACGTACCTGGTTGGCCCTCTATAGAGGTTCCAGGTGCTAGTGTCCGCCAACGAGATGGTCCCAGGGGACCCCCGACCCAGAAGCCCCTCACCGACCAGGTGGATGTCCCACACTGCTCTGAACTCCCCACCACAGATGGGACCGACCGACCGGGAGGCTCCCCAGTGCCCCTACCCCAGCAAGCCGCAATAGGGTTAATCCTGCCCCTAAAATATATGGTGATGTTACCCGAATGACATATTTAATAGGCATGTCAGGAGGGAAGAGAAAAAATTTATTAATGTATGGGAACTTACCCCAATATGGAGCATCCTATAAGACGGGTTTCTATGGATTCGTCAGAGACATCCTGCGGTCAGGTGTCTGGGATTTTTAATGGCAGGGACTGAGCCCTGTATCAACCATCAATGGGCAAGTCCTATCTAGGAGCTATGACGAGAAGAGAATATAAAATATATATCGGTCATGGACTGACATGCATATGTCAGAAAAATTGTGGTCATGCAGTTGGGCTTACCTTTGGCAGCAGAACCAGTGAGCTGACGTCCTATCCTGGTATCGATCAGTCTGAGACTGAATCCAGGAAGGCGAGGGCATATAAGCTACCCAGTAATCAGGGGAAGTGAACACAGCTGGAAGAGACGCGCCCCCCTCCCTCCTATTGGGCGCGCACTGCCTCGCCGTGTGTTTGTCCCCTGGGTGGGCGTCCCGTGTCCACATACAGCCAGGGTACTCGTGCTCCCCCACCAGTCCACCCCCCGCCTCGCATCGGCGCACACGGACAGTAGTGTATACATGAAAAAGTGAAGCTATGAAAAAGCTTCAGCCACCAGATGTCACTAGAGAGCACTTGCCATTAAAGCACAACACAAGCTCCTTCTCACTCAGCAGGGAGGAGGGGGAATGAAGTTCAGTGAATCTCTCCTGTCTCCGTGTGTGTACATAGATGCGCTTAGGAAGTATAATAAAGGTACCCAGAGCGAGTTTTTAGACCATTTTGCGAACCAGCAAACTACTTATGGGCACACCTGTTTATACACAAGGATTTACTGTATTTTTCAGACCATTAGAGGCCCCGTAGTATAGGAGCGTCTGATGGGCAAGAAATAATAAATAATCTGAGTACAGATGTTATCTTGCTATTGTGGATGTAATTGGTGTTTCTGGAGACAAGCCCTATTGTTCTAGCACCGGTACAGGGAGTGCAGAATTATTAGGCAAATTAGTATTTTGATCACATCATCCTCTTTATG
>CM070035.1:110233961-110263857 GCA_036250615.1 Ptychadena robeensis | reverse complement strand
CAGGCTTTTGAGTGTCCTTGCAAAGAAAGGTGGCTATATTGGTCACTGATTTGTTTTTGCATATGTATATTTGCGAATGTTGAGATGTTATATTGGCTTCACTGGTAAAAATAAATAATTGAAATGGGTATAAATTTGTTTTTTGTTAAGTTGCCTAATAATTATGCACAGTAATAGTCACCTGCACACACAGATATCCCCCTAAAATAGCCAAAACTAAACCCACCTAAACTAAACCCACCTAAACTCAAAAATGATTTGCGCACTTGAGACATCCCTCTCTTATCAGCAATAGTTGTCTCATTCATGTCCCAATCCTATCATAGACACTGTATAAATGAACCCAGCCATCCTGTGTGTAGAACTGAAGACCTAGCCACCACACCTTCTTCAGACCTTCCCCAATTTTCTCTCACCACCCAGACTCCCCATCCACCCACCATCACATGAGTTAGGCTATGTTTCCATTACTTCGGGCCCCATCCGCTAAGCGTATACGTAGCAGATAGACTTACCTGCTCAGCGGAGGATCTGTCTTTAGGGCGCCGAGCCGCTCCGCCAATGTAAGGCTGAATGTAGTAGAGTACGTTCAGCCTCTGCACCTGCGGATGTGTAAACAGACCATCCGACGGCAGGCAATGTCTGTGGGATAAATCTGGACCCCTGCTAAGCGTATACGCTTAGCAGAGGGGTCCTAACGTATAATGAAACAAGCCCTTAATCAGGGGTGGTATAAACTCTGTATATTATGTGGTTTTTATTACCACAGAATCATTAAGGTAATGTCAATTATATGATCTGTGTACCTAGTTTATGATTTTAAAATACATACATTCAAACATATAATTTTTGTATGTTGGAAAACCTCTTTTTGCTATTTCCTATTTCATACCTTGTTTTTTTTTTTGTCATTTATATAGGATCTGACATGTCGTGAGGAGCTTATAACTCTAATTGTATCTCTTTTACCTCTTGTTTGGAAAATTCCATTGCAAGAAAAAGCAGAAGGTAAATATTGAAAAGCACAACCTCAAAAATCAGCTGCAGGCCACTGACATTTCCGCAGATACCCATGAGTTGCATATTATATTAACTTAAATTTAGAAACGTTCAGGACATATTTGTAGACACAATACCAATAAAAACAGTGTCAAAGGGGTGCATGAACCTGGACTGTGTCATGCCAGAGGGGGATTAATGGCTAAACCCCCCCCCCCTACAATTTTTTTTTATGGTGCTTTTAAGCATTTTTTGACCTCCACTAGTGACCAGCATGTCAGCTGATTAAATTATCTACTTTTTTTATAATGATATTACATGGCAGAGGATACATTCATAGAAGCTACAGTCCTAATGGCTCTTCCACAGTACTACAGTATACACAGTTTGGTCAGATTTTTTTTCTCTCTCTACATCTTGATGTAAACTTGTCCTTTAAAAATAACAGATGCCTAGTTGGTATGATGATTTACTGCCCTCCCTTTACTTTTTTAATTTACTGACATGGCACTAGTATGCAGATAAAATTTGATCTGCTTTCTCCATATTTCCCATCACCAAGCGATTACCTTTCTGTTATGTCTCTGTACATAGTAATGAAAGGTCTTGTTTAATGGTTACATTACTTTGTAATGCAAGGTCCTTTGCAGTTCAGGAACTTTAGACATTGAAAGCCAGAGATGTAGAAGCTAAGCAAAAGCATTTGCAAAAGAGGTCAACAATCAAAGGGTTTATTTTTCGTTTTTTACATGTTTATTTTAACAGCAACTTTTTAAATGTTTTTAAATGTTTTCTTATCTTTTTAGAATATATTTTACCTTCCCTTAAATTGGAACCTTTTGCTACCAAAGAGTTCTGTTCAGCTCAAAAAGATATTGAGGAGGTTTCCTCATCCTTTGAGATTTCAAATACATTGAATGTTGGTCAACGACACCATAAATCAAAAAGACAATCCAAAAACATAGCATGTTATTCATCGAAGGATGAAAAGAAGTCACTGTCTACATCAGATTCTGAAGGAGGTCTGGATGAAAAGACTAAACAAAGACATACACAGCATACTGTTGTGTCTCACTCTTCTGAAGCAGCTGACAGAAGTTTGCCCCAGCAGATTGAGGACTTTAAATCAAAACCAGATACTAACATTTCAGATTATGTTTTTGAAAGACCTGTTTCTGTGTCGGATAAAAGCACTTCTCCGTTTGATCTTTGCCAAATACTGCTATCTTTGCTTGAAAAAGTTTCCAAATTTGATATAAAATTTAATCATAGCACTTTGCTTTCCGGTACTGTCATTCCAGCATTAACAGAATTCCTTTTAGGCTTTGGTCATTTCTATGCATCCACGAAAGGAACATTGGCAATAGGATGGACTGAGGAAGCTGTGGCATTAGTTCAGAGAATGCTCCTACGAACAGTGTTTGGACTGCTGTTTGCTGATGTTAACAGCAGGGATGTTATGCCAGAAAATTTACGGAAAAACCTTAATGATTTGTTAAAAACTGCATTAAGATACAAAGTCTACCTGAATTCTGTGCCTGATATATACAACCAACAATCAGCCGAAGGTGTGGCAGAAAAATTGCAGATGCCTAGATGTCAACATCAAGTGCTTTTAATATCTGAGCTTCTTGAAGGTGTTTTTCAAACCATGTTGTTATGTCATAAGTGTGCAGCACCCAATCCCTTATATTTTAGTCAGTCTATAGAACTTTTACATGACTTTGTACAGTACAATGGATTTGATCTATTTGAGAAAGTGGTCCTTTATATGGAATCAATATGTCTAAAGAGTGAAAGCCTTTATTCTCTTGCTTTTGAACATGTATCACTACTGATCAGTTATGTCATAAAAATAATCAGTGTTATCAAAAAAGTCAAATCTGAGCAACTCCATCAGTCGATGTGCACAAGGAAAAGACATAGGAGATGTGAATTTTCACACTTCATGCATCATCACAGAGATCTTTCTGGCCTTCCTGTTTCTATTTTCAAAAGTCGCATTCTCAAAGATGCCTTTGAAGAGAACATATACGGGGAGATTCACTATCCGGAGAGGAGTTGTTGCATTGCCGTGTGTGGACATCAATGTTTACATTTGCTTCAACGGGCATCACTGGCCTCTACTTGCCTACAGATTATTTCTGGTATACAGAATGTTGGGATTTGCTGTTGTATGGATCCTGCATCTGTTGTTTTACCTCTGATTTATGCATTTAAAATGCCAAGATTAAAAAATGTGCAGCATCACACACTTCGTTTACTTGCAAATTTAATGTTGGATCAGCTAGGTGGAGGTGAAAGTTCAAAAACTGTTAAACAAGCATCATGTAACATATGTGCAATGGATGGTGAACATTTAGCTGAGTTGCAGGACACAATTCAAGGCAAATCTGACCCTGCTTCATCTGCAAGTCTGTGCAGCATGGCTTACAGATTTCAGGGTGTTCTACCAAGTAGTGGGTCAGAAGACATGATGTGGAAATGGGATTCTTTGGAAGCTTACCAAGAACTTGTCTTTAGTAAAGATCTACAAATGAGTTTACCAATTGCCAGCCATATCTGCTTCATCATCCAGAAAGGAAATGCAGTAATTCAGTGGAAACTGTACACACTTATTTTTAACGCAGTTTTGCAAAGAGGTGTAGAGATGGCTCATCATTCTCAACAGATGGGTGTTTCAGCATCACACAGCAATACGAGCAGCTATCATAAAACAGGATTATGTGGAGAAGTACTTGAGGTCTACTTGAAAGTGCTTCCAGAATTGCTGAAGTCCAGGTTGGTGTTAAAATGTTTTTTCATTACAGTATAAAGACATTTATATGATCTCACCTGTGGACAAAATTACAATAAAATAAAACTCTTGATGTTTTTTTCTGAACTTAAGAGGGTTGAGCCAAACCATTCAATACTGACAGAGTTGCTTAGACAAGTTAGCTTTTTTTTTTTAATCTACCAAGTTTTTTTGTCAAAAAACTTTAGGGGTATAAAAATGGCTAGCAAAGTGTTTTAGTTACCCAACTAAAGTGTGTTTTTAATGAAAGTTTACAAGGTTAGCTTCATTCTTCTTCCTTATGTACAATCGAGTGAGTTTAGCTACTCTAGGTTATGGTAAAAAGCTAATGCTAAAATGCTACTGGTTGAATTGCAAGGTAGAAATATATATTTGTTATTAAACTGAAAGTTTGAAAAATGAAAACCAATGCAAACATGATGAAGGGCTGGTAAACTGCAATGTCCAAAATAGTTTTTATATTCTCTTGTCTTAAACTTAAAGTTATGTTTGTAGTTTGTGAAAAAACTGCAATTTAGTAAAGGAAAATAGTAGTAATATTTAATAGTAGAAATGTATAATGAACTATCTCCTCCTTTTCATCTATTGACCATGCCAAAGCAGGTGAATATTGTGTATGAGGTAGGATACAGCCTACATCTAGACGTGTATGGGGCCTTTTGTCAGACTTTGTTTTAAGTCCTTTGACACTGTCTCCAATCATCACTAGTTCTCAGGAAAGAGTTGGTTACAGGATCATAAGGGCTATTGTGTGTATAAAACATTGTCCTCCCTTGACTTTATTAACCTCCCTAGCGCACTGCTGAGGTCCAGATTTCTGTACCAGAAGCGCACCATAGACTCTAATGGAATTTTTTTTGTGTTGTAGGCTTGTAACTTCCAAAAATCTGTCCGTACAAGGGTCTAATAGACATCCTGAATATAATAATGTTTAATACACACAATTATTATAAAAAAAAGTACATTTAAAAAAATTATGAATTGTATCATTTGAATGATTAAATCTCTTGAATACTTATTTGGTATGAAAGATTTCAAAACAGTATTTATGTTTGTTTATAATAACATTTTTATTTTGTTTTGAATTGTATTGGATACAGTTATCACTGTATCCAATACAATGGCATTCTCTGAAAGGGTTAACTTCAAAGATCACATCTGGAATGACAATGGGGGTGATATTCCAGGTGTGCGCTTTGAAGATATACCAATTTGCATATGAATATCCCAATTTGCACATGGATGTCCCGCCCCCCCGGCGCGGGGGGGTGGCGCGGGACATTCATGTGCAAATTGGGACATTCATGTGCAGATTAGGCTGGTACAGAGGTGTCACAGCTGGCTTGCATAAGGATCGCACAGACAGCAGAGCAGAGTGTGCAGCCGGAGATTCTGAGCTCTTTGCTGGATGGCACTATCTCGTCAGCTGCAATACTGCATAAGCAAGTGCAGGACGAGATAGTGCCGTCAGAAGCGCTAGGAAGGTTAAGCTAAGTTGTGGGAGACCTTCTCCACTATATAGGTTCATTCAAAAAATGGTCTTTCCCATTCCTTTTTCAGCTTGCCTACAAAGAGATTTTTTGAACTTGTGCATACATAGAATAGGTAACAAGTCTGATCATTGACATCGAATATATATTCCTTAAATGTAATTTCTTTACTTTTCAATCTATTTTAAATAAATTTTTATAAACCCGCCATAAAAAAATTATTGTGCACTTTTTATGGGGGTAAAATTTGAGTGCACTTCTACCCTTCTCTTTCTCCTGATGTTTCAAAAACAGGAAAAGGTGATAGCTGAAAAGGGGATTAGCCAGCGTTTGTTAAAAAAAAATTTAGTTGGCTTCTTTTTATCTGTTTAATCCTGATTAGTAAGAAAATTGTTATGCTTTTGGTTTAAAGGTGTCTCTTTTTTTGTCATGCAGTGTAATTCGTGAAGTATTCCTAAATTCAAATGGACTAAATCAAATTACAGAGCTCAGTTATTTGGATTCTTTGAGATATTTTTGTTTGAAATCATTTGAGGCGCTTATTCACTTTGGAGAGCAACAGATGGACTCTTTAACTCCTAACCCAGAGATTGGCAGTGGTGATTTAAACTCACTTACATCAGAATTTCATATTCAGTTTTCAAAACCCCAACAATGGTTACATGATACTAAAACGATGATGTATACAGGTTTGAAAGAAATATGTCCTAAAAGGAAAAAGGCTATCCACCAGAAAACAAACATTATAAACCTTTTCCTTTATTTAGCTTTTGTATGTGTGAGCAAAGATGCAGATTCTGACTTTGAATCCTTGAATGAGTCTGAGGATACTTCTGGATATGACAGTACTGCAAGTGAACCAAGAAGCATTTTGCCAAAGCTTAATGTTGAAAGCTTGATCTTGCCACCAACAGAGCAAATACACAGAGCTGCAGATATTTGGTCAATGTGTTGTTGGCTTTACCTTTCCAATGCAACACTACAAAAGCAATTTCACAAAATTGGTGGCTTTGACTTGTGTTATAAACTAATCATTTTAATAATCAATAAATTTTGTAGCTGTTTTGAAGATTTAAAAAGTAAAATTCTTCCTGTTCTTCATCATGAAAAACTAAATCCATCTGCAGAAGAAAGTGTTGGGATGGAAGCCCATTGCAAAACTGAATGCACAAGTCACAGTGCCTTATCCAAAGAACTGTTCTTGCATTATCCTCAAATTGATGTTCCATGTTCTTCACCTGAGAGTTCTTTTTTTATTGGTTCTTTTACTACAACTGAGGTGAAAGAGTGGCCAATTGAAACTGTTAAATTATTTGAAGCACTCTTAGCTATTTGTCTACATAGTGCACGGAACAACCAGCTCAAAACAGATTTGGATGTCTCTCCGGTAATATATATTTTTAAATTTTTCTTTTCTTTGCTTTTAGATTTACTGTCAGATGTTCTTTAGAATAATTTGGTAAAAGGCATGTCTAGTGCATTACAGAATAATGACATTGACAACAGACATTATGCATCCCGGTACTGTGTTGTGATTCCCTGTGCAGGCGATCTGTCTGTGAACAGATTGTTCCATCTGTAGAGCTTTGTATGTAAGCAGGCATCTTCAGCCAGCTCACATTCAGTCTTTACACAGGAAAAAATACGGCCACCGACAGATCGTCCCTGCCTGCTTACATACATCTGCAGAAGCGTAAAAAAATGTCTGCTGATGCTTACTATCTCTCTCTATCACTGTGTGTAGCTCGGGGTGAGTTTGTGGGGTAAGCAAACTTACCCTGAGTTACACTCTGGATAAACGCTCAGAAGGTTGTTTTGGATAAGCAAAATAAGAAAATGGATTTAACTGCAGATTTAAGTTGCTACACTCATCACCAATATACACTGGAGTGAGGGAAACACACCTTGGAAGTATGTGTAGTACTGACTAGATCGCCATGTAGCAATACACAAAAACAATTCCTAAAAGTAAAACAAATGTAGATGCCACATTTAAGAGCTTGTAAGCTGTTAGGCTATGTTTCCATTGCGTTGGGACCCCTCATGGGAGGTCCCAACGTAACAGACTTAGCTGCTCGGCGGAGGGTTTGTCTTCATTGCGCCGAGCTGATCCGCCGGTGTAAGGCTGAACGTAGTCGAGTACGTTCAGCCTTTACACCGGCGGATGAGTAAACAAACCACCCGCCGGCAGGCAAAGTCTGTGGGATACGTCGGGACCCCTGCTAAGCATATACGCTTAGCGGAGGGGTCCCAACGTATAATGGAAACAAGCCCTTAGATACAAACTATTTATTCTTGGGTTTAATAATACTTCTTAATTCCACAGACTGTGGGGGTACCCCAGTGCAGTGTGTTAGAAAGCCTATTCAAATGAATGGTTTCACTTTATAGAGTTTCACTTTATAAAATGTAACTGCAAACCTAGGTAATCTACAAAAACACAATAAATGCATTATACCGTGGCCAAGAGTATTGTATGTGGCAGGCACCTACCATAACCAGCAGTTTGTCTTGGCACTCTGTGTTTCTGCCTTACATAAATCCTGAGATCCAACATTTTTTAATAAGCGCAGTCTTCCAGAAGTTGAAGGGAGCATCATGAAAAAAGGATGGTATTGTTAAACAGTGCGAATGCTAGTTTCCTGGTGGTCATAGTTCACTGGTTTCAGCAGCTATGATACATTCTTTAGAGACTTAATACCATATGAATTAATAATGAATGGCTGTTGCTCTTTTCTTTAATTTATTATGTTAGCTTAGACAGTGAACTATAACTTGTGTGAGTACTGTTGTACTGTTGTGATTTCTTCCTTTTTCCTTTTTTTTTTTTTTTAGAATCTAACTGTACAGCACATTATGGTTGAAGTTCAGGACTTGCTTGCAAAGTCAAAAGTTCTTCAAACAAATCTTGCTCCACATATACTTGACTGTCTTCTTCGAATTTCTGTTTCAAATTTTTCTTTTGTCTCTGCCCATCTTGAGGATCAAAAACAGAAGGTTAGAATTTAAAGTTGTTCATTTGTTTTGTATTTCAAATGTAATAAACTATATTTATTAAATTATGTTTGGCTGACCATTATGTAGTATGGCATGGCTTTGTTTAATATTGGTTTCACTGGTACTTCTTGGTTGCAGGCAAACCCCTAGGTTTTTACCTCTACCCAGTGGGTTTTTCTAGCTGCAATCACTTTTCACTTGGGTCAAAACAAATCTTGCAGTTAGTGTGTGCTTAAGACTGGGAAGCATGCGAACAGTGAGGTAATTGCTCTTATAAGGACCATGTTACAGGGTTGATGTTCATGTTACAGAATAAAAATGCCTTTTTTTGCATTTTGATTGGGGTGTTAATGTCTCTTGTTACAGGCCTTCTACAAGCTCTTTGCCATTAAGTTGCCTATTCATTAGATTTTAGGGCTTGCTCACACCAGCTCCATTACAGCTATTGTCAACACAAGGTACACAGGTCACACTAGACCTCTGCTTGCTTTTCTGTTAACACCCAGTGCCATGTGTTACCAGAAACGCCCTGCAGGTGCAACGCAAGCATCTTTCATACACTTGTAAGGGAGCCACAAGCACAGCACACTGCAAAATGTGTTTCTTTCTCTGCTCACTGACAGTTAGCAGCCGCTGTAGCTTTACCGATACTTTGTTCCTTATCGGCAAAAGCCAAAACTGCAAGCATAGTGCAGCTAGTGTAATAGGGCCCTAAGTAAATTAAATGTTAACTTACAGCATGTATGACCAAGCCAAAGTTTCAGCACCCAAAATTAGATGTTATTAGTGTGCTGCTTCTACTAATTTTTTTAGGTTTATCATTCCCCTACAATACTAGAATGATTAAAAAAAAACCTAGTCTGACACTTTATACCAGTGATGGGCAACTGAGTTGATATGGAGGGCCACAAGTGCGGCCCTCAGCATCACTAAAGGGCCGCACATAAAATTGTCAATCTATACTGACTTGTAGAAGCATTTTATAATAAAGAAATGACAGCAGCCAGAGCTAGAAAACATTGTTTTTTATTTTTATATAACAAAACTTGTTTTAAATAATACTTAAAGCATTAGAGAACACTGTAGTAATCCCGGATGAGGACCTCTCAGTGGGGGATTGGCGGACAGGTGAGTTTCTATGCATTAACAGTTAGGTTTCGGGGCCACAAGTGGAGGACTGAGGGGGGCCGCCAAAGAAAACCCAAAGGGCTGCATGTGGCCCCCGGGCCTCAGGTTGGGCACATGGGCTAAACTATATATATGACTTTTGTCATTGTAGTTATGCTTTCCTTCCAAAGGTGTGCTGAGGGAAGGTCAACTTTACTTGTTTACCTCTGTTTTACTAGGTTCATAAATCACTTGAACTGAATTTACAACACAAAGAGATTTCTGATGAAGGAGATGAAGTACACAGTGTCAATTTGAGCATTGTTGCAGAAGAAGAAGGATATGATGCTGACAGTGAAAGTAACCCTGAAGATGCCTCTGATGATAATGGTATAAACATTTCTGTTTCTGTCAAAATCTAATTATAGCTTGCAGAGAAGACAATTGAGTGAATGGTAAAATGGAACATTGAAGCTTGAGTAGATCATAATTTTTGCTGAAATTCAAATGTTCAGTTATGTTATTAGGTGTAAAAGACTGTTATTATAATTACAAACTAATTATAAGTGTGTTTATAGACTTTTTTAAGTTCAACTGTTTTTTTATTTTTAATCTCATACTTAATTTTAAACCCAGTGATATAAGCATTTTGTCACTGTGCAATGAAAACGGATCATAGTTGTTGATAGGGGCATGTGGTCATTGCCATATGTGATACTTGAATGGCATGACTACAATCTATTATCAACTTAGGCTCTATCCGCCTTCAGCTTTTCCTGAACCTGTGAGAAGCTGATTATGAACTGGTATGTCTATTTGTCTTTTATGGAACATTGGATGGATATTCATTGTAAATTTAATACGTTCATGTTTTCTGTATTGCATAATACTATTTCTCATTCCAGATGGGTTTTCTTTCATTTTAATTTCTACTTTTTTATCCTTTTTACTTTTTTTTCTGACACAGGCATGAAAACTGAGATTGAAGAAATTTGCAGTTTAAATGATCAAGTTGATTGCAACAGGGATGGAGAATTATTATACCCTGAAATCTGTGCACTAGTGTTGAATCTGCTATGTGAAGATCATTCAAACCTGAATTTACTTACTGGTGTATTTCAAAGTCTTTTGAAAATAATAAAGTCCAAGAGGAAAAACACAATGCTTTTAGTACAACAAGTAAGTTAACGTTTCAGAACATCTTGTACTAATTATTTATGATGCAATTTTATATCTAGTGACGATCAATAAATACTGAATATTTTGAAATCTGCATGCAAATTTCAGTGCAGTGACAAAAGAGCATTCAAATTCAACTTCAGCTAGAGAGTTTGATTTGCTCACTATGACAACAATGCAGACGACATTCTGTTTGCTTGCTAATGTGGAATTCTGTGCAACTGGTATAATATTTATAACAGGGGTCCTCAAACTATGGCCCGCACAGCTTCACACACACCCGCTTCCGGAACCCAATCTGCAGCTTCTGTTAGTAAACAAAAGCCACAGACTGAAAGCTTCTCAGGAGGCTGTGAGGCATGGTCATCAGGGGGCATGGCAGATAGGAGGAAGCTGATTGACAGGCTCAGCACTCAAGACTGCTATCTTTTGATGACCGCCCCCTGTGTTCACGGTGCAGAGAGTGAGGCAGGTAGAATGCTTTCACTCTCTGTGATATGAACTGGTCGTGAAATGGCTGAATGGGGGAGGGAATGATTATTAGGGAGTCGTGTGTGTTGGCGGTTCAGAGAGTGATGCAATAGCAAACTAAAACCCCCCAACCCTTACCCATAAACTCAAAGATATGGCCTCGATACCGACTGGAGGAACTGACGTAATTGTGTGTGGACGGGATCGAGAAGGCCTAACACACCTGAGAAAAGGACATCAAAGATCCCTGTGTCATCAAGACCTCTTGTGTGCTACAGATTCCTTTGTCCCCATGCAACTGAAATATGCTATGGTCTTTCCCTTGAGTGCAGGCTGATAACGATACTAGGGTTATCCCTGACGAAAAAAAATCCTGATATACCCAGCCACTTCCTAGTTTCCCTGAGAGCAATGATCGTGTCCCTTAAAACGGCATTTGACCATTAGTGGCAGCTTGCCATATGGAGTGTTAAGTAATCCCTTTAAAGACAAGGGAGTAGCCAATTGGAATTCCAGTTGAGTAGTTCCGTTTATCCATTCTCTGGCATATCGCAACAATCCAGCCAGATTTTATAGATGAATATCTATGTATAATATAAATAATATAATATGAATATTTGTGCAGGAGGATTCTGTGACAACGGCCGCACTGAGAGACTCCCAGGGGGGGATTGCCTTCCGGGCCTTGCAGCATCTCTGGACCCTACAGCCCCCCCTCCATACTCGGCATTTACAATAACAAGCACGGAGGGGAGTTTTCACCTTGCACACATCCACTTCAGCCCCCATTATCACCAAGGGGCTACTCCTGTATGCTGTGGGGTTTGGAGTAACCCCTCTTCCTGCAGAGGAGGACTACTTGGACCCTGAACTAAACCAATACCTCTCCTCACACCGAGGAAAGGGATAGCTCCAAAAACACAAAGAGGACCCATACACATCCTAGGGTGCATCGGCCTGATGAAGCTCCAACAGCGAAACATGTTGCCCAATATGCACCTTTAACCATTTACCATCGCTTTTCTGCTTATACTGAGTGTTGTTTTTTTAGTTATATGTACGCATGTGTACATATTTTGTTCTCTGGGGGCACTGTGCAATATATTTATGTGTATTATTGTCTAACTTTTTGCTACGCTTGCTAATGTGCTCCAGTATATTTGATCTCACACCACACACAAATACCCTTGTCACTTGACTGTATTTGTGTCGACAAGATCTTGTACTGTTACCAGAATTCCAATAAACTAGGCGTTAAGCTTTATGGTTGATTGAATCAAGTATCACTGTTCCACACAAAGTCCCATGAGGGATCCTTTCCTTATTTCCATAGATGAATATCCAGAAAATTAGTCCCCAGGTCTTCACAATTTTTCCAGGGCAATCCTAGTCCTCCTACCCCTTAAAATAAAATAATTGAAGGCCAAGATCAATTTACGAAAATCACAATGTTTTAGCAGCAAGGTGATCAAGGTGATAGACACTTGGTCGTCATATAATATCAGTAAGTTTAGTGCTGCTAGGAAGTAATTCCCCTGCGTTTTAGAATCTTGAGGGGCATATAACTGCTGATAAAACATTTTAAGTGTATCTGCTATTTTACTAGGATAAGTATGTTGCTGACCTGTCGCGTTCTGGAGTTTCGTGTTGTATGAACGATTCTGTTGCCAAATTTTTGCCTGCTTTATTGCCAACCCAGAAGAATTCCACTTCCTTGCAAGATGGGATATGTTGATCTTTGTGGCGTAACTAATGATCATAAACCTGCCAAAAAATTCCCCCTTAACACTGCCTTAGCGGCTTCACAAATGGTATTGTATTTTGGGGATTTATTGAATTGGGTACTACATTGCATTTTGGAGCATTTCACACATGTTTATCTTCATAACTGGAAAGAAATATAATTAGGGTATTCCTTTTGCATTGTTTCCACTCTGTGTGGTTTGATGGTGGGATTGATTAACATTCGTTTGACAGAATTGCGCAAGGGTGTAGTGATCTGTGAAACAACCTAATAAAAATTGATGCATGCATGGTCAACCTTAAGGTCTGATGAGGTAGTTGGCAAAGCTAAAAAAGGGACTTCCTATACTTCACATCAAAGTGGAAGAACTTCTCTCCATATCAGTTATGTAGGCACTCTTTTTTCAATGTAATCAAACAAATTTATGTGCCTCATAGTTATCAAAGGCTCAAAGGTTATGTGCCCCTTTTCTCAGGTTAAGTGCTGCAATACATTTTATACAAGTACCCCCTGTTCATTGGTGGAATAGTGGGAGCATAGGCCCTGTTTGCTGTCCCCCTGCCAACACTAGAAGAGGAGAGGCAATGGACTTTCTCAGGCACCATCTGGGTCGCTGATCAGCTTTTACATACGCTTATCACGTTTATCACCTCTCCTCCTCTTCCCACTCTAAGAAGTTTCCAGGTGATGACCTGTCAGCGGGGGGTAGGGTGGACAGGTGAGTTCCTATGCAATAACAGGTTTTGGGGGCCACAAGGGGAGGACTGATATGGGCCGCCAAAAAACGCCCAAAGGGCCGCATGCAGCCCCCCGGGCCTCAAGTTGGGCACCTGAGCCTTAAGAGATATGAGGGCAGATCTATTATGATAATTATTAAGTTATGCACTCATAGTTAACCATCTACTGAGTACATTGTGCCTCAGGGTTGTCTGCCTGGTTTATTACAGCATTCTTCATTCATTTTTGTGTGCCATGTTGTTTCAACCTTCTGGGTGTTCAGCCTGAGTTAACTCGGGATAAATAAAGTTGCTGAAATGGATCCGCCCGAATTTACTTGGGCTGCTAAAATCTGTACCGTGTCCCCCGCTGTCTGATCTTCAGATCCCGGTGTTCAGGATCGCGCCGGCGGGTGCATGATGATGGGATCATGAGCATCATCGGGAGGGGTGAGAAATTAAAAATGTAAAAAAAATTTTTTTTGCTCTTCATAGTTTCTTTCATTCTGACATTGATTGGAGTGATTCTTTTGGCTCCAATTCAATTCAAAATGAAAAAAACGAATAAAAAAAAAAACCATGTATTTCTTTCATGTTGGATTTAATGGATTGATTTTTCTGTATCCAATCAAGTTCAAAATAAAGTAAAACACAAAACAAGTAAATACTTTGTAGGGCTTGCGTCCACTGCGTAATTTTCCCTGCGGTGGAGTTAGTCTGCAGCGGGGAAAAAGACGCACAGAGGACACTTCCCATTCTAATGAATGGCACAGTGTCCACTGTGCTATTTGAGCTGCGCGTCTGCGGTGATGATAGGAAGCTGCGGGATGCCGTGTCTTCATTGCAGTACTGCACATTGCCGCCAGAGACACCAAGATGCGGAAAATCAGCGCTCATACTGCATGTATGTATGCAGTACAGTCGCAGCTTTTCAGCATTTTATCTAGCTAAATCAATAGGGTGCATTACCAGCAATGCAGCAGGAGTGAGCCCTAAGCCCACGGGCAAGCTGCAGGTAAACCACCGGCAAATGTGCCAGCGCGTCAAATTGTTCCCGGTGCGGTGTATCAGACCGCCTGTCAGTCTTGGTTGATTTAGAAAATGAATTCTAGTTTGAGAAGATTTTTGTGTTTTCTATAAAATGTTATCATTAAATGTGATTGTTACAAAATTTTTATGCGTTTGAAATGTTATATATTCTGGATGTCTACTAGACCTGTGTTTGGATATATTTTGGTCAGTTACAGGCCTACAAATTTTTCTTATCAATGATAAACAGCGTAACGCTTTACACTTTTGGTAGGCGAAACTACCCAGGAGGTTAATTACACTTATATTGGTAACCTGTCCCTTATGTCTTTTAATTAGTGACAAATGCATTGTCTCCCCTCCACTCATCCCCCTCAATAAATGGAGATTATCCTGTAGAATTTTTTAATTTTCTATCAAAAACCACCTCTTCTCATGAAAAAAAAAAAGATGGTATCTTTCTCTCATTAATTGTATGCCTATTTTTACAGTATGCCTTCATACATGAAGTAGGTAACCTATACTCAGAGAAAACTCAATAAATGAAATATATTTTGTCAAAAAATGTAAATAGCTAGCGACAAAAATTCTAACGTGTTTGTTTCATTGCAGGGTACAACAAAATCCTTACTAATGGGATTTAAGTTCGTTTTAGAAAGAAATGATCCAGAGATAAATGGTAAGCAGTATTATCATAATAAATCAGTACCTATACCTGTATTAACAAAGTAATATATTATAGGCTGAGTCTACATCAAAAACGCATCCCATGCATCTGCATTGGACTGTCTACATTGGTGCATTTTTGAAAACGCCAAGCACCAAAACGCGCAAAAAATGCACCAAAAATTACCAGAAAACGTGCTGTGGTGATTTAGGGTGTTTTTTTTGTTTTTTTGTGAGTGGATGGAAAACATCCCCATCCACATCACTTCCTGCTCCTTACACATGTGGATTGATGACAGAGTTTGTAGTACTCCTCTTCTAATGAAACTGATTGACTTCTTTAGCGCTCTTTAACACTAGCTGTGCTGTAGCTGTGGTACAAAACCACAATGCAGCACGGATAGCGTTTATGCAGTGTACATTTCAGGGCTCTTTCACACTAGCTGTGCTTTACCTTTTACAGCCCTTTCACACTATGTGTGCTGCCCTTTCACATTTTTGCATGGACAGCACAAGCATGACACTTGTATGGGACCCTCTACCGTTAACACTAGCTCACCTGTTACCTTCTCAAAAACGCACAGTGCAACACCTATAGCTCTCTGATGTCTATCATTTCTAAGCAAGGCAATCCGCATTGAGAAAATCAAGCACCAAAGACACTCCATGTTCAGAACAAAGAGAGGCAATGAATGACACTATTGAATGCATTGAAAAACACACCTAAAACACTGCATTGATACGCACCTAAAACGCACCAAAACGCACCTTAAACGCACAATAAAACGCACCAAAACGCTCCCAAAAATGCACTTGCGTTTTTGGTGCGACCCAGTGTAGACTCAGCCTAAGGGTGTTCAACAATATTTCAAGCTGGTTTCAGGATCATTAACATAGTAACATATGTGATGGAATATAATTTGACTTAAATATAATATGGCACCACCCATTTTAACTTTGATATATAAGTTAGTTAATGTTACTTTTTTTTCAAAGCGGCTTTGTTCACAGTTGAGCGGGTTTTATTTGGGGAAGAAGAAATACTTAATTTGCTCCTTTTTTCCAACCTGCAAATTCACTGTGGAGCTTTTCCCTCTACTCTTTCTTTTCTTGACTTATAAGTCATTGGAACAAGGAGCAGTAAGCATCTATGTTCTATAAGCAGTGAATTCAAAAAACATCACCAAAAGGCAACAATTCTTGATATGGATGCAGTATATAGAATGTGGGTCCTATTATTGTTATGATTATTATAATGTTTTCTAAAAAATCACTTCTTTATATCTACAATCCATTCATTGCTCAGTAGTGTAACAACAACTTCAAGTTTCATCCATTTGTGCTTAATGGTTCTGCCTGATGGTAGAGTCGTACCCCAAATCATAAATAAGACATGTTCACACACCTGATTATCATGCTTCAAATTATATCCAAAATATTAATTATTATGAAGTGATTCAATATTTTTACACTGAATTTTCTTAAATAGTTAAAGCTGTGTTAGATATTTAACTATTCACAAATGATTGGGGTATATTTTGATATACACACACATATATACATATTAATTTTTTTAATGTTTTGCTTTAAGATTGTCAGGAGGTTTTGGTTGATCTGTTGGTATCATTAATGAGCTACAGGATTACATCAGAAGAGCTTTCTCTCTTCCTACATTGTTTTCTGGAAAAGACTTTACCCACTGTAAGTATAAAGAAAACATTTTGTACCTTTTTCAATATTTCTAGTGATGATCCTTCACTAGCTTCTGATGACAGCTCATGATGCTTCTTAGCTTTGTCCTAGTGCTGATTATAAGCTGTTGTACCCTTGTTTTCTGCATTCTGAATGACAATTCTTGTATTTGAGTGGTACACACTCTAATTGTGCTGTATTTTGATTTAAATTCTGAGCTCTGAGGCAGATTTTTTGTTTATTCCAGTGTATTTTTACTAATGGTCTAGGATGATATCATGCCCTGCTTAATTTGCTTCCTGCAAAACCTGGTTTCTGACCACACCTTTCACCAAACCCTAGTCTGGTTACATACCATATTTTTCAGACTATAAGATGCACTTTTTTACTAATAAAATCAACAGGAAAGTGTAATATGTAAGACAGACAAGTCATAAAGCCACTGCCAAGAAGTGATCTTATCTGCATTATAACTAGCAGGACCCCTTGTCTGAACACACTGACCAACTTATGGAGAGAGACATTTTACAATCGGATAACTTGAGTTGTATATATTTACATTAACATTCTGCATTACAATAAATTTTGTGACAAAGACACATATCTCCTCCCATTTGTAAATAGGTGCTTACAGGTAAGTTTTTCAGTACCAGATTGTAAAATGCGTCTTTTCATATGTTGGTCAATGTGTTCAGAGAATGGGTACTGCTTGTGTATAAATACATGCTAAAGTTTCAGCCCTGCACATTCTGCTGTAAAGACCTCCCTCCTGGTATTTTCCTTTTGGCTGAACGAATATAGAGTGAATACTGCATGGTCCAGTCCAGCCTACTTTACTGGAACATTCTGTATATTCACTTGATATATTCACATTTTCTCTCCAAACTTTAAGTGTGTGTCTTATAGTCCAAAAATACGGTGAACAAAAACTTATATTGTTCAATGGCATTACAGATTATTCCTGTGTTCTAAAATGAATCCCACTTTTGTACTTTTTTATATAAGTCGTATTCTGGTACTTGAATCGTGATAGCAACTGCTAGGAAAAATTAAGGGAAGGCTGAAATAACAAGTCAGCATGTGAGCTCTTGGACTGCCTGTGACATTATGTTTGGAGGGCATGGGTGGGGCGCTGTGGGTGATATCAATTACTTTCTCTTCTGGTAACTACCTCTGGCCATGTGAGCACCCTGGTACTATTGGCTTTCATAATTTCCCCATAAGTTTTAAAGCAGTGTGTAACATTAACCTGAACTTTGGCCTCTATATGTTGTTTTTCAAGAGAGAAAAACTATTGTAAAAATTTTATTATATTGTTTTATTTATTTAGGAAATGCTCTTAAAAGGAATTTTGCATATCACAGAGGCCAACAGCAACATCCTACCTCTGAAGTACTTGACCTTTCCTCTTCAACAAAGCAATAGTGGAGTGATTACAACTGTACCGAAATCTGGCTTTACCACTGGAAAAATCAGTGGATTCTTCAGAAGAGCCAAGGTTTGGCACAGTAAAGATATCCTCTGTGACACCTTGCTATCCACGTGGCACATAGCACCTATCCATTTACCTTTGGTTGGACAAAATTGTTGGCCTCATATGTCAGATGGATTTAGTTTTACGTTGTGGTTGAAAATGGAGTACATTGTGGACTTGGAATATATAATGAAAGGAAAAAATATGAAGAAAAAGAATAAGATGGCCCCCATTCTGATTCAAAACACAGGTAATTTTGTGGTTTTATGATTTTTGAAAGGTCTTGTGAAAGCGGATATATTTATCTTTTGAATATATAATTCAATTAAATACTTAAATCAATAAACATGCCACATAATGTTGTTTTAATGGATTATTAGTTCTAAAGGTTTTACTTTTAGTGTTACAACTAACATTTAAAGGTTATTACAAAAGTTGCTTCTTAACCTCCCTAGCGCACCGCCCGTACCGCACCGTTTTTAACAGCGTGGTACGGGCAATCGCAGCAGTGTACACTGCCTGCCATTTCCTCCCTCCCCCCGCCCCTCTCCACACAGCCGGTGTCATTGATGTGAGGGCTGGAAAGCCGACACCCCTCCATTAACATGGAGGTCTGTTCTTCACACAAACTCTGGACAAGCTGGGCTCGTCCTAACCGCAGGACAGCCAGTTACCTTACCAACAGGTCTGTAGTGTGGGATGGGCAGATTGCTAGCCACTGGGCCACAGTGCTGCTCAACACATGCCCAGCATGTTTAACAAGTATTGTTAAGACTTTGAAGGAGGATCGTTTATCACTCTCAAATGTGCATTTGCTTGATATTAAATAATAATATATA
Source organism: Ptychadena robeensis (assembly GCA_036250615.1). Classification (NCBI taxonomy): domain Eukaryota; kingdom Metazoa; phylum Chordata; class Amphibia; order Anura; family Ptychadenidae; genus Ptychadena; species Ptychadena robeensis. The sequence continues at coordinate 110,244,657 of CM070035.1, read as the reverse complement.
TTAAATAATTATATAAAAGTATTTACTTAGAAGATTTTTTTTTCCAGTTTACAATAACATTCTGATCTTTTTGCTTTGCAGAAACTAATAAGACTATTGGACCAGATGGTTCCAGTAATGATAGGCTTGTAGATGATGGTTGTATACATCTGCTTTCCATGGGTTCTAAAGTATTGATGATGCAGATCTGGCTTTGCATGACAACAGGACAGCTAATTTTCAGGTATGTGTTTTTATTGAAGTACCTCTAAACCTGTCTTGTCATAAGCTAATATAGTTTTCATCTTATCCATGAAAGATTTAATATTTTTTGCTCAGTGGGGCGGATATGTGTGTGCATCCTAAATTGCGAATATTTAAATATACAGCATGTTCCAGCAAAGAGGAGGCACTGGTATACAGGTTTTTACTCGAAAGTGCTTAGAGCCAGAGACTTAGAGTCACATACGATGCATCCGGAAAGTATTCACAGCGCATCACTTTTTGTTAAAGCCTTATTCCAAAATGGATTACATTAATTTGTTTCTCAAAAGTTTACACACAGCACCCCATAGTGACAAGGGGAAAAAATGTTTACTTGAGAATTTGGCAAATGTATAAATAAATTGAGAAAGCATATGTACATAAGTATTAACACAATTGAGCTCAAGTTCATAAATTTCACCTAATCATCCTTGAGATGTTTCTGCTGCTTACTTGGAGTCCACCTGTTGTAAATTCAGTTGATTGGACATGATTTGGAAAGGCTCACGCCTGTCTATATAAGATCCCACAGATGACAGTTCATGTCTGAGGACAAACCAAGCATGAAAATAAGTTGTCTGTAGACCTCCGAGACAGCATTGTCTTAAGGCACAAATCAAATCTGGAGAATGTTATACAAAACTTTCTGCTGCTTTGAAGGTCCCAATGAGCACAGTGGCCTTCTTAATCCATAAGTGGAAACATTTCAAATTCACCAGGACTCTTTCTAGAGCTGGCCAGCCATCTTAACTGAATGATCAGGGGAGAATGGCCTTAGTCAGGGTGGTGACTAAGAATGGAAGCCACCCCTTAGTAAAAGGCACATGACGGCATGCCTAGTTTGCCAGAAGGCACCTGAAGTGAAGCATGGTGGTGGCAGCATCATGCTGTGGGGATGTTTTCCAGCAGCCAGAATAGGAAGACTAGTCAGGATAAAGGGAAAGATGACTGCAGCAATGTACAGAGATATCCTGGATGAAAATCTTGAACTCAGACGGGGACAATGCTTCATCTTTTAGCAGGACAACAAAGCACACAGCCAAGATATCAAATAATTAGCTTCAGGGCAACTCTGTGAATGTCCTTGAGTGGCCCAGCCAGAGATCAGACTTGAATCCAATTGAACATCTCTGGAAAGATCTTAAAATGGCTGTGCACCAAAGCTTCCCATTCAACCTAATGGAGCATGAGAAGTGCTGCACAAAGGAATTGGAAATCTGGCCAGGGATAGTTGTGCCAATCTTGTGGCATCATACGCAAAATGATTTTAGGCTGTATTGCTGCTAAAGGTGCATCAACAATGTATTACACACTGCTGTGAATACATATATACATGTGCTTTATCCTTTTTTATTTTTTATTTTTAATGAAATTGCCAAAACCTCAAGTACATCTTTTTATATTATCTTTATGGGGTGTTGTGTGTAGAACTATGAGCAAAATGAGCATTTAATCCATTTTGAAATAAGGCTGTAACATAACAAAATGTAGGAAACATTGACCGCTACCCCTCCACCCGTGTAAATACTGGTATTCAACATGCTCCAGCAACCTGTGGAGATGCACCATGGTTTTTGGAAGAATCATGAAAAAAAAAGATTCTTTCGGAGACACTGTAGAGAGTCCGGACTGATTTTTTTCCCCTTAAAGCGCACCTAAACCCACCACACAAACTTTTCTAGCTAGCCAACCTCACATTATTGGAGCTATATGCAAATAAAATTTTTTAAATAGTTACCCGTGAGGAGAAATCTGTATATTTCCCCCCTCACCCCTCCCCTTGACCTCTCAGGGGCGCTCAGCTCCTCACACTGCCTGGCTCGGGACAATCCTGCAGCTATACATGTTTTATTTATTTTTTTGACACACATCATATCTGGCGGCCCCCGGTGGCCGCCGGCGTTATTGCAGCCTTAACGCATTTAAGACTGGAAGCCAACACTGAATCTAAAATGGCAACTTTGAGCTATTGGGACAGTTTTAAAGGTAAAGTAAAATTTAATTTTTTGTGTTTTTTTATTTTTCCCTCAAAAAAAATGGTGCATCTAATGGTCTGGTGCATCTTATGTGCACAATATGGTAAATTGCTGTAATAGTTTTTCTTTTCTCAGGTTTTTTAAGCCATCAATATACATTTTAAAAAACAAATTTTTTTTATGATTTCTACTTTTCAGGATATGTACGCATGTAAACGATGAATTAAAATGCCTTCTTCTGGCACAAGCTGAAACACAAGAAAACATTTTCCATGCTGGGAATTGGGAACATTTGGCTTTAACATATAAAGAGCTATCAGAAAGTAAAAATAAAGTCTGCAGTCATATACTATTGTGGGTCTCTGGACAAAGGTAAGCTATTGCTATATAAGAAGAAAAGGTGCTGAAAGGAGACTCTGGGGGCAGTTTTGCTGCTCCAGTTGATGATTGGGGTGGTGTGCATCACACCCCATTCATTCAAAGGGGGTGACTAAGTGAGTGTATAGAAAGTGATAACCTATACCCACCAGGACCACAGCTGCTGCTCATGTAATTATATTTATAAAGTATTGAGATAAACCTCTGTCTAGATTGTATTTATTAAAATATTGTACTTGTAAGGACAAACCTAAAGTCTCTTCCCTTCTTACGTAATCTGGAGACAACCAACTCATTAACCATCTGCATAAATGTCTACCTCTCTAAAATGTTCCATTACAAAAGCTTTGACCAGTTTAGGCATGTACGCCACAAGAAAATATTCTGCAGTATCTGAAAGGCACCAAGATGGTAGCAAAAGATCCAAGAAAATTAGCCAGGGAGCTGAAGCAGCTGTCAGATGAGAGATCCGCCCACAGCCGGATCTCACATCTCTACTGTATTGTTTATATCTGCAGAGCCCTCCTGATATAAGCAATACAGCAGAAACAGATAGATGAAAGATGCCAGCCAGTAGCTTCCATCTTTGTCTGCCTGTGTGTGAGCTGTGCTCACCGTGCAGTTCACACACAGCCCAGAGGGGAGACATGACTGCAGCTTCCCCGTGGCACCCCCTTCTCCTCCCCATATTTGAGGAAGATGAAATGCTGTAAAGTGTGCTCTCTAGTGACACAATTTTTGTGGCTGAAATTGGGTACTGCAGGGGAATTTTCCTCCAATTGATTTGAACACTTAAAATATTTTTTTCTGGTTTTCATGCTCTAAAAACTGGGTGAGTCTTATGGTCAGGTGCGTCTTATAGTCTGAAAAAAGATATTTTTGTGCAACATCTTCTTTCAAAAAATGCTTTGAATATGAAAGTGTTCAGACTTCAATTGGTTTCTTATGACATACTAACATTCTGACTTGACTTTCCCATGTTCCAGGACAGCACAGGAGAAAGACTGTTTTCTTGGACTCTAAGACACAAAGTTCCCATTGATTTTAATGGAAATCTGTGCATCTTACTGTCTGAGAGAATGTTAGTAATTTTGTTTCACACATAGGTCTGCATCTCAAGAGGCTAGGATTTTGTTCCATTCCCTCCAGTAAAGCCAAAAGGCCACTGCCAAGAGGGAGGTACCCATTCTCTGAACACATTGACCAACTTATATTGAGGCATATTTTACAATCTGGCATAATTTACCAATGAGTAGCTATTTACATATGGGTGGAAAGATAAGTCTGTGCAGAATGTAAATGTAAGTACATAGCTCTGTGAATTAAGGCTGTATAGATAGTATGGGTTGTGTATTTACAGTAACATCCTGCATTGCAATATAAAAATGGCGTTATAGACATAATTTCTCCTCTCATATGTAAAAAGATGCTCATGAGTAGGTTGCTCATGCCAGATTATATAATTGGTATCTCAATCAGTTGGTCAGATTGTTCAGAGAATGGGTACTGCAAGTCTATGGACACGTGCTATAGTTTCAGCTCTGCACACTTTGCTGGAACTAAAACCTCCCTCCTGTCACTGGCCTTTTGGTTTGGCTGGAAAAAGTGGAACAAAGCCTTGCCTCCTGGTACTGCCCTTTTTGGCTTGGCTTTTTTTCTGCATGCAACAGACAGTTCGTTTTGGTATGCAGTGTGCTTATTTCATTTGAATTTATTTGAATACATTTTAATTAAAGGAAAGCGGAAGTGACTATTGAATATAATCAACCACGTAAAGGAAGCCTATCATCTGACAGCAACAGAACATTCTGTATGGTTGGATATCAGATATCTCAGGAAGATACCATGACTTTATTAGGACAAATAAGTTTGGGACATTTGCTGCTGTTTAATGGTGAGTACACTACTAAATAAACAAAATAATCCATGATTTCTTCTGTTGACAATTATACATTTTACAATAAATACATACCTCAAAAAATAATTTCTTTAATTTTTAGGTCCAAGTCTTGGTGCAGAAGAAGCGTTTGAGCTTTATTGTCAAGGTCCAGATTTCACATCATTAATGACTTGCAAGTATGGAAACAGTAGTACTGACCATTGCAAGTACCTTTCTAGAGAGATTCTTCAGAATGAGCAAATTTGTGACTATTTAATGAAAAGTGGAGAAAGTGATATGAGCTTGTTAGCAGTAAGTTTACACTTATTCTGATTTATAGTATCACAATTGCCAGATATACTTAATGTCAGAAATGATGCAGTGCACCCATTGTTACATTAAAATCAAAATGTGTAAAATTATTTGAGATGTTTAACCTCTGAGTCCAGCTCAGGGTAAAAAAAAGTTGCTGAAAGTTGGAACAAAGCCAAAATCAGCTGCCATAAAGAATGTGGGTGGACAGCGTGTGGCATCCAGCCTCCCTAACTAATGTTCCTGGGTTTCAGGAGAACAGAAGAGGGTGAAAGATGTCTCAGGGCAGGAAATGAAAAGTTCATAAAGGCGTATTTACCTTTTTTTTATGTGTTCTATTTTAAATTTGTTCTATTCAATTTTACTTTTTATGTATTTTTTTTTAGTTGATTGGACATACAAAATAACATTTAAAAATGTACTTACTGTGTGATTGTTTACTATTATTTTGAATTTGATTGGATACAGTCCTTTGTATCAAGCCAATCCAAAATCAAACACATACACAGTTACTAGCTTGTAACAAATTAAATAATTACCAGTTTTTCCAGGATTGCTAGTGTGTGACACTGTTCTTATTTTGTCCTGAATTTGGACATTTCTGCCTGCCTCTAAAATGGCTTCAAGCCCCAGAAAATGTTTATCTGCCCAAGCTGTACTGGAACACTTCCCAGATAGCGAGCAATCTGGAGTCACTGTGTGCATGGATAGGGGACCTGGAGACCTTCCATCGGAATCTAATGCTAGCCATACACATGCCGATAAGCGGCCGATTTTTAACCTGACCGATGGGCGTTCACGCTCGCGCCGTCGGTCAGGTTAAAAATCGGCCGCTTATCGGCATGTGCCCACATGGGGCGACAGATCCCTGTCGCCCCACAGCTCGGCCGGCCAGAGAACGGACATGTCGCAAGCCGATGCAAGCCGATGCCATAAGCTTCAATGAAGACGGCGTCTGCATTGAAGCTTATGGCCAGCACACAAAGGGTGCTGGCCGACTGAAGGGGCCCCATAATGCACCGGGGTGCAAACGTGATGACGTTATCACGTTAGCATCCCGGAGCATATCGGGACAGGTCTGCCTGCACACCATCGAGTGTGTATGGCAGCCTTAAGACAGCAACTCTATAGAGATTAGTGGTGTGTGCACCTGGTGTGCAATTGGCACAAATCAGCCCCAATTTCTGCCTCCTAGGTTTCCTGTTACTGAGGAACCTAGCCTGAAGGTAAAATGTGCACACAACCCCTGGCCTACCTGGAGTTATTTCTGAATGAGGTAGTCGTTCAGACAATAGTGGAGGAAACCAACTGCTATGCAGAGGAACTTAACAGGCTGTGAGAGATGGCCCACTGCCTCAAGGGAAACTGTTCCCTGGTGCCACGAAGGGAGGATGTTAAGTCTTCCAATCGCTTGATGTCATTAAATTTTTTTGAAACCACAAGCCCACTGAGGGCAAGTGTCCTTCCAACGACATTGAGCATATGTACAATCACTGATTTCTTGTAAGTCTTGGGTGCGATGGTATTGCAGTACCGCAGGAAGAACGCAGGATCATCAAGGATCTCTCGATCCGTAAACCGTTTGAGCTGGATCCGCACCGCCGTCCAAAGGGGCGGAGGAGAGGGCAGGACCAAAATATAAGCAAAATTGTACCTGGTGTAACCTGGCAACACCTCAGCATGAAGCAGAGACTGTAGGGAACATTTTATGCAGTAGGGCGGGCGTGTACCAACAGGTGAGGACCTTGTAACCCAGCTCCTGAAACCTGTTACTAATAGGAGTGGTAGGCAAAGGACACCATTTTCTGCTTTTGCGAGGCAGTGAAAGTCCTGTCAAGCTCCTGCCCCATTTGGATAGGAATGGCGGCTCTTAATCTGACATTGGGCTAACAAGGAGGGTAAACCACTAAGAGCGCATGACACACCACACCACACCACACCAGCATCTGAACAGAGGGACTGAGGCTGCGACTAAATGTTGACTGGGGAGGAAGTGACCACGGAAAGGGCGAAACTTGCAATGCTTGTAGCGGGGGAAGGTTAAAGTGTAATTGTGGAGAGGTAAGTTCCCCTGCCGTGTACCACCCATCAGAGTACAGGAAGTGCCAAGCTCTGGATTCAGAGTTTGGCAATACTGATAGTAACCGGCCTAGTTCCCCAGTAGATCAGTAGCAATGGGGAGGGGGTAGGAAAGATGTTTTTAATTTGGAAGTAACATCTGTAGGCCCGTAGAGTAGGGTCTACAGTTGAATGGGAGGCTGCACCCTTCAGAGAGTCATCAGACAGCCAGGAGAGATTGGACATCCTAGTTACTAAGATTTTGAGTAATAGTAGTTAGGAGTAGTTAGGAGATACCTAATGGCCTCCTGGGACCATGGGAAACTGAAACTCTGCCATAAATGCTCTACCATCGTGGGGGGCAAAGTAACATTGAGGGCAGAGGATTTGGAGACATTAACCTCCCTAGCGGTTGAGACTCGTTCGCTCTGGACCTGCGAAAAGTGCACTGAACGAACTGGGTTCGTCCGCCACTGAGAGGTGCCTCCCATCGCTGGCTTACCTGATCCGGCGTCCGCGGCGGCTTCAGTCCACTGCAGTAAGGCTTCCGAAGGGGAGAAGATCCCTCTCCACCACCCCCCTCCCCCGTGTCACGCCATTACGTCCGTGACACCAGGGGGGGGGGAGAGAGCGAGCCGCGGAATTTTGAAATTTAAACCACTCTGAACACAGATTTCTATTTTGAAACTGTGGTCAGAGGGATTAGACTGTGAAATCTCAGAGTTTGCTCTGAGATCGCAGCAGAGATCTCTCCTCCCCAGCCAAAGTCACATGTCACATCACTACTTCCTGGACTCTGGGGGGGGGGGGGGGGGGGGACACTTCTTCCATCTCAGAAAAAAACATACAGTTTTCAGAGTGATTTAAGTATGGAAACTTGCTGTTTCTTTTGAGAGGAGAAGAGTCCCCTCCCCTCCTTCCCCCGGTCCAGGAAGTAGTGATGTGACACCAGCCGGGATGGAGAGGGCTCTGCTGATGAGCTGATCTGCCGATCTCAAAGAAGCAGTAAGTGTTCACAATCCAACCACTCTGCACACAGTTACTAAATAGTAAACTGTGTTAAGTGTGGTTAAAGTTTTAAAACGTACTGCTTCTTCATCGTTTACAGATCCCTCCTTCTCTCTCCCAGTGTCACAGACATAATGACGTGACACCGGGGGGCGGAGGTATTCGCAGACGGCGCGATTTTTCAAATCAGACTGAATACACCTTTCTCCTTAGAAAGCTGTATTCAGTTTGAATAAGGGCTTGTTTCCACTACAGTGACTGCCCCTCGACCGTGCCTGACTGCGCCCATAGGAGAAGTTAGCATCCATATTGAATATGGAAGCGGATTTTGACCGCGTCCAATCATTTCCTATGGGCATGGTCGAGGGGCAGTCACAAGAAGCACATCCGATTGTGCGGGCGACCACATGTGACCGTATGCAAAACTGAGGTTGGTAGCGGAGGCTCAGTTAGAACCGCATCCATCCGCATCTGACCGATGTAGTGGAAACAAGCCATAAGTTAAAACCACACTGAAATAAAGTCAGGGGTAAAGGAGCACCCTGGAAGCAAGGAATAATTCTCCAAAAATGTGCTTAATCTGCGCTGATTGAACCTGGGGAGTCTGGTGGGAGCTGCCACTATGTAGGTTTTAAAGGCCAGAATAATAATCTCTGAACAATTTTGATTATGGCGGGGATTAAAACTTTTATGCTGTGTGAGTCTAAATTTGGGTACATATGGAACTTGGTCATATACATGGGAAAAGACACACAGTTTGACTCTCTAGATTCAGTTCATTTTGGAGTCTGTCATCTGTCATGACATCTCTCATTGAGCCTTTGCTTAACCAGGGATATTGCCTTACTCTAGACAATTACTATACTATCTACAGAATCTATAATTCAAAACAGAACTGATGGATACTGGCCTGTAAAGGCTTATCAGTGCAAATTAGCTGGAAACCTGTGGATACAGTTGCCTGGCAAAAGGTCAAGATGATGGCACTCAGATGGCGGGACAAAAGGGATGTTTGATGTTGAGCATCATCCACAAGCACAGTTCAATGCAAAAAAAAGAGCGGAAAATACGTTCTGTGGTCGACTACAACTGGACAATGTGTCAACAGAGCTTACAAGGCCATGACCTTTTAACCTGCTGTCCGAAATCAACAGCCTAAATATTATAAAACATATGTTGCCCCTTTTTCTTACAGTGCCTGTGGAACAGATACATTCTCTTAAAAAATCTAAATGACAGGCCTGTTCCCAACCCTAGGTATTGGAGGTTTTCCCAGACTTTAAACCTCCGATACCTAGAAAGCAAGCACAAGAATGTGTGTGGCGTGTTCCTATAAAAAAGGCGAATATGGGGAAAAAAGTCTGCAAGTAAACTCCCTGCTACTGTCCTGGCAGATGTTGGACTTGTTATCATAATCTAAAAAAAATTATTCACAGGAGATGTTTTAGAAAAAAAAACGAGCATTTTACAGTATACAAGGTTATTGCCCTTTTAGTATTTGTTGATCTAATACTTGAATTTGTGTTTGAGCAAATCTGTTATTTTCTGTGCTGTCAACCCGCTGGTTTTTGGTGTGGTTTTATTCAATTTTTTTTGTTGATTTCAATAGAATATAAACTGCATTGGAACCGCATCCAGTCTATGTCCATTGAAATCAACGCACTTTTTTTCCACCAACGCACCAGTGGAGTCTGCTCCATTGGGGACAATGAAGCAGTTTAGGCATGTCTAAAAAAACACCGCCACGCCACCCCAGTGGAGCCTCAGCCTTAATTTTATTATTAAATGTCATTTTTTTTACATGTAGATATAAATTTATACATGTTACAACCTTTATTATATTCAGGATGTCTGCTCCACCCTCGTTTGGACAGATTTGGCAAGCTTCAGGCCTACAACAAAGATGTTTTTCATGAAAAACAGTGCAACGCATTTGGTATAGAAATCTGGACCTCATTGAAATGTTCAGGAGGTCACTGAAGGGTATATCATTTTGTCTGCACCATGAGACATTGTTTTTACCCATCAAAATCAGGGGGAAATGTATGTTTCTTATAGCATGATTTTCAAAAACATCAGGTCTGTGTTCTATCATAGTGTGCAGGGCTGACCATCTTTTTACACATTTTACTGGTTGTCTCTGTTTGCTGGAACTGTTTTGTACCTCCTGGTATTTGCCTTTTGGGTTGGCTGGAGAGAGTGCAACAAAGCTTTATATGTGAATGGCTGATTTTCTGATTCTTTATATATTTTTTTAATTGTCTCTCCAAAACATGGGTAGCATCTTATAGTGCCAACATATGGTATTTGCTGAATCGTTATCCTTCTATCTGCTGCCTTTTCTCTGTCATTGTTTTGTCCTATGTTTTATCCTGGTTTGTAAATGTTGATTTTACAATGCAAAACATTGAGACAGAGAAGACGAGACCAGATACATAACATTATGTTAAAATGCCTTTTTAAGGAGAAAAACCATATACAGTATGTATGTAATAATTTTCTTCTAGTCTTGGATCATATAAAGATCTCTAGATTTCCATATGTTCAAATTCAGTCAAATAATGGCAGTAAGTATACCATAAACATTTAACTTATTAGAAAGTATTACAGTTATAGCCGTGGTTATGTTTAATATTTAGAGATTTTGTATGACATTTTTTTACATGATGTCCTTGCTGAAAGGTGGTATAGATACAGTGTACTTCAAATCTGATGAGAAACTGTGGCAGTTTGGAAAAAATCTTACCAACAAGACTTGACTTAAAGCGGACCTACCACCAGAAATCTAGGTTTTCATTAATGGCACTAGAAGTGCCAATAATAGGGAGGAATGCAGTGAAAA
>CM070035.1:110221078-110231244 GCA_036250615.1 Ptychadena robeensis | reverse complement strand
AGCCCCCCTTACACCTTAAGATCGATCCATACAATCTCCATTAGATCTACCAACAACTATCTAGTATAATGTCCTCCCTGATAGAATACATAGAATACATAGTGATTGGAAGGATTAGAAAGCTCCTTATATTACATGGTTTGGTAGAACAAAATTTTATTGTGCAGAAATTGTATGGAAAGATGGTAAGGTGTATGGGGGCCTTTAGGCTGTATTCACACAGTTGTTTGATAAATGTGTCATTTAATGCTTTTCATGTGGCCTCCAGTGGCTAGAACAGGGGTGGGCAAACCTTTGCCTATTGGGCCACATTGGATCTTAAATTTAATAAAGGGGCTGGACCAAGAGCTTGGAATTTTTAGCAGCAAACTGGTATAATCAACCTCCCCTAAATATTTATGTTGATTCTTATGGGCAGTTACCTGTAATATTCTCAAAATAAAGTCACTATTTTAGTAGGGTAGAACATTCTTTCTCAGTGTGCTCCAATTTGCTTAAGTTTTGTGGGAGAGGACTGGTTAACATTGCCACTTTTCACCATTGAAATTCACCTACTCCTGATCTCACACCTTCTGCATTATGGCCACCTTAACAGTGTATTTATGCAGTTTGCATATAACATCTCTGGTTAAATCTGTCCTCGGCTTTAGAGGTCTAAAAACCCTATGAGCATGATCAATCTCAATGTGAGTGGATAACGCCTGTCCAAGAATGTTATTTAAGATTTAATAAGCGTTACAATTCTTCTTGGCTCACCCTTCCTGAAAAGCCATGGATGCGTATGTTAGATTAGATAGCTCTGACTCTGATTAAATCATTCATCTCGGTAACCTTCTGTGCCTTCCCAAAGTACCGTATTTTTCGGACAATAGGATGCACCGGGACTATAAGACGCACCCAGTTTTTACGTCAGGAAAACCAGAAAACACACTGTTACTGTGTCCGTGGGAGCTGCAGAGTGATTGCAGTTTCCACGGACGAAGAGAGGGAAAGATGGCAGTTAATCTATCCCTCTCTTCATTGCCTATGGCAGCAGGGCTTTGAGCTCTGCTGGCATAGGCAAATATACAGTACAGATAGGTGAGCCGGACACTGGCCGGCATCTCTAAACTGAAAGCTCCTCCAGCTCCCCAGCTAATCTTTGAATGGCCATGGGGGTTGCGCATTCAGACCATAAGACGCAGGCCATTTTTTGCCCCCAATTTTGTGGGTGAAAAGGTGCGTCTTACGGTATATATAATATATATAATATACGGTACCTGCCCAGCTCTCCCATGCCTCTTAGCGCCGAGATTGTGGGCGTTGTTCCGGCTCTTCTGGGGCATGCGAAGAGGTCTGTCAGGTCTAACTGCCTACTTGACACTTGTCTGCAATCGGATGTGGGGTGGGAGCTCACTTTTCCTCACTCTGCCATGTCCAAACCACACCCCACACCCTATAGACTGCTAAGGTATCTTAAGCTCTGGCGTTTTTTTTTTTTTTCACTAATCCTCTCCCCTTTCTTCTATGCCTTTCTGTTTCTTTATTTTTTTTCTTCTGACTTTCTCTGTAGATGAGGTACATGAACTATTAATAGTTAATTTATGATAGTTGAAACTATTGCCCAAACTGATATGCTGGTCTAGTATTTGTTGATTTTAAGGTTAAATGAATGGTTCAATGGCTATTGATTGTTTTATATGGTTCTGGTATCATTTTACCATGTCCAATTTTTGATATTGATTTATTTAAATTATCTTCTTTTCCCTAATGCTTGTTCTTCCAACGTCTGTATTGTATTGTCACATTTCAATAAAATATTTAATTTTTAAATAAAGCTAATTACACCACAGCAAACCTTAATAAATTTTAGAAAAGTCATACATAATAGTCCATTCTGTCACCGAAAATAGAGAGAGTTGAAACATGTTTGAAATAGAAAGTTCTTCACTAAGTGGCCAGTAATGTAACTGGGTGTGAATTGCTTTTACTAAATAATGGTGGCATACACAACATAATTTTTCCATTTGATTGACCTAAAAATTATGGTAATAAGTTGACCGTTTAAAAAAAAAAATCTAGATATATTTTTTGGATCATAATTTAATTGTATTAAAAAATTGGATTGAAATCAAACAAAAAAATCGATCAAGCAGTTATTGAACATGTAAATCTAGATATTTAAATCAATTTGTATCCCATCATGGAGCTTGCACACAGCAAAGTAATCAATCCATTTTCAATGTATTACATTATGTGATGGTATAAACGATCCACATGTATTACGATTGTCTTTGATGATACAATCGTATTATTAGTCTTTAGAACGAAAACTTGAACCTTGTAAGGGTATTAGTACAAAAAGGATAAGGTATGGAAATTGGGAGGATCAGAAAGAAACCCCTTACAGCAGCATTTGGCTGCTGACAGTTGCACTTAAAATAGCACCTTTTCAACGAGTTAGCAAACCTCCTTTTGAGTCACAGAACCTTGGTATTGCTGTGCAAAAATATGTAATTATGTGCCAACATAATTCCAGGAATATTTAAAATAATGGTGAAATATTTTATTCTTTACACAGACTCTACTGTATGGATGTACTGGTAACTGGATGCTCAGCATGAATGAAAATGGTCAAATTAATCTGAATTTTGATTCAACTGCTGTAATCAAAGACATTCAGTTACTTGAACATTTGCTGCTGGATTGGAAAATTTGGTCAAAAGCAGAGGTATGCAAACATTTTTTATTGATTTTTTTATGTGTAAGCTGGTTTGCGAAAACCACAGCTTACTAGAACATATATATTGTTTGTTGTAACTTCAGTCAACCCCAGGCCTTCCAGCAATTGTTTCTGAGAACAATTGTATGTGTATTCTGACCACTAACGGATAAAACAGACAATTTCCTCAGTTGTACACATTAACGCAATATTCAGATTGTTTGCATTTCTGGTTCCATTAGTTAAGGGTCTATTTTTACATTTATTTACAGACAATTCTAACAATAGAATGGCACTTTATATGCAGCTGTTAATTTAAAATGATCACAGTTACTTGTTTATATTTTTTTCTCAGAAAAACCATTCGGTGTGTACATTTCCAGTATGAAGAATTTTATAGTAGACCGTATTTAAAATGCATTTTCTTTCATCTTTAGGTTGGTGTCTGGGAAACCTTACTCACTGTGCTACAGATACTTATTAGAGATAACCATCCTCTCAAGGTTTTCAATATAAAGCAGTTTCTAAAAGCCAAAGTCGTACATCATTTCTTGATAGCTTGTCAGATTCTTCAGGTAATTAAAAGAATCTATCTATAATGCATTTATATATTATATGTTTTAGAAAACACATAAAACATAAACAAGGTATGTGCATGTGAATCATTTTACAGAACCTCACAAGAGTACATCCCTTACATGGGTAATTCGTTTCTAATATATTTTATATACCTCCCTAGCGGTTGAGACAAACCCAGTTCGTTCAGTGTTTGGGTTTGTCCCAACCGCTAGCATCGGGTGCATCCATTAACACCTCGGAAACTGCACGATTGTCCTAACATTTAGACAATCACTGCAGCTTTCCTGTTGGTGTTTATCAGTGTGCAGCTATAGACCTCCATGTTAATGTAGGGGGTGTCGTTGTTTTCCAACCCACACAGCCGGCGTCATTTAATATTAGTGATTGCGCGAACCCGGATTTTGGCAGTTGGCGAAGCGAACTTCAGCAAAAGTTTGCGAACCCACCGCGAACCCCCCATTGACATTCACGGAGGGCGTAAATTTAAAAAACAAGGGACCCTTTCTGGCCGACAATAGTGTTGGAAAGTTTGTTTCAAGGGGTCAAACACCTGGTCATGACATGACAGAGGGGAATCCATGGCAAACTCCCAGAAAATTTTTCACCCAATAAATCCGCACCAAGGAATTCTACAATGATAGTCAAATGGGATTTGAGCTGGAGAGCAGTCCCGTGTCACCTTTTGCCCGTGTCACCTTTGGGCCCGTGTCACCTTGCCCGTGTCACCTTTGCATCCAAAGTAATGTTGGCAGTCCCCATCCAAAGCAATGTGTGGCCGTTCTTTGTATGGGGACTGCCACACATTACTTTGGATGGGGACTGTCACACTTACTCTTTGGATGGGTACAGCCACCCCATTACTTTGGATGGGGACGGTCCCACATTACTTTGGATGGGGGTGCACCGTCACACATTACTTTTGGATGGGGACCATCACACATTACTTTGGACGGGGACTATCGAGGACACTGGTGGTGATGGTCATGTAGGCAGACACTGGTGGTGATTGGTCAGTAATGGAGGAACACTGGTGGTGATGGTCAGTATGGAGGACTGGTGTGATGGTCATGTTGATACTGGTGGTGATGGTCAGTTTGGAGGACACTGGTGGTGATGGTCAGTTTGGAGGACACTGGTGGTGATGGTCAGTTTGAGGACACTGGTGTGATGGTCAGTTTGGGGACACTGTTGTGATGGTCATTGGTGGGGAGACACTTGGTGGTGATGGTCACGTGTGAGTAGGAGACTGGTGTGATGGTCAGTGTGGATGGACACTGGTGGTGATGGTCATGTGGAGAACACTGGTGGTGATGGTCAGTATGGAGGACACTGGTGGTGACAGTCAATATGGAGGACACTCCAGTGTGGAGGACACTGGTGGAGATGGATATTCCCCATGGATGGATGGATGGGATATTCAGTGAAGACTGCAGATGACACTGAACACTGCCTAGCTAATGGTTCCCTATGCAGCAACAGCAGCTCTCTTCTAACTCTCTCCACTCTCTCCAGCAGAATGTGAAATGGCGTCTCTCCTTGCTATGTTATAGGGGGTGGGATGGTCCGTGAGGTGGGGGGTGCTGATTGGCTGGATTATGTCTGCTGACTGTGACTCACAGGGGTCAAAGTTTCACCAATGTTAAAAGATAGGGGGCGGGTCGAACTTGCCATATGTTCGCGAACATGGGGCGAACGCGAACATGCGAAGTTCGCCGCGAACAGTTCGGTCCATCACTATTAATAATGCCGGATGTGTGGACAGGGGCGGAGGAGGGCAGGAATTGTATGCAGTGTAGTTTTTAGAAAAGTGTAAATTTGCTGTCTCCGCAAAATAAGTCAACACATAGTAATTTATGTCAAAACCTCTGTGAACAGCTATTTTTCCCGGTGTTATGTGACTCATTAATGTTACAAGGTCTCAGGTGTCAATAGGGAGTAGGTTTGTTCAATTTTATTGCTTAAACACTCACTTATACTGGTCACTGAAAATTCAGCATGGCACCTCATGACAACACATTTTCAGGGAATGTGAAAAAACAGAAGTGTTGCTCTGTCTAAAGATGGCTCAGGCTATAAACCTGAACAACCTGAATCTGAGCTGCAAAACACTGGTCAAGACCATACAATGGTTAACCAGGGCAGGTTCCACATGAGCGGAATAAGTGGTTTCATTATATTGATCTGCATGGCTGTTGTCCCATACAAAAACCTCTTCTAGAGATGATGCACATGAAAGCCCTCAAACAGTTTGCTGAAGACATGCAGACTTAGGATGTGGATTACTGAAACCATGTCCTGTGGTCTGATGAGACCAAGATACAATTATTTGGTTTTAAAATGTGTAAAGAATTTGTGGCATCAATCAGGTGATAAAAATTAAGACAAATGTGTCTTGCCTACAGTCAAACATGATTGTGGGAGTGTCAAGATCTGGGGCTGCATGAGTTATGGGTAGACACTGGGCAGCTATAGTTCTTTCATGGCTTTCGTCATTGAGTAAGCCATGAATGCCAAAATGTACTTTGGACTACTGTAACAAAGCATGCTGTGAAAGTTCCCTTCAGAAAATAGGCTGCAGGGCAGTATTCACATGTGAGAACCACCTCAAGCACACCTTCAGGAGGGCAACCCAGCATCAGGACCGCTACCTCCACCTTTTGTGCAAGAAGAACTTCCAGAGTCCGGCAAAATGACCTCCAGCGGGCCACAAATGTGCATGTGTCTGCTCAAACGGTCAGAAACGGACTTCATTAGGGTGGTATGAGGGCCAGATGTCCACAGGTCGGGGTTGTGCTTACAGCCTAACACCATGCAGAACGTTTGGCATTTTATCAGAGAACACCAAGATTGACAAATTCGCCACTGGCACCCTGTGCTCTGCACAGATGAAAGCAGGTTTACACTGAGCACATGTGACATGAGTCTGGAGACACCATGTAGAACATTTTGCTGCCTTGTGAGACCATATGCTTGTGCAGTTGGCACTGGGTTTCTCCAAATCATGACAATGCTAGACCTCATGTGGCTAAAGTGTGTCAGCAGTCCCTGCAAGATGAAGGCATTGATGCTGTTCTGTCCTCCTTATGTGTGAGGGTGCATATCTTGACAGACAGATCAAGCCTTTTCTGCAATCAGTCAACAATTGAGTAACATCCAACTTGTCTTTATATAAGTGTGGGGAACAGAAAAGTAATGGACTTACTAATCCAGTAAGAAATATCATAATGCATGTATAAATACAATATAAATGATATATGTAGACATCTATGACATCTATGATGACATACTGATATAACAGGAGCAGCATCTACATAACAAGTATAGTCCCTAACTGCAGGCTCCTATAAAGGGCACAGGAACTATACATCTGTATGTATATGTATTTTGCATATAAACAGGCTGTAATGTGGCTGTGTGACATACCAATGTTGCTACCGTGAGCTTAGATGTAAAGGATGACTCCAGACACTTCTAGACCATGTCCTGTCCTGTGGATAGTGTCTTGAAAAATGAGAAAATGCTGCTGATGTCACTGGAAGTTCAGAGGTTAGATGCTATGGAGGCTGAAAAGATCAAACTTCTAATACAAAAAACTGCTGTGTATCAACATTGGATTTTACAGAAAAAACATTAAGTATATATGAAAGACTTATGCATAAACCAACTGTAAGCTTGATGAAGGCGTGAGAGATGCTATGGACTGGCCTGCCCATTCCCCAGACTTGAATCCAATTGAGCACATCTGGGACATCATGTCTCGATCCATCCACCAATGCCACATTGCACCACAGACTGTCCAGGAGTTGGGAGATGCTTTTGTCCAGATGTGGGAGGAGATCCCTCAGGAAACCATCTGCCACCACATCAGGAGCATGCCCAGGCATTTTAGGGAAGCCATCCAAGCATTTGGAGGCCACACACACTACTGAGACTTGTTTTTACTTGTTTTAAGGACATTACATCAAAGTTTGATCAGCCTGTAGTGTTTTTTCCACTTTAAATTGAAATGTGACTCTCAATCAAGACCTCCTTGGGTTGATAAATTTAATTTCCATTGATCATTTTTGTGTGATATGTTGTCAGCACATTCTACTATGTAAGTATTTAATAAGAATATTTTATTCATTCAGATCGAGGATGTCTTATTTTTGTGTTCCCTTTATTTTTTTGAGTAGTGTATATTAATCTGCCACCATAAAAATAAATGATTACAGATAATTACATTGAAGGAGTAATGCTTTCTACTCTTTCCAATGCGATTAACCCAAGCGAGGTAATAAGGGCTACAGCCAGAAACACAAAACCTGATATCTGTAAAAGGTACATTAATTATCCAAGATAACAGCAAAACCCAACATTAAAAATCACTTACTCATACTCCATTCCAAAAATCAATACAATTAAAACATCAAATAAGACCACCAATAGCTATTAAAGTACTAACCCCTACCAAATCGAAAACTAACCTTCAGCAAAACCATAAACCTCACAACATGAAATAAATATTTAAAATAAATATATAAAATACATATAAATCATGAACCAAATTTCTTACTGATAACTTGGAATGAGCATGTACTTATTCCCAATACATAAACCCTTATCCTAGAGTAACCAATAAATTATACCAACAAAACACACAAATCTAGAATAATTTCACCAAAGCAATTTTGTGTTTCACAATCACAAAGCATTAACCCCTTCTGGTAAAACCCACTATTTTAAAAAATAAATAAATAAAAAAAAGGCGATCTAAAAATAGATTTTAATTCCAGTTAAATGTAATACCAAATATTACATGTTACTGATATCAGTAAGTCATAAATGTGTTGCATAAGTTTTAGTGAGTAACCAACACATATGCAATACATATAAGAAATATATAAACCACCTGCAAATTACATTAAATAAAGATAACATTACTTATGGTTAATATGCCCAACTCAGAGCCTGTAGTCCATTCCCGATTAAAATCCAATAAAAGGATTCTTGTTTAAAAAAAAACCCAAGAAACCCCCCCCCCCCAAATTTTTTTTTTAAATGAATCCAGCATCCATCTTATAGTCCCACAAAATTTAAAAAGACATTAAGTAAAAATAAATCCTCTTCCCACACTTACTGCATGTTGTCTTATTTGAAATAAGCAGCTTTAACGCTAAGGGTTAATGCTTACTATTAGCAGGGGTTAATATATATAATTTATATATAATATATTAATATAATCTCTATTTTAAGAGCTGTTTTATAAGCCTTGGATTGGCAGGGGCAAAATCTAACAAAAGTTAATGACTGCATGCAATAGCTGTGCACACAAAGTTGTGATCGATCACACAGCAAATCACACATCGATCGCACTGGAATCAACACGTGTATGCCTAGCTTAAGGCATTATGGTATTAAAAGGACAAAACACAGTATATTGTGTGTTTAATATTCAAATACTATATGATGAGTACTAAATTTAATACATATTAACCAGTTATTACAAGCTATGGTGGCGTATCTGTCAATGGCTTCTCTTATGCTTTTTGTTCCTGTTTGGCAATTTGGAAGGTTCTTTTTCTTAAATATTTAAATCATTTTTATAGAAAGGTGTACATCTACACTTATGAATGGGTGCTTAAAACACTTGTTTTCTTGATGTGTGTGCTATTTGTTCATGCTATGTTTACTTTAAATATTTAATAACTTCTTATTTTAGGAACATAAAGAAGACCATATTTCATCTATTCCTCAAGATGTTTGTGTGTCGTATATTAGGATCATTGAGGAAGTACTTGGTTCCCCTCCAGAACTGGATCTTCTGGAGTTAATCTTCAGTTTCCTCTTGGCAGTTCACCCAGCAACAAACACTTATGTTTGTCATAATCCTATCAACTTTTTCTTTTCCTTACATATTGGTAAGTGTTTTTTCTTTCATAAAGGTTCTGTTTACATATCCATTTAAATATGTAACTACATGTTTAAAAACTTGTTGGAGTTTAATTTGTTGTTTGTTACCTAGTTTAAAATATTTTTTCTAGGTTGCTTAGGCTACATTCACATGGACATTTGTCATGGTATTTTTTAGAACAATTTAAGCAGGTGCTAGTTTGTACAAATGTGTATGGTATGATGCCGTTCAAGGGAGAAGCAAGATGCTCAAAGCTTTAACGGCTGTATTCACCCAACAAAAGCATGGGCACTTACACCTGGATAGATGTAATGGTATTTTTCTAAGGACCCCAGGGAGTAGGTGTTCAAAAATAAATGACTATCTTTCTTATCCAGGTACCCGCATTTATTAAGATCAATGGATTATTCCTTTGTATTATTGTCCCTACAAAAAGGGACTTCATTGTGTAAGGTTACATTTAATCACGTGTAACGTGTAATCAAATTTCTTTTCACATACGTTCACAGAAGTGAGGCTTTTTCTTTTATTGTGTTTTTTTTCTTTTTTTGTGTAATTTTTTTTTATACAACCTTAAAAGAAAGAACGAATTTTAAACAACAAATGCTAGTATTGCATGCAAGATAATGGTAAAATAAAAACCTTAACAAAAAGAGGAGTAAGTCAATCTGCAAGTCAATGTATAATAAACTAAGAGCAATACTTATTATCGGGTTGGCATTCTTAAATTCTAAAACGGTGTATAGGGTGAGAAAGAAGGAAGAGAATGTAACAAATGAGTTAAGACAGTTCTACTTGTCTCCCTAGACAGTGAGAAATTGAATGAACAGTATAGTAGAATGAAGTGAATGGTATTGGAAAAAAGAACTAGAAAGGGAAAGGAGTGTCATCTAATATGGGGCCAACAGTGATCATATTTTGTGACAAAATATGAAAAGGTACAGTGGAGGAAATAATTATTTGACCCCTCACTGATTTTGTAAGTTTGTCCAA
>CM070035.1:110204420-110220978 GCA_036250615.1 Ptychadena robeensis | reverse complement strand
ACAAGAAACGTTTGTCCTCTGTGCTTGCAAACAAGGGGTTTTCCACCAAGTATTAAGTCTATTAAGAGGGTTCAAATACTTATTTCACTCAATGAAATGCAAATCAGTTGCTATCTTTTATTTAAAGTTATTTTTTCGATTTTCATTTTGATGTGCTATCTGCCACTGTTACAATAAACCTACCATTGAAATGATACTGTTCTGAGACTTTTCATTTCTTTGTCATTGGACAAACTTACAAAATCAGCGAGGGGTCAAATAATTATTTCCTCCACTGTATATAGCCGAACATATAATGAGCACATGCCCAGTATATTCCTAGGTATAAACCACCTGCCTTACCAGTTTTCAAATATATCATTTTGCACCATATTAAGCTATTAGTTGCACATTTGAGAAAATATGTCTGTATATTCCACATTGCATATATGAAATCAGTACAACTATCAATTCACATACTTTTTTGTGTTCTTTTCAAAATAAGTCCTAATTTAACTTTTTATTTTATAATAGACGACAAGATATTTCAGGAAAAACTTAAATCATATATACATCAAAGAAATTTTAGCCTTGGAGGACAGTCTGCTTTATGTCATGTGTTTTCAAGCAAAAGCCCCTCAGAGATATCGGACACACTGGAGAAAGGTAATGTAAGACTTATTTTACCACTTAAAATTAAATTATGGAATGGTAATACATAGGTCAAAGTATAGGTGAATGCATGGGGTGAACAATTAATGTTAAACAATAAAGACTGATATTAAAGCAAAATACACTATACTCCCATCTAGATGGGAGATGATCATGGTTCATTAACTTCATTAACTTTTATTTAAATTGGTGTCATACATAGTACACACAGCTTCAAAAGTGCCTCCAGCTTTCAAAGGGAATCTTCCTGTGCCTTCCCGTGAGGTATCATTTCACTACAGCTGCCTTTGCCTCATGTTTAACCTTTTTGGCAGTCTAGCTCAGGCTAAAAACTTGCTAATTGCAGTCAGCTTAAAGCCCCCCATACACATTCCGATTTTTCGTACGAATTTTGCCCAACCGACCAATGTGGTCGGGAGATTAATCGATCGGGAGATTAATCGGATACGGAATTATGTACCCGACCAATCCCGATTTCTCAAAATCGGCAGAAAAATCGGTCGGGACTGCTTCGGACCTGTCCGTAAATTTTTGGTCGATCTGCTGTTATTAAATAGGGTCGGGCTGATTGATCGGTGATAATTCGAATTCCGATTTTTCTTGCCAGCCGACCGACCAACGATAACATTTTAGATGAAAATCGGGTGACAGGATCGGACGAAAAAATCGGTCGGGAGAATAATCGGAACGTGTATGGGGAGCTTAAGTAAGACTCTGGTTAGCTGCAAACCAAACAAAAGATTATGATTACTCACCTCTTGCGCATTACTGCCTGTCTCCTCCAATGTCCCTGTGGCCTTCTTGTACTTCCCGATGCAGGGAGACATCACAGTGTACAGCTGTCAAAAGGGAGGGGTGGAAATTTCATAAACAAAATGTACCGCTTTTGGTACAGGAACGGTCATCTCCTTGTAAAGCCTTGGAGTTTCAGAACCTCTTTTGAGATGTTTTTGACATTGCAAATATCTAAGTTCTGCTCCCCTGCTCAGAATGGTCCCTCCACACTGCAGTAGTGCCATCACACCCCTGGCACCCGATCCGCAGCTTATGTTAGCAGACAGAAGCCACAGCCAGAAAGCTGCCCGGGACCCTGAAGATGATTGACATGCTTAGCACTAATCAGGTCTATCAGCCCTTGACAGGTATTTGGGGGGGGGGGGGTGCTGCTGGTGTTTGGGTGATGAATATGATGTGTATTACAGAGGGTTTATGTGTGTGTGTGTGTGTGTGTGTGTGTGTGTGTGTGTGTGTGAAATGTATTTTAGCTGCGCGTGACCAATGCGATACACACATCAATACACATAGCAATACCCGGGACACCGGCTCAAGGTGAGTTTTTCTTTTAGTAACTATAGTCTGGCCCCCCAATCTCAGGGAATGTGAACTGGCCCATTGTTTATACATTTTGAGGATCCCTGCTTTAGGTAGTCCCCAAACCGCTCAAGTCGACAGATAAAATTGCAGTGAACAATGGCTTTCAGTAAGAAGGCCTCAGCTCTTTATTCAGGATCACATACTACTGCCCTTTTTTTCTGTGGGACATTTTTTCCATAGCATCACTTTTGCCTTGACCAATCATGCTTTTTATCTTCCCTTTTTTTTGCTGTTGTATGGAGGGTTCTTTTTTAATTGACTTTATGTGAAGAAAAAAAGTGAATTCCCTCACTGCTGTTTTCTTGTTACTTTTATTTATTTACTCTTGGTTGACATTTTTTGTAGACCATTCACTTTATTTTACCTCACTGGTCACATACCTGACAAATTGTTCTCACTACCCCTTGCTATCACTAGAGGACTTAATCCATACTTCAAAGCAATGGCCTGTGCCACTGTTTATAATACTCTGCTCCTATTTGTTTATAGCAGTCCTATATCCTACTTTTCTACTTCCTATTAACAGCATTAGAAGTGCTAATAACAAAGCAGATCCAAGGTTAAAAATAAAAAGCTTACCTCTTAATCCAGTCAAGCTCCTCCAATCCAATGACATCAACATTGACGCCTACCTTCCAAAGTCTCCTTTTGCCCACCTTAGCCAGTGACACTGCACCTCTCCTGTGACACAGAGGCGGCTCTGTGCCACAGCAGAGGTGTAGTTTTACTGGCTTCAGATCCAGATTGGTGGGGGAGGGAGACCAGAAGAGTCTTGGAGCTTGCAGGACTGAACCCTGTAAGCATGGCAAAACAGTATCAAGGAAGAGAGAAAAGTTATTATATGTTTTTTTATGTTTGGGCGTTGGTTGCCAGGATTAAGACTGCATAAAGGTAAGAAATATGTATAGGGCTTTTTCCTACATTACGCATTACTACATAAAACTGCTTTAAATGTATGATATCTGCTTATTATTACCAAGGGAAGTGCTTCTCAGTCAGCTCATGAGTATTCTTTTCCAATTGAAATAATTTACAATCATCATGTTTTCTGACATGTGAACCTCCTTAACCTTCTGGGTGTTCAGCCCAGAGTTAACTTGGCTAAATAAAGTTGCTGGAATGGATCAGCCCGTATTAACTCGGGCTGCTGTTACCCAATTTGCTTATTATGAGTTTTCTTTCATGTTGGATTTGATTGGATTGATTTTTCTGTATCCAATCAAGTTCAAAATAAAGAAAAGGCATACAAAGTAAATACTTTGTAAGGGCTTGCGTCCACTGTGTCTTTTTCCCTGCGGTGAACGTATGTTCTAATGAATGGCACAGTGTCCACTCTGCGCTATTTGAGTGGCGCGTCCGCGATGATGATATGAAGCTGCGGAATGCTGCCAATGTGCGGTCTTCATTGCAGTGCCGCACATTGCCGCCGCACATTTGTCTCCGCTAAATTAACAGGATGCACTCCCACCGATGCGGCAGGAGTGAGCCCTAAGCCATGGGCAAGCTGCAGATAATCCGCCAGCAAATGTGCCAGCACGCGGCACTGTTCCCTGCGCAGTGTCTGCCTGTCAGTCTTGGTTGATTTAAAAAATAAATTCTAGTTTGAGCAGATTTGTGTGTTTTCTATTAAATTTGATCATTAAATGTAATTTTTTACAAATATTTAAGTGTTTGAAATATATTCAAGATGTCTACTAGACCTGTTTTTGGACAGATTTTGGTCAATTACAGGCCTACAACACGTCTTTTTCAATGATAAACAGCCTAACGCTTTTAGTACAGAAATCTGGACCTCGGCGAAACGCTCAGGAGGTTAAGCCAGAGGTTACTCTATTGCAAAAAAATACCAAAAAACTTTTATTTGAGGTAGAATTCTACTGCTTGCATGCATGGGTGTTAGAGGTGTTTGGGTACATTTATCGTTGGCTTATTTGTTTTGTCTTTGCCCATTCTCTTTCTGATTTTTCATCCTCAACACTTCCATTTCTCCCTTGCTCTTTGACTTGGCCCTATAGCTGTTATTCCGCTATCAGCGAATTCAAGCTGGTCTTAAAGGTATTACTTCTAGGAAGAAGTCATTGTCCTATTTGCAGATGATATCTTATTGTTCTCTGCTGACCCGGTCCATGATCTACCCATTATCCTAGACTGAAATATTGAAACTTTCACCTAGAAGGATTGGCCTATGGCTCGCTCGAGCCTCTCTCTCATCTTCATCACCTACTTAGGCATCAAGGTGGAGAAAACCCACCAAAGTAATTTTGATGATGATAGCATGTGGGAGTTTTTCCAATCTCTATTGGCAAATGGTCAGTTACTGGAAATCTCTGAAACAAACCTCTTCTGATGCATTTAAGCAACAAACATTAAAGGTCCCGACTGGCATTTGACCCATTCGAGCGCCACGTGTGCTGCGCTCGGGCACCCATCGATTGAACAGGAATCGAGGTGCACCCTGGTCCCCATTCAAAGGAATGACTGTCAAGCAGGATTTATGGAGATGTCCATTACCTACTCAACAGACCTGATGATGACTCAAAGAAAGGCATCCATAGCTCGATTTGTTTATAGATTAGAGCACAATCGAGCAGGGTGGATGGACACCTTAACAGTTTCTTGTCTCCATTTCTGACTTATATCACTTTTAGTGCTTAAGATTACAACCTCCTCCAGATTTGCAGCACGAAATAGGAAGACCCAATTTAAAATTATGCACAGAGACTATATGGTCTTTTACCCTATACCTAATACAACCAATGCTTATATTGTCTCTTGGCAAACCCACAGCATCTCTAGAATATGATCTTGTCCAGCAATCGCTAGTTTGAGTCAATTGTTCTCAATATATATACTCTTTCCGCAATACAGTTACTTTACTAATGCTCACTTGTGTCCTCTGCAATAGGAGAAGAGTCTATGTTTTCTTAGTGCCCAATGCTGTATTCTACAAACCTGGCTCACCTCTGCACCTCCCTTCCTCTCCCTTCTCCAAATCATCCTGAAATATCTCTTTCATACCTACAAGGTTGGCGCAGACTGCATGATAGACACTTTGGTTACAAAATTATTTTAGAAGGTGGGTCATAAATATTGTTCATTCCCTCTCTCCAACGGATATAATGGCCACCATGATGAGATTTCTATTCTCCTATTGGTACCCCAACAATGGTTTATGCAATTGATTGGGCACCCTGCATCATCACTGATTAGTATGCAATACCCCCCTCCCGGATCAAAAATTATGTAATTGTGATTTCAGATTAAATATAATGAAAAAGTGATCTTAAAAAAAGAACTGCATTACACTGAGACGTTTTCATAATAACAATTGTAGGAGCTCCAGGCTTTGTCCCCTGTTTTTTTTTACCATGCTAAATTAAAGTTTTTGGAAATGTCATCCATGCTTTCTTATGATAGCACCTTTCTTCATTAAATATATTTCTTTTAAATGTATTAATATTTTTATATATCAGTAATTTGAAATCACATTCTGGTCCTTTTCATTTGTGAGGGGGAATGTGTGTATTCTGTGTTAATCTCTAAACAAAGAACTAATATCTTTTATATATCTTTGGTCCCAAAGGTACTGATGTCGCAATGTTTTCATCACAGCAGCATATACATCTCTCAGTGGCAGAAACCTCGCGTTCCAAGAGTTTACCTGCTTCCCCTTCATGTTCGCCTAAAGTATATCCAAAGGCTTTAGGAGCAAGTTTCTGTAAAGATGTTGTTGACTTGCCTGTGTGCATGGAAAATGACATAAGCAAGAATGAAAAACTGTGCAGTTATGACCACAGATTGGATGTTCTGAAAAGAGAGGAAGAACAGTACATCAGCAGCTGTGAGTCCGCACAGACAGTCTGCGATTCATTGATGCTTCCTGATTGTATTAGAATTACTGAGCATTCTAATGAGGATATTGGTCAGGTGGTCATGAGTTTGGAGGTTACGACTGATAATTCAGGCAAAGTAACACCATGTGAAAGTTCTGGAGAGGCATCTTTGCAGCGTCCTAATTTGCTTAAAGGGATTCCTTCATTCAGGAAAGGACAGAACAACATTGCCAGTTTTGGCCTAGCTTTTCCTTCTAGTGGATCTTTATCCAGCACGAGCTGGACAGATATTTCTGAGAAGAAAAATTCTGAAGAATGGGGTAGCTTTCCCTTCTCCCCAGTATTCGACTTTACACAAAGAGATTCTATTCAGGTGGATGGAAGGTATGATATCCATTTCTTGCTAAATGCACTCTAAATAAGTTGTACTTTTTTTGGTTTTATCTCTTAAAATAATGAATTACAGTATACACATTGCAGCACTTATGCCCTGAACTTGCAGGTGGAAATGTTCTCATTCATCTAGCTCATACTAGTAAAGAGGAGCTGGACATTCTGATGTTTTCTTGAAGACATTTTATTCTAGGCATTCTTGCTAGGTGTTGCCACCCTGTCACTTGAGTTAGGGTTCTTGCTTGTTATAATGGTAGTACAACCAAAACAAATAGTGAACCACCGCTATTTCTGTACCAAAAGTGCACCATAGACTTGGTAATGGTAAATTTTTCTTTATGTTATAGGCCTGTAACTTCCCAAAATATGTCCGTACAAGGGTCTAATAGACATCCTGAATATAATAATGTTTGAAACAAACAATTATGTAAAATATGTATTTTTTTTTAAAATAAAATTTATGAGAAAACACAAAAATCAGGGCACAAAGCTATGCTGCTATGTACTAAATCTCACCCAAAGATGTGCCCCAGATGTGCCCATTTGCAGTTAAAATCTCTTACCTGGTGTGATGGATGTGGTAAAATCACACCAGCAAAGAGAGGGTTACTGCAAATGGGCACATCTGGGGCACCAGAGACTTTATTTGGGCAAGATTTCTTACATAGATGCACATTGCATGCATACAGTTGAAAACTGCTTTCCTGCTATTTACTTTTAAATTTCCCGCCGCCTCCCCGTTGTGACGTCATCACGTCACTCTGAAGGGGGAAAGAAGATGCCGGAGGATCCAGCCAGCATGTCACATCGGGGACACCGGGACAGCGCAAAACTGTAAGTATGCGCTGCCGGAGCCCCGATGTTCACTGGACGGCACCATCTCGTCCAGTGCTATAGTGGGAGTAGCAGCGCTGGACGAGATGGTGCTGACCCTAACGCTAGGGCGGTTAATGTGGGTAAACAGTAATGTTCAAAACGTGGCTGTTCATCCAGTATTTAGAAAAACACTAGTCAGGATTTCAATGCTGAAATAGCTACAGGAATTTCTAGTATGTAATGGTGGTGTAATAGTTGCAAGAAGCAAATATATATATATATATATATATATATATATTTACATACACAAAATAAGACATCCTAGAATTGGATGAATAAATATATTCTTATTAAATACTTTGTTCTTTAGTTGAACATAGTTGAATGTGCTAACAACACAACCACACAAAACTTATCAATTGAAATGTAATTTATGAACCAATTGAGATCTGGATTTGGAGTAACGCTCAAAATGAAAGTGGGAGAAAAAACACTACAGGCTTATCCAACTTTGATGTAATGTCCAATGAAGCTCAGCAGTGTTATATGTGCCTGTATGTCCTCCCTACAACACCAGGGCATGTTCCTGATCAGGTGGCGGATGGTCTCCTGAGGGATCTCATCTCACACCTTGACTAAAGCATCCCCTAACTCCTGGAGAGTCTGTGGTGCAACGTGGCATTGGTGGATGGAGTGACACATGATGTCCCAGATGTGCTCAATTGGATTCAGGTCTGGGAAATGGGCAGGCCAATCCATAGCATCAATGCCTTCATCTTGCAGGAACTTCTGATACACTCCAGCAACATGCGGTCTAGCATTGTCTTGCATTAGGAGAAACCCAGGGCCAACGACGCCAGCATATGGTTTCACAAGGGGTCTGAGGATCTCGTCTCAGTACCCAATGGCAGGTTTCTTCTGGCAAACACATGGAGGGCTGTCCCCCCAATCTCCCCCCCCCCCCCACTCAAAGAAATGCCACCCCACACCATTACTGAGGCAGCAGAATGTTCTCCACCATATTTGTGTTCTCTGGCAAATAGCAAACGTCTTGCGCAGTTGTGGATGGCCAGGCCAAAAGTTTGGACACACCTTCTCATTCAATGTGTTTTCTTTATTTCATGACCATTTACATTGGTAGGTTCTCACTGAAGGCATCAGAACTATGAATGAACACAGGTGGAGTTATGTACTTAACAAAAATAGGTGAAATAACTGAAAACATGTTTTATATTCTAGTTTCTTCAAAATAGCCACCATTTGCTCAGATTACTGCTGGGCACACTCTTGACATTCTCTTGATGAACTTCAACAGGAAATCACCTGAAATGGTTTTCACTTCACAAGGGTACCTTATCCAGGGTTATTTAGTGGATTTTCATGCTTTATAAATGGGGTGGGGACCAGCAGTTGTGTTGTACAGAAGTCGGGTTACTACACAGCCGACAGCCCTATTGGACGTCTGTCCAATAGCAGCTAACTAAAGAAAAACGAGTGGCCATCTTTACTTGAAATAAGGGTCAGTCAGTCTGGAAAATTTCAAAAACTTGTGTCCCTAAGTGGAGTTGCAAAAACCATCAAGCACTACAACGAAACTTGCACAAATGAGGACCGACCCAGCAAAGGAAGACCAAGAGTAACCTCTGCTTCTGGACATTAGACCAGTGGAAATCTGTGCTTTGGTCTGATGAGTCCAAATTTGAGATCTTTGCTTCCAACCACCATGTCTTTGTGAGACACAGAAAAGGTGAACGGATGGATCCAACATGCCTGGTTCCTACTCTGAAGCATGGAGGAGGTGTGGGGGTCTTTTGCTGGTGACACTGCTAGGGATTTATTCAAAATTGAAGGCACAATGCATCCTGCAGCGGCATGCCATCCCATCCGGTTTGTGTTTAGTTGGACGATCATTTATTTTTTAACAGGGCAATGACTCCAAACACACCTTTGGAGTGATGGAGTGCTGCGGCAGACGACCTGGCCGCCACAGTCACTGGACCTGAACCCAATCGAGAGAGTTTGGCCTGAGCTGGACTGCAGAGTGAAGGCAAATGGGCCAACAAGTGCTACACACCTCTGGGCTACACTCCCTCAAGACTTTTGTACAACCATTTCAGGTGACTACCTGTTGAAGTTCATCAAGAGAATGCCAAGAGTGTGCAAAGCAGTAATCTGAGCAAATGGTGGCTATTTTAAAGAAACTAGAATATAAAACATGTTTTCACCTTTTTTTGCTAAGTACATAACCCCACATGAGTTCATTCATAGCTTTGATGCCTTCAGTGAGAACCTACCAATGTAAATGGTCATGAAATAAAGAAAACACATTGAATGAGAAGGTGTGTCCAAGCTTTTGACCTGTACTGTGTATGTATGTATACCCCTGGCAAATTTTGACTTAGTTACGTTTTACTTCATATCCTTCTCACTGATCAATAGAAAAGCCTTTATTGGCTATTACAGCAATCAAACGCTTCCAATTATTACAGACCAGCCTTTTGCATGTCTCCTCATGTATTTTTGCCCATTCATCTTTAGCAATAAGCTCCAAATCTTTCAGATTGGAGGGTCTTCTTGCCATCACCCTTTAGCTCCCTCCACAGATTCTTAACTGGATCCAAGTCAGGAATCTGTCTGGGCCACTCTAAAACATGAATGTTGTTGTCTGCTAACCATTTCTTCACCACCTTTGCTGTGTGTTTTGGGTTTTTGTCATGCTGAAATGTCCACTGGTGCCCAAGGCCAAGTTTCTCTGCAGACTGCCTGATGTTGAGAATCCTCATGTATTGCTCTTTTTTCATGGTGCCACTTACTGTGATAAGGCTCCCTAATCCATTGGCTGCAACACTGAAGATATGACACTTTTATACAGTTTAAGTAGTGTATAGCTTGCTTAACATTGTTAATATGCTGTCCCCTAAAAATAACACACAGCAAATTATGTTTAAAACTCTGGCAAAAAAGTGAGTGCACCGAGTTCAAAATATCATTATTCAATGTGGCCACCAGTTCTTTCCCACACAGTGTTAACTCTCTGGGGCATGGAGTTCATTAGGGCTTCACAGGTTGCCTCTTGAATACTCGTCCACTCCTTTAAGCCCCTCAAACACTTTCCGAATTTTCTCCCGACCGACTTTTCGTCTGATCGGCTCACCCAATTTTCACTTCAAATGTTATGGTCGATCGGTCGGCTGGCACAAAAAAATCGGAATTCGAATTTTCACCGATCGAAAGGCCTTGCACTATTTTATTAACAGCAGATCAACCAAAATTTACGGACAAGCCCCAAATCGACCTGACCGATTTTTCGGCCGATTTTGAGAAATTGTGATCGATCGATCGGGTACATAATTCCGCATCTGATTATTTTCCTGATCAATCGCCCCGACCAACCATACCAGGATCTTAAAATATGTCTAGAGACATCCTTGCCCAGTCCAGCACCTTAACTCTCTTCTTTAGCAAGGCAGTGGTTTAGTTGGAGGTGTGCCATCTTACATTGAAAATATTTATTTTAAATTTGACTAATTAATTTTGTTTTGATAGATCAATGGATGATTGCATTCATCTTGTGTGCTGCGGACTCTATGACCTTTTGTGTGGTGTTGTTCTTACCATGCCTGATGTAATGGTAGTGGATGTTTTCAATGACATTATTCAACCAGATGTACTTATTGTATTGGTTAATCACCCATCTCCTCTTATTCAACAAGGAGTGTTAAAAGTAAGTGTTAGTGTCTTTAATGTTTACATATCATTTTTTTATGTTTACAATAAAAGGAATGCATTTAAAAAAATAGGATTTCACCAGTGTCAGATTTACAGCCAGGTTCACACCTGTGTAGTACACTGCAAAGTGGGATACCTGGTCTTTTGGTACATAAAAACAGCACCTACATCTATTATTTCTATAAATTAATTACATCACAACATACCTGTAAAGGAAGCAGAATTTTAGGGTGCATAACAAGAGGGAACGCCAGCAAAAGGATTAAGGTCATCCACTATATAGATCCTTCATAGAAGTCAGACCATTTTTTTTAAATTCTATGTCCAGCTTTGGATGCTTTACTTTCAAAAAGATACAGATAGGATACAAAAGGACCAAAGATGGGTAACAAAAAAGTTTAAAGGTCTGAAGGATGGCAAACAGATGGACAGGCAGCATCTTAGAATGTACAGCCTTGATAAATATAAGATGATTGAAAATTTGAGAAAAGATAATATTGGGGTGGTCAATATATTTACCTAGTAGAAGGGAAGTTTAAAATTTACCTTAGAAAGTATTGTATTACTGAAAGAGCATTTGCACTAAATCCAAGAACAGAAATTTACCATTGTACAGATTAGCTGTGATTGTTTGGTTTATTCTGCTAGTTCAAAATAAAGTCTTATTGATCCTACCATAACTTTTCTGATATATAGTGAGGAAAATAAGTATTTGACCCCCTGCTGATTTTGTACATTTCCACTCTTAAAAAGAAATACATTTTATAGGAGGTTTATTGTAGCTGTGACAGATTAACAACAAAAAACCCTTGCAAACCCAAACTCAATGTTCTTTTCAATGAAGTTAATCAGAATTTAAACACCTATCAAGCAGCAAGATTTTACTTTATGCAGGTAATAAGCTGAGAGTAGGAGCAACCTCTATAAGGGACGAAAATTCTATAACTCCCTCATTGTTATAGAAAAAGTTACATTGGTACCTGTAAAAAAAAGACTCCTGTCCACAAACTAGCTACTGTAGCCAAGACTTGAGACCTACCATATTTTTCTGACTAAAAGATGCATCTGACCATAAGACTCAGTTTTAGAGCAGGAAAACCTCTGATTTGAATATTTCAAGTTTTTAAATCAATTGGATCAATTCAATGGATCAAATCAATGCAATATCACAGTTTAGCCTCAAGATGTCAATAACATCAAGGCACATCACGTCATCTTTCTCACACATTGGGGGAAAGAGGGAGGGCCACAGGTAAATGGCTTCAGCTTTCACACAAAGGCAGAGATAGATGGGAGTTCATCTATCTTTCTCTTCTCTTCATTGCTTTTAGCAGCAGGGCTTGCCAATTAACATCTAAATGTTCCAGAGGAGTACTGAAAGTGTTGTGGTCAGATGAAACCAAAATGCTCTGTGGCATTAAATCACTATGTTTGAAGTAGGAGAAATGATGCCTTTAACCTCTAAGAACTTTTGAAAAGCTTTAGTTTTCAAGTCATGAAAGTTGCAACAATTTTCTGACAATATATATCTAGATCTTTAGATATATTTAAAGGAAATACCTTTTTCTCTGATGAAAAATACTCTTTTAGCTATATTTTTGCCATGCAGTATTTCTAAATTCAAACCTTGCATATATGGTTTTAATAAAACATTGCATATATATTTCAGGCAGTAGCTACAGTTCTGTGTCAGGTTATAGCGAGTCAAGAGAGTTGGCATATTTTTACCACTAGAAAATGCACTTTATTTTCATCATTATCATAAATTGCTGGATATGTAGGGAAGGGTTGTAGAAACATTTAAAAAAAACTTAATTGATGTAGCTTATTAGCGCTTGCAATGTGAATGGTATTTTCCAGGTAAAATTAAACAGCTCAGCTTATATTTGGGTCTGCATATACTGGAGTATACTACGGTAAGCTGTGATGAAAAAACACTTGAAGAAATTTCAAGATATGCTCTCATACATAATATGATTGTTTGTTAAAAAAACATAGTGTTCAATAGATATTTAATTTTAACTTTTTTTTTTTTTTTATCTAGTTGTTGAATTCATATTTCCATCGAGCATCCAAAGAATATAAAGAGGCATTTTTAAAGAAAAGTGGTTTTACGTTGCTAGCCAACCAACTCTATCTGCACCAGGGGAGCCAGAGGGTAGTAGAGTGCCTGCTAGAGATGTTCTTAGGACGACATGTTGGACTGGATGAGGAGTATGTTTTCTATTTTAACCTTATTTTCTGTCGATATTTGCATCTTAAATTTATCATGAAATAGCATTTATAATATTTCTATATCTTGTCCATCCTACTCATATAGACTTTGGTGTTTTAATCTGTAGTTTGAATGTTGGTATATATCATGCATTCCTTCTATATGATGCAAGTCTTCATGATTGTATGTGTATAAGATATATGTGTTTATTAATGGTGTGTGTGTTTTTACGATCAATGTATTTACATGATTGGTGTGTGTGAATGATGCATGTTTAATGCTTGTGAATGAACAAGTTTTGTTCGATTTTGAAGCTTACATGTAGGGTGGAATCTTCTATTATATGCAAATTATTATCTAATGTTTGTAGCAAGCAGATCTAAATTTTTCAATGGTGGTCAAAGTTCCAAAAAACATAGACATGGAAAACTAGGCCACTGTTTCAGCTATCTATTCTTTGGTGGCATATGGTACTTTTAAACTGAATGATACTATTTTAGCAGCTTGGTTTAAAGGTTTTGGAGGAAACTCTATAATTTGCCCCGTGGCCATAGCACGCTGGGGTGTTATTTTCTGTTTTCTTTTCTTCACGCCACTAGAGGACACCATCTGTCCTGCTATATATACATTTACTTCTTTGCAGGATTTATGTATTACAGTTCTCAATAGTCTGCAATACCTTCCATTTTTACTGTCTAGGGAGAGTGTCATGTAAGAGTGTTGTGTCATCGAGTTGTAAAGGGCTATGCACACCCCAAAAACTATTTCAGATTCTTCGTCATTTACATAAGCTAAAGGCGGACATATCTCTGCTCCAAGAGACACATGTCGGGGATGGAGATTTTCATTATGTGTGCAAACTATGGATGGGGGAGGTATATGGTTCCTCAGCCTCGGGCAGATGAGCTGGAGTGATGATTTGCAAGTACTGCCTACAGCCATGCTGCCAGGGGGTAGAGGAATACGTGTAGACCTACAAATTAAAGAGGACTTCCTTACTGTATTTAATATCTTTGCCCCTAATTCCACTTAGGCAGCTTTTTTCAGGAATTGAAGCGATTTTGTCACACACTCAACAGAAGACTGGACTTCTGAATAGCAATTCTCCCGAGTGGTTCTACTGCCTGTGACCCCTGCCCACTCTGTGCTGGCCGCGTTTGCTCACGCCAATAAATTTACCGATGCCTGGCAGGTATGCCACCCCACTGATAGAGAATTTTTATTTATCTCTAAGGCCCATGGGTCCCTGGCATGCCTTAACTACTTCCTGGTCTCCCCCTCCTTACAACATGAGATTACACACACCGAGATTCATGAGTTACGGTAGTTATATTGGACCTGATAGTGGAACCTATGCTGCTACTCTTTGCCACCTTGAAGAGAGGGGTACAAAAAGAGGTCCTCGATGTCCCCATGGGCCCAGATATGCCTGTTAACTGCCCGCAGATGCATATTACACCAATGGCTGTCCTCGCACTTGCCCTCTATTACGTTTCAATGCCACTCTCTTAAAGATCTCTTCCATATTAAAGGCTAGCTGCTGACAACCTTGGAGATAACCCCCACTATGAAAAAAAGGTGGGTTTACATGTGTAGATTTTTTCGTTCAATCAACAAAGAACAAACAATTTTTTGGTTGATTGAACAAAAATCTAGAATGGCCAATTTATTCGATGGATAAATTTTGTTCGACC
Source organism: Ptychadena robeensis (assembly GCA_036250615.1). Taxonomy (NCBI): domain Eukaryota; kingdom Metazoa; phylum Chordata; class Amphibia; order Anura; family Ptychadenidae; genus Ptychadena; species Ptychadena robeensis. The sequence goes on along the minus strand of CM070035.1, from coordinate 110,206,273 downwards.
TTGAACAAAAAAACGTTCGAAAGGTCATTGAACATGTTGGTAAATTTGTATCTGTCAATGTTATTGTGAATGTATTTTTATTCGATATCTTAATGGACGAACAAAAAAAATCTGTTACATTCAATAAATGAACGAGTGATGTTTCACAACGACATCGAACCAAAAATCGAATTGGCAGTTGATTGAAAAAATCTACACTTGTAAACCCACCTTTAACACTCCTTGTTTATCTTAACTATAGTATCTACCTATATGTACCCTAGGATTAAGGGCTTGATCCTATTTGGAAAAGGGCTTTTATATGGCCACCAGGATGGTCCCATGGCACAGATAGAACAACGCGGGACCCCTGCTACTTTAGGACTTATTTTATTGAGACATATACCCAATACCTTTTAATTACTGTGTGTAAACAGACTTGTGGAAATATTACCCCGTTTTGGACCAGTTTCTCCAAATTAGATTTCTATCCCCTCCTGAGGAGGTCGAAACGCATAGAGGGGGCCCACGGCTTAAGGGGGTACCTATACAATAGGAATTGTGTTCCTCTTTTCCCCCTTATGTCTCAACTGGTATCTGAATTTTACATGCAATAGGTTGGACCGATATACTTTGTCTATGATACTTGGGGATTGACACTTTTGCATTGCATGTCATGGGGATTTTATGGCCTAACCAGTGTGGTGACTCGGCCTTTTAAACATGTATAATAAAGTTGCTGTTTTATCCTCGCTGTGTTCGTGTACGGTTTCTGGCCACGCCAAATCCCGTTAGGCTAGCCACCTCGGGTATTTCAACCTTCAATTGAATTCTTTCTTTTACCCATTTTGAATTATGGGGACAGTGGCAATTGCCCTTTGTATTTGCATATTATTTTTATTTTGCCCATGTTTATTGATTTTTGATCTGTTAAACAATATTGAATCTGTTTACTTTGTGAAATGTATTTTTTGTTTCATTTATTTAAAAACATTCAAAACCCAAAACTGTGCATCAGCTGAAGGAATAATTTTGTTTTACAATAGCTGATGCATATTCAAACTAGTCTTCATTAGTTATGATATTAATATACTTCATAACATATGCACACCGGTATAATTATATATGCTTTAAGAAAGCTGAGCAGCCTACAAATATTTCAACTGTTATCTAAACACTTTTATAAGATCTAAATCCATTTAATACAATTTCTTTTGAGCTTCTGTCTCCATTACTAATGTTCTCTGTTTCGTTCACAGGTTTGAAGCAGAAGACATACGAAATGTGGGTGTTTTTCAAAAATGGTGCATTATCCCTATCCTTGGATTGATTGAGAATTCTTTACACAATTCCACCTTGTTGCACAACTCATTTTGCATTTTGCTTCAGATTCTTCACTCCTGTTCAAAAGTAGCAGATATGCTCCTTGACAATGGACTGCTCTATGCTTTGTCTAACACACTGGCAACATTATGTGCCATTGAAACAAGGTATGTTCACACAATGCTCTGCAAATTTAATGTAAATAATAGTTAAAGGTATAAAAACAAATGATCTTTGTTTACAAACTTTTAAAGTGTTTGTATTTATACATTCATTTAGGAGGTCTCTTTCTCTGAAATCGATAAATCAATGAAATCAATAAAAAGTGAAGAAAACAAAAAGTAGATTTCTCCTCGTACACTGGTTTGGACCTTGTATCCACTGTGCTAAAATATGCTTATTGAAAATGCTTACACTCGCTTTTGAGTGTGTTGCATCAAAATCCGCCCAGATCACTGCATTGACGTTGATTAAATACAACGTGGACGTAGATGCTGTACAGGGAGTGCAGAATTATTAGGCAAGTGGTATTTTTGAGGAATAATTTTATT
>CM070035.1:110186640-110204320 GCA_036250615.1 Ptychadena robeensis | reverse complement strand
AAAGAGGAGGATGTGGTCAAAATACTCATTTGCCTAATAATTCTGCACTCCCTGTATAGGGGTCTTAAAGGAGGTTGTACTGTCATATTTTATTGCAGGGTGAGCTTAAAGCAGGGTACAGATATGCAGCTATGGGCCGGATCGATGGCGCTTCAAGCGCCGTGCGCACTCACGGCCATCTATCTGGCCCATATAATATGCCGCTATCGAAAACCGCGATATCAGACATGGCTGTTATATATGGCCGATGTCAGTTGCTTTACATGGAAACCGTGGGTCTCCGCGGGTTGGTAGATCTAAAGGATATCTGACAGAGAGATCTAAAGGTGTATGGCAAGCTAACGTTTAGATGGATGGTTACCATGCAGTGTGTGCTTAGCGACAAAATTGTATGCACATCGCATGTGTTTTTAAATGCACTCAATCCCTCATCCTTGGAATATGTTTTTAGCATTTATGTAGCATCGATCTGCAAGACGCAGTTTATTATTCTCATCTACAAAAATCACACCTACTTTTTATCTGAACATGTTTTGTATGCAGGTTCCCTTTGACTCATTACTGTAGCATTAAAGTAACTTGTTTTTTGCATTGTTTATCTAATTATATCTTCCAGCATTTCCCTGGATGAATACATTTTACTTGCTTGCGATTTACAGCAGCTGCTGATAGCTGTTACAATACATGCCACCAGTTCCTCTGGATCTCAATACTTTCGTATTGTTGAGGATTTAATTATACTTCTAGGATACTTAAATGAAAGCAAAAATGAAATGTTGCAAAGTAAGTTTCTAGTATTTTCATTTTGTAGTTGTTTAACCTGTCATGTTTGCATGTGTCTCTTTGCCTCCCATGCCTCTCAATTTGCAAATAAAAAAATCAATAACTGAACAGAGGTTACTGGAGTAGTGCATAGCTATATAATTATTTTTTGTTTAAGTTCTAAACACCGTTTTCAAACAAATATAAAGAACAAACACAAGAAAAGAATAATAGAAAACAATGGCACGTATGCTCACATCTAGAAGCAGGGATGATCTGCCAAAGGGCGGATCTTTTCCCTCTCAGAGCTGTCTGCTTACATATAGATCTGCAGATGGATGATCCATCCATGGATGGATCTTGCCAACATCTTGCTCTTGCTGCTTTTGCTTTTCATACATTTCATACATACATCTCTGCACCGACCCTTGGCTGCTGACTACTGGACTACTTTATCTTGCTCCCTTTGTTATGTGACACCTTTGGCTTTTGACCCACGTTATTGACTACATTTCTTATTACTCCCTCTGGATTGTCACTGTTGATTCTGCCAGCACCTGTATTGCTGTTTCAGCACCTGGACTTTAAACCTAAACCTAGATTGCAACAGGAAGAGGTCGTTAGGCAAAAGCCCAAATGGGTCTTAGCATAGTTTTTTCTCTCGAAACATCACTTGTGATCAATTTGCAAACCAAAAGGTAACCAGGTAGGATCTTGTCAGATAGCTCAAAGAAAGAAAACTCCTTGGAGTAGTGTTTTATCAGTGAAAAAAAGTGATCAAATTTGTGATTCTGAAAGGCATGAAGCTAAACACCAAACAAAATGAGCGTTTGTGAATAATGGAATGCAGACAGTTGCAAATTATGATGCAGGTCAGAGTATAATATCACTATGTAGGTTGGCCATTTCAGATTCCAAATCATAGTTGAAAAAAGGGTAAGTGGCATGGATTCAATCTACAGCAAGTAAACAGGACAAATATTCTATAATCTAATATTAGGCAGTGCCATACCACTCTCTGATCTGGAGCTGTTGAACATCTGAATGACAAAGTAAGAAAGAACAACCACGTCTTTGCTGGATGAATATTGCAGACTTAAGAACACCAGATACTGTTTTTCTGAACCCCCCCCCCCCCTCCCCCCAGTAAGGCAAAACTGTGCACATTTCAGAGTGCCCTTTTAATGTGGGCAGTCTAAGTCATACATATTCATGCTGTGAGGTCGGCAAAGGAGATTTAGACAGATTTGTGAGCAATATTTGAATGTAATGGGTTTTTTGTGTAGAAGATTTGTCAGGTCTTTGAGTTCAGCTCATGCAAAATTTTAGTAAAACAGTGTTGTGTCTATATTTTTGCTGATTTAGAACCACATGTAATGAGCCTTCCATCTTATGTAAAAGACAAAATAGATCTCCTGAAGAATATATATGACACCAAATTCCACCTGTCTGCATTTTAGGTAGACATGTTTATATGTTAGAACAATCGTCATTCTGATAGGGTAAGGGTAAGTTGCATTACTGCTACTAAGGATTCTTCTTTTGGTATACCTCTTTATTCTATATTAGAATTATGATCTATAATAGTTTTAAACTGGTTTGCTTTATCATTTATTTGTTCTTTGTTTTGTGTAGGCATGGCAGTTTTAATGCAGTTCAAAATTCTACATTCAGCTATTGAGTTTATAAAGACAACTTCACATCAAGATTCGCATTCTGTGGGTAGTTTCAGCCATTCCTCATATAATAGGCATCCTAAAAGAAAAAGTAATGCTGGTAAGTGGTGCAAACATTTAAAAAAAAATAATTGTTACTATAAAGTATAAATGTTATTCTAATGTTTTATTCTGATATTACACCTTTACAACACCTCCACAAGCCCATCTGAAGGGGCTGGTAAGAAATTGGTAAAAGCATATCTTTATTTGGTACCTAAAAAGAGGAAGTTGTTTAAACCCTATGTTGAAAACAGTACCAAGAGTTAATATAATTGTGGAAATGGCAATACCAGTACTAAAATGTTACGTAGTACTCCCCGAATACTCATTCAAAGCACAACAACCCATACAGTGAGTGCACTGTTTCTCATGCTACTACTATATTGGGGCTTTTAAGGCTGAAATGATCAGTATAAAGAGTGAACAAAAATTAAAACCGGTAGGTGTATTATACACAGTGGACAGTAAAAAAATGTATTTGGCACGCTAATGCAACTAAACACCACAGAATTCATTAACCAATAAGAGGCTGCGCTGTGATCATGATGACATGTCCATCCCGTTTTACCCTGTCTTTTATCATTAGTGATCTCCCTGCTAAGGGATGCAGTTATGCCAGAATTAAATATTAGTTAAAATATAAATCATGGAATACTCAAATGACCCAATATTAATGGCATTCTTTTTATTAAAAAAGAGTTGGTAGTTAAGTATTCCTAAGAAAGTTTTTCCCAACCTCTTGTAGAAGTTCCCATACATTTTTAGAACTTGTAGGTTTCTTTGTTTTCATTCTCCTGTCCAATTCATACCAAACCAGCTCATTGGGGGTTAGGTCTGGCAACTGTGTTGGCCACGGCATGTTTTCAAGCTTATCTTGTCCCTTTTGCCTAAGGTGTAATTCAGGTGTGTTTTGGGTCATTTTCTTTAAGTAGGAGGAACCCCTGGCCAATTAGGTGCATACCAGAGTGTACATCATTGGTATACAGAATGCTGTGGTAGCTAGTTTTGGTTCAGGTTGCCTCTCACTCTGTCCAAATCACTGACCCTGAATCCAGCAAAACATTCCCAGATATTAATGCTACGTTTTGTATTCGAAAACCCTGCATTATAAACTAAAGATCTCAAATTCTGATTTATCAGTCCATAATATCTATTAAAATGGAACGCATGCTAGGTTTGGAGGTTTCTTACAGACCAAATATCATATCCGATAGTCGGTCCAAAAATATTTCAAGGATATATATATATATATATTATAGTAAAGTATTCACAGCACACCACATTTAAGATATATTGTCTCAGTGATCAATATTTATTATTCAGATTCTGAACACATGCCATGGGAATAAAACTTTTTCTATATTACAATATTGTGAAGGATTAACTGAAAAGTCCTTGGATGTATAAAAATAAACTTGTAACTGAGCCTTACAGAAAAATGTGATTTGTATTGTGTTTTATGCAACTTGATGTGTTTCAGGTGTTCATAGATTGTCCTTTGCCCAGTCTGACCCACTTCTGATGACCATGCGTTCAGTTGCCAGCAGTGAGCTTACAGAACTAATGCACAGAAGAATGAGTCAGGAAAATCCAATTAGGGCTACTGAATCTGAATTTGTCCAAAGATTACAGAGATTAACTGTTCTTTCTGTCAACAGATTAATTTACCAAGGTACTTCTTATCAGTTATATTATACATGTATACTATATGAATCTGACTAAAGTCCCCCATCGGTGGTGGGTCGGCCGAAATATTAGGTGCCAATCTAAAGCGTTAAGGGCTGAAATCGTCCGCCAAATCGATCTGGAGTCCCTGTTCAAAGTACGGGTATGTCTTCTGAGCTCCGTCGTCCTCGACAGGGCTGAGAACACTGAACCTCTCGGCAGCTGCAGCACTCTCTCCCTCAGAAATTGCTGAGCAGGGTAAGGGGAAGCTAGCAGCTCCTCCCCTCTCCCTTCGTGCTGTTACAGGGAGCAGAGGCTGCAAGCTCAAAGACAATCTCGGTGACCTGGCCGCCACCTAGATCCTGTCCGCCGGATCCCCCTAGCTTCTCGGGCCAAGCTTCACGGTGGACCAAACAGCTAGGGGGACCTGACAGAGAGTGCTGGCACACAAAGGGTTGCCCGGCCGATTGTCCGAGCGTGATGACGCCATCACGTGTGGTCGATCGGCCAAAAAATCTGGTCACAACCTAAACGTGTATGGGGGGGCTTTACAAAGTAACAGCTAAGGTATTATATTATGTTGCTACAGGTTTCTTGCAACAATATTTTGTTTTCCATTGTATATTTTTGTTAAAGCACTTTAAAATAATCTTCTATCAATCAATTTTAAGGGCCGGTCACCTTTTTTCTGTGCTGTTGAAACAAAGATATTATTCCCAAACAAACACATGTTAGCTACTTGCAGAGCTATTAAAAACTTCACTTGATGGCTGTTGAACAAGGGTTTCCTAATTAAGATACTCTAAGTTGATCACTATAATATCACAGAATATCTCTATCATCTCTAAATATGTGCATGCATCGTCAGTGCATGTTTTTTGACGATGATGTTGGGTTCAAACTTTTTCTCCCCCACTCAGTTAAGGCCTTTAGTTTTTTAGGGGTATTTTTGGTATTGTTAGTCCTTAAAGCAGTGATGGCGAACCTTTTGGAGACTGATAGCCCAAATGGAAGCACATAACCAACTTTTTTATCTTAAAGTGCCAATAGGGTAATTTAACCTGAATACTAAGGTTTTAGATTAAACAAGCGCAGTGCAAAACACACATTTTTTCGCCAGTAACATACACAGCTGCAGTTTGAAATGGCCCCAAAACTGATACAGGAATGAGATAAAGGCAAGGAGCTCAGAAACCACACATGACTTTACCCTCAACCAACAAATAGGACTTTACCTCCAACCCCCCCTCCCCCCCCCAACTTAACCCCCCAAATATGTTTACTACACAACTCCCACACTTAGGACTTTATCATCAACCCCACCGGACTGTGGTACTGCTGCGTCTCTGTGTCCACATGCCTGCACGTCATTGTGCGTACAGATTCAGCACGGTGGGTGGCTTGAGCCCCCACCCTCTACAAGCACAGCTGTGGTCTTCATAGGAACTTGCAGAGTTGCTGCTGTGAATGCCCTACTAACTACATGTGTCAATAGAGAGGGCTCTGTGTGCCCTCTTGGGCATGCATGCCATAGGTTTGCCATCACAGCCTTTATAGTGTGTAGTTCTTTAACATGATAACATGATGTTTATTTATGTTTTTCACACTCACGAATGCTTAAAGATGCTCTTTTATTCACAATAATTGGATGTAGTCTCACTTCTTTCTTTCCCCCTTTAGAATTGTCAGAGAAAAAGTCTTACTCAGGATTTAGAGCTGAACTGTCTGAAGATGAAATGCAGCTGGATGTTTGGTGTGTTAAAAAGGCATTTCAAAGTGACTTGTTAAAAATCATGATAGAAGGAAACAAGCTTTCATTGGTATGTAGCTTTTTTGCTTACTGTTGATGACACAATTCCTCTCTGCATTTAGGTTTGAATCAATCAAATTGATAGCATGGCAAAAGACTAGTTTCTCACATTTATTACTATATTGCTAAATAGTTCCAATATGCTATTAGCAACAATTAGCTGTAAGATCTTACTTAATGATGTCTTACTTAATGAAGAGCTGAACTCACCAGCCTTTTTCTCAAATATTTCAGTCTACCTGGCACAGCAATGCATGGGGAACTCTATTCTTCTAGTGTGTGTATAGCAATATAGATGTATGTTGTGGGGGTTCAACCCAAATGGGTGCTCTTGAAGAGGTAAATTCACAAAAACAGCATTTTCATTAGGGCTCCTACCCATATTTATTAGCAAACAGTCCAGAACTAACCATCGCTGGGGTAACAGCGGAGAACAAAACAAAGTCTTTGGCTTTCAAAACTCAACATAAACAATGTTCCTTGGCATTAGGAAAATCATCTCCCAGCAGCAACAGGCCTGGGCCCCATACTCATTGTAAGCTGGTGAGAAGCCCTGATAATCATTATGTGGAGATAAATATGCCCACCTCCACACTCCCCTGCAAGCGGGAGTTTGAGTATACCTGCTAGCAAGTGAGAATTCCATTTCATATTTTCATCTCCAAAATGAGAGCTCTTCCTAAATTCTAAAAAGTTTAGAGCGATTTCACACATGAACATTTCCCTCTGCTAAAGACAATGGCAAATGGGAACTGTAATTAAATTGTAGGCTTTATTAAAAATTCTATACAAATATTGCTGCAAATATTACTCCCTTTACTAGGTTTCCACCTTAATAAACTGTGACAGCACTGTCACTAAAACACAACAAGTGGCATGTTGTGTTCAGTAAAAAAAATTTTTCAAACATTTCCAACTTAAAGATAACTTGCTTGGCCAACCAAAAATGTTCACAAGACTCATGAATTCCAAGCTTATTTGCAACTGTTCAAGCTGTGATTTGATGTTAGAGACGCACATTTAGCTTGTTAATAAGTTGTTTATTTTACAGACACAGCCGGTCAACCACTCCCATTTTGCCACTAGTACACGTTCAGCTGCCACTGCGTTTGTTTTTTATAATGGATAGTCAGTGCAGCCGCCCCGGATCACGCCCATAGAGAATGAATGGACGCTCATGTCTATGAGCGGGGTACGTGGTGATCGGGCGCAGCCGCTCACGGCCAAGAACACAGGAACAGTTTCAGATCACAGCCACTGCCAACCGGATTTGGCTGGATTTTAGGTGGGCTTGTTCGATCAATCGCCACAAACGTGCGCACGGCAATCATTCTGCGGGGAAATCGCCTGCTAATCGAAGTGTCTATGGCCACCTTTATGTAGCATACTTTACTACCTGCAGGCATTTTAAAGTCAGGTTAGAGTCCTACAGATATTTCACAAATCCGGCTTAGTCTAGGGTCCTTAATTTTGCTACCGTATAGCTCACATACTGTTATACTGCACAACTGTTATTTCTCTCAGTATATAAAAAAAAATTATTGTGTAATACTGTCTAAATTGTTATGCATTTCTACAGGGTTCTGGTAGAACTAGTTGTCCCAAAAATCAATGGAAAACAATTCTTTTGCAATGTAATGACACTTTTCGAGTTCAGCTGGGAAGACTCCTAGTACATCTTTTGTCTCCATCTCAACTCACTGAAGAACGAAGAGAAATCCTGCAAATAGTAAATGAGCCTAAACATGAAGACATGTTGAAAGAATGCTTATGTCCAGGTTTGCAAGTATGTACTGCTTAATTGTCAATGTGATACAACTTTGAAATTTCATATAGGCATTATAGTAAGTGTAACTTCTTCATTTCTGCATTTTAAAACCTGACCTTCGCTGAAACATTTTATTTTGTTTTAGCTATAGTGGGGCACAATTAGAGGGTTTTCTATTGTACTAGGGGCGCTTTTGTTATTTTTTTTAAGCACCCATTACATCTCCAGGTGCGTCTGAGCACCTGGCATGCACTTTCGCCGTGCTTATAAAAACACAGTAAGCCCGTGTGAACTGTCCCATTTCTTTTAGACACGCCAGAAACACTCACAAAATTACCATGGAGCCTTACACAGACAAAATAGAAATCCAAAACATTTTTAGTAGAGTAAAGCCCCCCATACACCTTGCGATCGCTCCATACAATTTCCTTTAGATCTAGCAAAAACTCTGTAGTATAGTGTCCTCCCTGATAGAATACATAGTGATTGGAAGGTTTAGAAAGGTCCTCATATTACATGGTTTTGGTAGAACAAAAGTTGATTGTACAGAAATTGTATGGTAAGATTGTAAGGTGTATGGGGGGCTTTAGGAAGGAAGTTCTAACAATGTTTTTCTTTTACAAAAATTTTTATTAAGTTTTGCAAACAATAATCAATATTCGAGAACAAATGGCACTGAAGGAAAGGCATTAAATTAACACATTATCTGGCGCATAAAGATAGTAGTGTAAACATGCATACTTAAACACTCAATTAAAACTAGAAAGAGGAAGAGAAGGAAGGACAAGAAGTAGAGTGAAAAGAGAGAAAGGTCGGGGAGAGGACAGAGACCAACTAGGCAGAAAGGACTCGAGGATCACTAGAACCATACAAAGTTCAGGGGAAGTCTGCTAGCCTTCAAATAGTCAGTTCAAAAGGGACCAAATTTTCAGGAAGCGCTTGTGGGAGTCAGGATTGAGGTCAGGTGTTCGTTGATCAAAATCTCTAATCTAACCTACCAAGTGCTGATTCACATTAGAGAACGACAGGGTTGGTTGCCTCCAGGACCTCGCTATCACTTTTAACAATGTTTTGATAAGTGGATACACCTTCCTATCAATTGATGCCCACATTGTTGGTTGCATGTATAATTATCTGGATGTTGCCTGTTCTAGAATCCATAGAATTAACAGTACTATAGCAAGATTAATAGTAAGATCGCAATAATGTCCCTCTTTTGCACTTAACTTTTTTTGTAAATGGAAATAGTTTATCACATCCATCTGTCAGCACCTTCTTGTGCTGTAAGCAGAGTTTTTGTAATTGTAAATCCAAACATGGCTATGAATATATGAATAAGCATCACAGCTGAACAAACTGCTTCAGTGCTAAAACTGATTGCATTTTAAAAAAATGCTCTTAAGATACAGGTAAAATATAGAAACCTAATTTTGCTACTTTGTATCTCTTGTGTTTTGTTCAGCTGTAGCCCATAGGCAGCCCATGCTTTTGTAATTTCATGTAACTTAAAGCAAAATTGCATTTAAATGAAAAAACTAATTTGTGAGACAGGTTAATGTTTTCCACGACAGGTTAATGGTAATGTTTGTTTGCTGTTTCTTTTTTCAGCATGGTCCTAAGTTAGCTCTTTATGTCTTTGAGCTTTTACACAATCATAAAGACAGTTTAACAAAAGAGGATGAAGCTGCTGGAGTCCTATTCATGAACGCCATAAAGCAAGCTGGTTACAGATGTATCCCTCCAAGTGCTCCGCTGAAGTCAGACCTGGTAAAAGCTGCTAAAGAGGTATGTTTATAGGATAATATAATAATAATAATATATAATATAATAAAGAAAGCAATTACTAGTATTCTTATGGATGTTTACATAAACTGTATTTATTAGAACTGTTAACTGTTGTTGGTAATCACAAAGTATTTTTTTACGATGGGATCAAATACTCCTTTCACTCATTAACATGCACATCTCTGAAATTTGCACTGGATTTGTGTGTTTTTTTTGTTTCTTTTCTGTCTTACAACTACAATAAACCTACCATTACAATTGTCGACTGGTTATTTCTTTGTCAGGAGACAAATGTACATAATCAGCTTGGGTTCAAATACTTATCTCCCTCACTGTATATACAGTGCATCCAAACAGTATTCACAGTGCCTCTCTTTTTCCACATATTGTTATATGACAGCCCTATTCCAATATGTATTTAATAGATGCATAAGTATTCACAGCTCTTGCCAGTTACGCTCAAAATCGAGCTGAGGTGCATCCTGTTTCTCCTGCTCATCCTTGAGGGCCATTTCACACCATATGCGTTGCTTTGCATTTAAAAAAACGCACACTTTTTTTACTGTTGAAATAGGGGGGAGGGGGGATCATACGGTAGCCATATTGCCTCACCACATGCTTTTAACTAGAATTTGATTGGGAGGTTGGGAACTACACCCAAGGGGTGGCCAACCTCTGTGGACTTTTAAGGTGAGTACTTGGTATAAAGGTAGTTCCAGTCGAGAGATAAACGTATACACTTTATTTGTCACAACATAATATACAAAAGATCATCAACCATCCATATTTTTGTAATATACAGGTGGTTAGTATCACAAAACAATAATAAATCAATAATATCATGGCTTACCGGTAATGTTTGTGATTGATGTGCTGAGGATGGTATTCCACAGGCCCCTGCCACCTGGATCTCTCACCGTCCATCCGGGGAGGTCCCTAGGGATTTTGCACCGTATGTGAGCCCTGACGGGCAAGGCGCTATCGTATAGGGGGGAAGCATATTTATCTCACTTGTTTGAAGAAATGTTTTGAACATAGCCCAGGTGCTCGGGTATTCCCCAGTTTATGAGGGTGTCTCCCAGAGTAGATAGAGTGATTTTTGTCCATACATCTCACATGACATATAAGCATTAGCCTATCACCAATAGTGCCTAGCCAATCACCAGTAAAATCACCCTCACACAGTGACTTTTCCACTGACCTTATTGTTGTCAGATGTACTATAGTTCAGTCTGGTCTTTGTATCAGATCTAAAGGTCTAGGCGTAGCAACAGTCCAGAGTCAGTCCTCTGTAAGTGGGGGTGTAAGTAGATCTAAAGTCAAAAAAATAGTCAGAAAAATAGTCTAAACAGACGAGGGCATATCAGTGTCCTCTTGGAAATTAATCATGTGATCCGTAATCAATAGCTCCTACCTTGGGTCAGTTTTCAGGTTGGTTTCCTGCACCTTAGTACTGGGGTCCTCCGTTCTGGTCCATGTCACAGTCTCATCTAACATGTCAATGATTCTGGTCTCTTTTATGCGTCTACCTTCCCGCCAAACGAGGTGGGGCCCGGTCCACCCCCCTCCGCCGCGCCACGGGATGACCCCTCCGGCGCACTAGGAGAGGGCTTCCGGATGCCCACCGCCCTCTCTCTCAGAGACGCATTTCCGCCCCTCCGCCAACATCACTTCCGGTAGGACGTGAGTTCCACTGGAGTGATGTGGTGGCGTCCCGCGTCGCCATAGCAACGTCGGGGCGCCAATCAGGTCTGTCCCTACTCTCCGGTCCAGCCCTCACAGTCACGCCCCTCCATCCTCCGTAGTCGTCACACCACTCGCCTGCCAGCTCGCCCTACGTTTCCCTTGACATCCGAATTATATAGTAAAGCCCTAGGAAGTGTGTAAGCACCTGTGCCAAGAACAAGAGGAGGTGTGGGGTTGGTGTCAGTGACGGTAATCAGAGTGGGGGATAGCAGGTAGTGCGGGGACACATGGTAGAATAGATCTACCATGAGTTTGTGGGAGGGGAAATCCCTACCGGGAAATGGCCGCAGTGGGAAAAGAGTAATGTGAGAGTGATATGTGACTAATCCAGAGTGGATACTGATTGATGCTAGTTCGTGTGTTGGAGTGTAAAAATGGTGTGATCTTGGCCGTGTCCACGTGTGGGTGGATGCGATTCCTAAATGTGATGCAAAATGTGCTGTTGATGGTGTGGATGATTACAGTGTGCAAGAGGGGTGTACCACCCCGGGAAAAGAAGGGGCCGGGGGGATGTATAAGAGCAGTGTAGAATAAAGTGGGTAAGTGTCCCCGTTAAAAAATACAAAGGGAAATCATCACTACAACTCAAAAGAAAAAAACAACGGGACTAAAGAGCACAAAATAAGTGAAGAGCAGAGGAGGGAGGAAGGGGTTCAGAGAGGACGGGGAAATTGAGAATCGCAGTAAAGAGGTGAAACTTGGGTAATCAGACTAACAGAAGAAAAGACCCCCAGAAGGCAGAAGAGAAACGAGAAAACATAGGAGGGGAGGCAGAAAAGCCCCCTACGCTGACAGGGGGGGAGGGGGGACAGGGCGGGGACATGGGGGGCCCCAGAGGGGCCACTGGGCCGGAGTGTTCTCCGGAGGGAAAGAAAGGTGGTAAAACACATCCCCAGGGTAGGGGCAGATGGAAGGAGGAGCGGATCCCCTGTATGGAAATGGGGAAACGCCCGCCCATCGGCGCCAACCCATCAGGGCCACGCAATCTTACTTTGGTGTTAGGACCATCCCGGAGTCACGGAAGGTCCAGGGGACATCAACCCGTGTCCTTGCCATCCTTCCCTGAGGGAACACACATAATCCATAAATAGAACATTAAATCACATGCATATTCCAGTGATATAATACATCCCAAACCTGCCCATGGGGGCTTGGACGATTTCCTATTCACGGCCAGTCTATAAAAAGGGTTTAAAACTAGTAGCCTCGTTTATGCCAGGATATGTTGTTGCGTTCAAGGAGTATATCCATTTGGATTCCTCCTGTAGGAGGCAAGTGTCGACACTTCCTCCTCTAATTCCGATTGGGAAGTGTGCAAGGGCAGCAAATGAGATAACATTAGGATCATACTTATGGTGCATGAATATGAAATTGGGGTTGTTAGTTTGCCGTTTTTTATATTCTTCACATGCTCACGGATCCGAACTCTCCACTCTCTTTTGGTCTTCCCAATGTAATATATACCACATTTACACGTCAGGAGATAAACAACCCCTTCTGTTCTGCAGTCTATCTGATGTCTCAATGTGATGGTTTTCCCATTTGGTAGTACTGTTCCTTGTCCCTCTCTAATGAATCGACATTGTCTGCATCTACCGCATCTCCGCGTCCACCCTCATGCCTTTACCCTACTGCCACCAAAGTGGCTGTGCACGAGGGTGTCGCGGAGAGACCTGTGTTTGCGATAGGTTATTTGTGGATAGTCTTTCACATATTTGGTGACTCTTGGATCGTTCTTCAAGAGTGACCAGTGTTTGGTCATAATTTGTCTAATTTGGGGGGCTTGGGCCGAAAATGTCATAATGAGTCTAGTGCTCTCGTCTGCACTCTTTTTCTTCCCTACCAGTAGGGTGTCCTTACGATCTTTTGTTAAGCATTGCTTATATGCCCATTTTAGAACTGAATTGCTATACCCCCGTTTAAGCAATCGATTTCTCAGTGCATTGCACTGTTCCTTGAAGTCCTGCTCATGGGAACAGTTCCTTCTAATCCGAAGGTATTGGGAATATGGGATGCTCGCGACCAGCTGTCTCTGGTGAGAGCTGGCCGCGTGCAACACCGTATTCCCAGCTGTCTTTTTGTGAAAAAGGGTTGTTTGGATCTCACCTCCTGTGGTAATTGCAATTTGCAAGTCGAGGAATTCCACCTTTCAGTTTGAATAAGAGGAAGTAAACTTAAGATTGTGGTCATTGGTCTGGATGGCGTTCAAAAATCTGACTAACTCCCCCTCGGTACCTGTGCAGAGGAGGAGTATGTCATCAATATATCGCCTCCAGACCAGAACGTGCTGTGTCAAATCCTTAAGATCACGGTTAGAGAACAGATGCTCTTCCCACTCCCCCAGATACAGGTTGGCATAGGACGGCGCACAGGCCGTTCCCATAGCCACCCCCTGTATCTGGAGGAATAGGGTGTCCATAAACACGAAAACATTGTTGGTCAAAATAAAGTCAAGTAGCAAAAGAATAAAGTCCTGAAAGGTCTGGCTGCCCCTACCAGAGAGGCGGATCCACCTCTCCATCGCCAATATGCCCTTCCCATGTGGGATAGAGGAGTATAGGGCCTCCACATCTATTGTTACCAGAAAGGTGTCTGCTGGAACAATAACCCCCTCCAAACTTCTCAGGAGGTCGGGAGTATCCTGGAGGAACGAGGGTAGATCATGCACAATGGGGCGGACATATTGGTCGATGAAGTGGCTTGCCCTCTCTGTGAGGCAGCCATTACCCGACACTATTGCAGAACCTGTGGGGTTCTGCAAGTCCTTGTGAGTCTTTGGAAGTGAGTAAAACGTAAGCAAGACGGGATGGTCAACTTTTAGGTAATTGTACAGCGATTTTGGAATAGTCTTGTTAGTTAAGAGAGTTTTAATCAGTTTTTTTATACTCCCCCTGTATGGAGGTCGCTCAATGAAGGGGGGCTCGCTTGTACCACTCCTCGTTTTTAAGGATTTTTAGGCACATTTCACAATATCTCTTGTTATCCATAACTGCACACGTTTTTACTTAGACAACCATTGTCTTTTACTTAGACAACCAACATTACCATTCACACTGTATGCGTTGCCTTTTTAGGAACTCACTGCTGTATGCATTTTTGAATAATTTTTCTGCATTTTTTATTCACTTCAAAATACGCAAATGCAAAACACAGATGTTTGTGAAATAATTTGTGTATATATGCAGAAACGCATGCCTATAAAAAATGCATGCCTTTAAAAAACACATATAGTGTGAATGGGCCCTGAGGTTTCTGCAGATTAATTGGAGTCTACCTGTGGTAACTTAACCAAATGTTGGATGAAGGGGGTATTAATAAAGGGGTAACAACTATGAAAAATGAGCTAAACCACCATCCATTTTTCAATTGTTCTACCTGTGGTAAATTCAGTTGATAGGGCATGATGTGGAAAGGCTCACATCTGTCTATAAAAGGTCCCACAGTTGACAGTTCATGTCAGAGCACAAACTGAGCACTAAGCAAAGGAATTGTCTGTAGACCGCAGAGACAGGTTTGTCTCAAGGCATAAATCTGGGAAAGGTTATTGAAAATTTTCTGATGCTTTGAAGGTCCCTATGAGCACAGTTGACTCCATCATCCGTAAGTGCAAGAAGTTTAATCCACCAATCAGGCCTATATGGTAGAGTGGCACATGGCATCCCACCGGTAGTTTGCCAAAAGGCACCTGAAAGACACTCAAATCGTAAGAAACAGAATATGTGGTCTGATGAGGGCCAGTCAGGATAAAGGGTAAAGATGACAGCAATGTACAAAGACATTCTGTATGAAAACATGCTCCAGATCGGGCTTGAACTGGTGTTTATCTTTCAGCAGGACAATGACACTAAGCACATAGACAAGATATCCAAGGAATAAATTTGCCAAAAACTCAAGTAAACTTTTTTCATGTTATAATAGTAACACCTTTCTCTCGACTAGTCACACCTTTCTCTCAACCTCAGTGTTAATTTGGCCATACACCTTAAGATCTGTCTGTCAGATATCCTTTAGATCTACCAACAACTGTGTAGTATAGGGTCCTCTGCGAATGAACACAGGTAGACTTGATTGTTTGGAAAGTCCCTCATATTACAAAGTTTTGGTAAAAAAAAAAAAGAGATCTAAAGGAAATCTGACAGAGAAATCTAAAAGTGTATTGGGGCCTTTACGCAGTTTTAGTAATTTCACTTTCATACTTTCATTTATATACTGATTACACTTATCATGAAACTTTTTAAAGCTTTGCAATAAGGAAATCTCAAAATGTTTAAGAATCCCCATACACCAGTGATGGTGAACCTTTTAGAGTGCCCAAACTGAAACCCAGGACCCACTTACTTACTGCAAAGTTTCACCATGGTCTGAATTACAGACACACACTACATACGTTGAGTTAAATAAGTATTTGATCCCCTGTTGATTTTTTATTTTACTCTGACAAGGAAATATTTGGGAGGGTTAGGGGTGCTGTGTGCATTCAGAAGAGGGAGAAGAGTGGACAGCCCAGGGAGCCAATAAACAGTTTAGTTCTTCTCTCCTCTCCCCCTTATCTGCCTCTGTGCCGACTGACAGCTTAGGTACCCACAGAGAGGGCTACAAGTTCCACCTCTGGCACGCGTGTCATAGGTTCATCACCACTGCCATACACCTTTAGATTTCCTTTAGATAGTCCCTCATATTACATGGTTATGGTCAAACAAAAGGAGGTCTAAACAATCAAGTCTACCTGTGTTCAATCGCAGAGGAACCTAGATCTACAGGATATCTGACCGAGATCTAAAGGTGTATTGCCAGCTATATGCATTTTGAAAGACATGCATATCTGCAAACACAGTTTTTCACATTACATCTGCGTTCGTGTTTTTGAACAAATCAATAAAAAAATAATCCTAGCTACGGGGAGACCCCCAGTGATCCCACCAGACCCACAGATCACCCTAAATGACCACACTATGGGAGGCCGCAACTCGCGCCTGGGCGCCATGTTGGAATTCGCCGTGCGCGGCCGGTAGTTAGAGTCGGCTGAGGCGGGTCTTCTGGTACCTGTCCAGGCCTCTGGAGCTCTTCATCAATCCGATGGGGGCCCCCTGTGGCTCATGTGCGGCTGTTGGCTTTTCCTGTTGGAGTCTGGGTAAGCTGAACACTTTAGGGGGTATCCAGCTGCCATCTTGGATTATTATTGAGGCCCTGTGTGGAGCTGCCTGTGACTAGTGGGGTGCATACATCCTACGCATTGTACTGTTACATCCCCTTACTCTGGCTCCCTCCTGAGGGTGAGGGCTAGGTTAGGCTCATGTTTTACTAGTTTGAGGCGACAAAGCTGTTGGTTTTTAGGTAGACAAGTCCCATGCTTAATGTGGAGATGGATAGCATAGCAGGCTATATTTTGTTACTGTGGGGTTGTTTTATATAACTGCTTTTTGAATTTTGTTGCATATGTGTGTTGTGTGAATGCCTTTGGTAACCTGGTTCTTTTGTCCTCTGAGGGTTTACCCACTGTGGTGGGCGAGTTGTAGCATGGATGCCCTGACTCTTGGTGGATCACTCCAGTGGCTCCTGCATCAATGGTCGATCCTGGTGTGTACTATCTCTCTGTACCCATGAGTAATCTGCTGAGAATTGTGTCCTGGAATATCTGGGGCTTAAATTTCAAAATAAAACGCTCCTTGGTTCTCCAATTTTCAAAACACTGTAACCTGCATATAAATTTTTGCAGGAAACACATCTCCTTAGGAACAATAATATTTTCCTACGTAGACCCTGGATCCAACAGGCGTTCCATGTGACATACTCTACCTATTCCAGGGGGGTTGCAGTTCTTATTCACCGCTTATTGCCATGTTTGATTCAAAAGGTTGTCACTGACCCGGGTGGCCAATTCATTATATTATTATTAGAATTGTGGGGCACTACCTATATGGTCAACCTATATGTTATGTCCCCTTTGTTGCGGGGGACCCCTGTGACTGGGCTCAGTCCGCTGACCTCATTGAGCAGTGGTGGTGCAAGCACCCCCTGGATAAATGTTTCTCGACTACAGGAGGAGAAAGGGATGTGTGCGCAGGCCTACCTGAATACAGGTAACATGGCTGATCTTGAGGCTGCACCAGGCTAGACACAAACTTTTCGAAAGAAAAAAGGGGGGGGGACATGAAGAAGTGGTGTTTAACACACCCACATCCTCACCTCCCATTGTGAAGACTAGGGACTTCGGGACTTTAAAGGCACCAAGAATACTAAACTTTATCATTAAATAACATTTGTTAAAATGTATTAGCAGCGTTTAGATCAGTAAGTACAACAGTAGTAAATGGATACGGTATAGTCAGCAACAATAGTATAATATAGCATAATTACATTGATTAGACAAAACGTATTGAATATATTGGCACATTCATAACCAAATTCACAGTGTACAAGGAATAC
>CM070035.1:110142567-110186540 GCA_036250615.1 Ptychadena robeensis | reverse complement strand
CCCGGACACATACACATCCCCCAAGCAAGAAAACCCCAGTGAAATAAGAACTACACCTACCCCAACATGGAGGGAGTTCCCCCGCCATGACATCCCCATTGACCGGACGCATCCCATCCCGTGAGGATGACATCTCACGTCACATCCGATGGTGACGTGAGATGTCATCCTTCGCTCCCTCCCTGTGGGGTCTCGCCCCATCGAAGACGAGCTTTCAGCGCACCCTAGTTGATCCATACCTTATATGCAGTTTGTGAGTACATACAGTCATTTGCTCGTATAGAGCTATTAACGGGTTATATATTTACCTCTGTACCTTTAATATCGTGAAACTGACAACATAATTTACAGAATATCTCCTGAAGAAGCCTAACGGCGAAACGCGCCGAGAACAGTGTTGCCCTAAAGCTCGCTCAAACCTGTATTCCTTGTACACTGTGAATTTGATTATGAATGTGCCAATATATTCAATAATGAATATATCTATTCAATGTAATTATGCTATATTATACTATTGTTGCTGACTATACCGTATCCATTTACTACTGTTGTACTTACTGATCTAAATGCTGCTAATACATTTTAACAAATGTTATTTAATGATAAAGTTTTGTATACTTGGTGCCTTTAAAGTCCCGAAGTCCGTATTCTTCACAATGGGAGGTGAGGATGTGGGTGTGTTAAACACCACTTCTTCATGTCCCCCCCCCCCCTTTTTTCTTTCGATATGTATTCATTTATGGGATGTGGCACAAAAACATATTACGGGAATGGGTAGTTGGAATGCTCTCAATATTTAGACACAAACTTTTCCTGAAATTCTCAGACTTGGTGCATTGTGCGGTACGTAAACTCTCTTAGGATTTCTTTGAGAAGGGTGATAAGAATGCTAAATTGCTGGCCATGATGGTAACTGATTTTCTCACCCAGACTGTGGTCTCCTGTGTGTATGACGATGGGGGTGCCTGCAGATGGTCATGGGCGCTTTTGTTTCCTTTTTTGAACATCTGTATAGACCTCCCATCCATCACTAAGGCCCTGGCATCCCATTTATCCTAAGTTTTACAGACTGTTATTGACCCGGATCAGACAGGTTTTATGCCACAGATGTCCACTGACACTAACCTGCAGAGGGTGTTCTCCCATTTGAGTGCCTCTATTCCCTAAACAGGCAGTAAGGTTTTGGTATCTCTGGACATAGCAATGGCCTTTGACTCTGTGGGTTGGCGATTCTTGATGTCTGTCTTCACATGGGCTTGTCCCCACAGGCCAATTTGGGCTGTCTCCACTTAAGTGTCTGCCTGCTTTGAATCTCTCCCACATTTTGCCTGTGGGGACAAGCCCTTAGATGGAACTCTATCCTCTTTGGCAAACACCTGGCAGAGGTCCGAATTGGCACAGATCTTTCTAGATTTTTTCCACTGTGTAGGGGTGCCATCTATCCCCTGGCTATTGACCTCCATTCAGAGGGGAGGTTGAGGGGTATCGGGCTTGGCATCCTTGAAGAGAAGGTAGCACTTTACGCTGACGACTTGATTCTTTTCCTGGAGGATGCAGACGCCTCTCTCAGGGGAGCCCGGCAGATCCTAGACTGTTTCGCTTGTGTCTCCGTATAAAATAGAATTTAAGCAAGTCTTACAAGGCTCAAATATTTAGGTATATGGCTCTCTGCATCGACATCGGATTTCATTTCATTAAACGTGTCCCCCCCCCCCCAACTAATTTCTCTTAAAAGTAGATTTCTGATCCGCAACTCACCAGTCTGGATACCCAGAGCATTTTTCAAGAATACAGACTCCTTGCTTCTCTGCTTCCTTTGGAATGGCGGCCCTTCCAGGCTTAAACTGTCCATTCTTCAGCTTCCCTGGTTGGATTGGCCCTCCCAAACTTTTCACACTACTGTATTTTCCAGACTATAAGACAAACTTTTTCACCCCCAAAATCTGGGGTGAAAAGTACCTGCAACCACCTGCAGCCGTTTGGCTCCCCACCAGCTCTCCCGGCAGGTGGGAGATCTGAACACAGCTGGCTCTCCCATCTGAACTGTATACGTTATATTGAGCTGTCTTCCCAGCTCAGCTGATATCTGACAGCAATAGAGATGGTCGAATTTTTCGACTTGCTAATTTTGTGAGCTGATTGCAAAGCCCCTGAACATGGTATCCTCGCTGGAGATGTAGAGAAGGGTTGGAGGAACATTTGAAAAAAAAAAGGTTTGCTCTAGCACATGTAGTTTTTGCATAAATTAAGTTCAAAGTTAAAGTCGAAATTCCGATTTTCGAAATTTTTACTTGACTTTGAACTTAATTTGTGAAAAAACTATTTGTGATAGAGACATACTTTCTTTTTTGGAGTATACCCCCAACCCTTCTCTACATCTGCAGCAAGTTTGGTGATGATACCGTGCTCAGGGGCTTTGCAATTAAGTCGAAACCGGCGAAATGGCATCTCTAGACAGCAACGTGATGACATCGGACTGCTCGAATATCAAGCCGCCTGTATCCTGCTAAACCACCTCGTGCTGAACCTCAGCCCGAGTTAACTAGTGAGAGACTCACCTGTCTGCCGGATTCCCATGATGGTAGGGAGCATCAGCATGTATGAAAGTGGTTAATTGTTTTTTCTATGTTAAACACATTTCAAAAACACCAATAAAAAGTTTGCATGTGGAAACGCTGCATTTTTAAAAACGCTACGCTTGTAGTGTAAATGGTAGCATTGGTTTTCTATGAAAAAACGTAACACATATATAGTGTGAATGGGCCCTAAAGCAATGAGAATATTTTAAACTTGTGGCACAGATATGTCTATATTATCTTTTAATTTGACTAAATCACTAAGTCAACATTGCTTTTAAAAATGGTTCCAATGCATTGTTTTTTAGGAGCAGGAGAAATATGAACATGAAGAAAAAGCAAACAAAGCAGCTTGGAGAAAAACTATTTTGAATAATCAACAAAAGTAAGATACAATGTATTGTGTTTTCCTTGTATTGTTTTGCTTTTTAGGAACTGTTTAAATATTGTTTTGTTTTTATGAAACTGTAGTATGCATATTAGATTTACATCAAAGTGAAATGGGTGTCATGTGCATACTTGCCTCTGTAATACTGCTGGTCGCATTTTTTTTTAAAGAGTACACATTTTTTTAAAATTTGGGGGGGTGAAAAGTGCATCTTATACTCTGAATAATATGGTAATCACTCCCATCAGAATTTATTTCTGAGAACAATGGTATTCATTAATTGGTAATATGCATTTTTACCAGGTATATATTACCGTTATTAAGCTAATTGTACTCTGCAAAGGCAGGAATCTAGATAGCAGTATAGCTCAGCATATTAACCGCCCTAGCGGTCAGGACGGCACCATCTCGTCCAGCACTGCTACTCCCACTATCGCACTGGACGGCACCATCGGGGCTCCGGCAGCGCATACTTACAGTTCTGCACTGTCCTGGTGTCCCCGATGTGACAAGGCTGCCAGCATGCCTCTGTCTTCTCCCCCCCCCCTCCGAGTGATGTGATGACGTCACATCAGGGAGGCGGCAGGAAATTTGAAAGTACATTGCATGAAATCAGTTTTCTTTGTAGAAAACTTATTTCAAAGTGCTTCTATGTACTAAATCTCACCCAAATAAACAGTCTCTGGTGCCCCAGATGTGCCCATTTGCAGTAACTCTCTTTTGCCTGGTATGATTTTACCACATCCATCACACCAGGTTAGAGAGGGATAACTGCAAATGGGCACTTCTGGGGCACCAGAGACTTTATTTGGGCGAGATTTAGTACATAGCCGCAAAGCTTTGTGCCTGATTTTTGTGTTTTCTCATTAAATTTATATAAAAAAAAAATTATTTGACAGAATTGTTTGTTTGAAACATTATTATATTCAGGATGTCTATTAGACCCTTGTATGGACATATTTTGGGAAGTAACAGGCCTACAACATAAAGAAAAATTTACCATTGAAGTCTATGGTGCGCTTTTGGTACAGAAATCTGGACCTCAGCAGTGCGCTTGGGAGGTTAACATTTGATAAATATTTCATTCCAAAAAACAAATATAATCTCAATAATGAATTAAACTTTGAGGGGCTAACTCTGACATCTTCCCAATTTAAAAGCAGACACTCTTTTGATATTATCATACTAAGAGAAGTACCCGTGAAGGTTATGGTGAGAAGGGATGAACGGAATCAAAAAGCCCTCAACTCGAGCAGTGCATAGCACAATTAAGCCTTCTTAAAACAAAAGGTATTTACACGGCCCAATCCAGCACAAATCCCAAAACTTTAGGTGGAAGCCCTCGTTTTGGGACAGTGGGCGGAGCCATGCAAATTATTTATTTTCGCCCCATCAGCCAAATGCACATCCAGAAACCGCTGGTGTACAGTGCAAATATAGCCTTTTTGGTACAGAGCCATTTATTCCAAACTGCATACAGCTGTTTCAGGCTACTTGGCCATAATCAGTGCAGTGCATGGAAACCATGGCTCTATGGTGTGGGGATTATCATACTGTAATATATGTGTGCAGATAAAATATAAAATGTTTTTCTAAAACAAACTATACACCTGGCTGGCTATAATGAGTAGAATATACTCAGGGGTGTACATAACTTTTTAGTGAGCTCCTCAGATGAGTACCAGAAGTTGGTGTTTGGTACTCACCCCATTTTGTAATGTGGTCTACCTCAGGTTATAGGGACTTAAATGCATATAAATACATAAAAATATCAATTTATACAAAACCATTCAAGTGCATTCTGAGATCATTCAGTGCTGTTTTCTATACAGTCTCCTTTGGCCAACACGTTTCGCCTACCATGGAAAATAGAAAACAAATTCCCTTCTTACCATATTTTTCGTACTAGACGCACCGGACCATAAGACGCACCCAGTTTATAGGGCAGGAAAAACAGAAAAAAACGATTTAATACGTTTTTACATCAATTGGGTTAATGCAATGTATTTAATGGATGCAATATTCAATTCAGCCAGTAGGTGTCACTAGCAGCAGTACACTCTCAGCAGAACACGTCATACTTTACACTGATCTGCAGGAGGAAGGGGGGGGGGTCTTTCTCCTTCTCTCCTTTGCTCTCAGTCTCTGCCGATGTTTTTGTGTCTGTGGGGGCTGCAGAGTGATTGCAGTTCCCACAGACAGGAGAGAGATATAGATGCCAGTTCATCTATATCTCTCCATTGCCTATGCCAGTTCAGGGCTTGCATAGGCAATTGCACAGTTCAGATGGGAGAGCCGGACATCAACCAGCATCTCACATCTGACAGCTCCTCCAGCTCCCCGGCTAATCTCCGGGAGTCGCACATTTTCACCATAAGACACACTGCCCGTTTCACGCCGTTTATAACGGCGCAATACGGGCAATCAAGGCAGTGTACAAAGTACACTGCCTGTCAGTCTCTCCCGCTCTCCGGGGCTCTTCACGCAGCCGGTGTCATTATTGATACCGGCTGCGTGAGTGGGAAAGCCGGCGCTCCTCCATTAACATGGAGGTCTATGGGCCCCCCGGAACCCCGGAAATGCTGCAGCGATTAAGACAATCGCTGCAGCTTTCCAGGGAGGCATCGGGTCGCCCCGATGCCGGCTTCCCCTGCGGTTGGGACGACCCTGAACAGCGAACAAACAGGGTTCGTCTCAACCGCTATGGAGGTTAATATATAAATATAATAATTATAAAACTTTTTCACTTTCTAAGCAAACATGAGTGAACATTTTAATAAAAAGTATGATCGCAGAGATCCAATGTTTTCCAATTTATGTGAAAAGGTACACACCATATTGTGCCATTGGGGGAGTTCAGCTTTAGAACTTGAATTTTTTTTATAATAATTATATTTAAATATTATTTACTATATTAAACTTTATTCACCTAAAGATGGGTATTTTATGTATTTTTCACACCATAGGACGCACCCTCCCCCCTAAATTTTGGGGTCTTTGTCTTATGGAGCAAAGGTGTGACCACCCTCGGCCGTTCGCTCCCACCCATGCCTATGATCTTCTATCAATAGGCATAGCTGGTGGCGGAGGAGCTATCAGGAGGCGGATCTTACATATGTAGTTTGTTGTTTTATGTTAACGGAGTCACACTTACATCTCTCCCATCTGGCTTTGCCGGTGTGTGGGAAAGCTGGACTCATGCTGCCAGCTCTCACACACAGTCAGACCACTCTGTTAGTCAGCCAGCCCAGCTTATTACACAATGTGTAGGAAATATCGGCCTGTGTCTGTGAGGTCACATTTTGGAAGTTTTTTTTCTTTTTTATAGGCTTTTTCAGCGTCTGGAAACAAAACTAAAGGACATTTCTAAAATTGCTGGTGATGTAACACAAAAAGTCTCTTTGTCACAAGGAATGGAACGAAAGAATGTTATTCAACATATTCGCAATATGTACAAAATGGATTTAAGTGCAAGTCGACATTGGCAAGAACTTGTTCAGCAGCTAACTCATGACAGGTTAGTACCCAACAAAATACAGTTATACTGTAATTTTTTCCAAAAATGTGTAAAGTGACCCTGTCATTAAAAAAAGCAATGCAAACAAAGTTTTACCTGTATCGCTAGGGACCCAGGTTTGAATCTCGGCCAGTGCGCTGGGGTCTGCAAGGAGTTTGTATGTTTACTCCATGTCTGTGTGGGTTTCCTCTGTTTCCTATGATTTGCTCCCACACTTCAAAGACATACTGGTAGGTTATTGGACTACCCCTCCTTAGACTATGACATTTAGTAGGGACATTAGATTGTGAGATTCAGGGCCTTTTCACACTGTATGTGCTGCATTTATGGTGACACAGCACTTTTGCATTAACCTCCCTAGCGAACTGCTGAGGTACAGTTTTCTGTACCAAAAGCGCGCCACGCTTCAGCTCATACACTTATATGGAAAGGGTTAGTAGCAACAGACTGGTGCCATGCCGATAGACTACCATTCTGCAAAGGACCCTCTCTGAGAGACGGTGACTGTCAGCAGACATGTGTTTGCAGAAAACCCAAAGAGTTGTCTTCCTGAATTTCAATGCAAATGATATGCAAATTTGGAACACGGTGTTCTCCCATATTTTTAACGTTAATGGGTGAAAATATAACTCAAGAAGCAACTGTAGCTGTAGGTAACAGCTGAGAGCTGAGGTTTGGGAGTGGAGAGGGTTCTACCTGCAGTGATTAGTCAAAGCAGCTGGACTTCCTTCATAAATCCCTTACAAACACAACATATTTTAATGGTTTATACTGTATGTAAATCTTGGAAATATTTCTTGTAATTGGTTAATTCTTCTGCATTGGGACTTCCATCAAATTGGATATTAACATGTGTTTAGATAAAGCAAATGGTATTTAAAATGTACTCAAGTAACTTAGAACTTTTAAACAAAAAATTTTTTATATACCAGTGATGACATATCCATGTATTTATAAGAAGACAGTAGAAAGAATATAAAATTACCTAGGATTTGAGAATACTAGATCTACAGGCATTAGGCTTTATGCTGGCAATTCATTACATATTTTTTTTTTTTCAAGATCTGTAAGCAGTTTTACAGAGCAAGGGCCTGGCTGATTTAATACAACCTAGGACCTCAAGACTTGTTCTAAAGTAGATGTATACAATAAGATCAGCAGTTTTAAAGCACACCTATACTGAAAAAAAACTGGATTTAAAAATGACTTCAAACTGCGTTCAAAGCTGGATGATCCTCATCAGTCGCACCACCTCCATCCTTGGTTGTGATAAACAAATCAACATTCATTGGTGCCTATTTGTTTAATCCTTTATTTCATAGTAGAGCTTGCAGCAATTTCTGCTTGTGCAAAAGCAGCCGATGGTTTGTTTTGTTTACAGGCCAAAGAAACCTGAGAGGGTACCATCATGAAGAGAATCATGTAACCCTGCCTAAGCCTTCTATGCACCCGGCAAAGGCCGATAGAAGTAACTGTGTCTGGATGTCACCGCAGGGACAAATTGAAAAATTACAATTTTAGAATTTGCATTTGCCTATTTTGTCCGACACCCTGAATGTTTGTTTGTTTTTATTTCTTTTTCTCTGTAGGCAGTATAGGTTTACTTTAATATTAGTTTCTGGCTTGTTAAATTAAAAATCTCCTTACTCATCACAGTGTTCATACTGACTTTCTCTAGAAAAGGAATCTTTATTGATAAGCAATAATATATATATTAATTTTGACTGGCTGTAGGATAGAGGTTTACAATAGCAAGTACAAATGGTGTCTCCTAATAAACCGTATGATATAATTTTTTTGGTTCTCATTTTTTAAGGGCTGTTTGGTTTGACACAGAGTCTTACCCTACCTCTTATCAGCTTGATCCTACTGAGGGCCCAAACAGGGAAAGGCGTCGTTTACAAAGGTGCTACTTAACCATTCCAAACAAATACATTCTAAAGGACAGGCAAAAGAAAGAAGGTGAGTTAATGAGTACTCTGTAAACTTTATATATAACTGTAAGAATTGGCAAAATCTATATGGTATATTGTGCCTAAAAACACGTAGAAACCTTTTAATACCAAAAAATAATACTTCAATTCAGAGTTGCTGAGATAATAGTAATACCAATACACTGTGTGTGCTTTAAATGAACACTTTTTACAAATATATGTACACACACACAAGGTTGTGCAATACATTGATGTTCAGAAATATGTTAACTATGTATCCTTGAGCCAAAAGTCAAATTTAAAAGTTTCATAATCCCTATGCTACCTACATGCACAAAATATTACTGATTGGCTTTTGGAGAAATCATATTATCATGGTTTAGAGCACTTACTAGACCCATCAACTTAGCTCTCTTAATGTGTGAGTTGATTCATAATTATTTCCTCATTTGTATGTATGTTTTTACCGAATTTATGTTGCAAAATATAAAAAAAAGGCAATCTATGTCTGACAATTTACAAACCACTCAGTCTACATTTTCATTAGACTGTCATCTCCATTTTCTAAGTTATCAGGGTAGTTTTATTTTAACTGAGACACAAACTTCTATACAGCAAGGCCTGTAAGAAGACACATTCACACTTAACATTAAATTATTTTCCTTCAATGGGTGGATTACCTGGATGTGTTTAATTTTGGCCTGACCCAGTTTCTATGCACCACCACAGGAAAAGCTTAATTAATATGATGACATTATTCTGTTTTAGTCTGCGAAAAATAAAGTGCAAAGTAGGTATTGTTTGCCACAGTTTTTTTTTTTTATAAAATCACTTTCCTAATCTTTATTCTTGATTTATCTGATTAGAAGATGTTAACATGGCTAAACATATTTTCTTTGTGCTGTCAAAATTGTGTTTTATTTATATGCTTTGTCTTTCTTTTTACAGAAATTGTTAAGCCTCCTTTAGCTTACATATTTGAAGAAAAAACACATTCTTCCTTATCTTCAACTGTAAAAGAAAAAGCTGCAAGTGAATTAATAAGGTAGTGATTATATACTTCCTTGTTTTTTTTCTCAGATTAGTGACTTGCTATTTCAGCCACAGTCAACAAAAGTACTTTAAGACTTTTCATCGTGTCCTGCAGTTTATAAGGCACTTGCTGGCTATTTTTCAAACTTGGCATTTCTTTATGTACAAGTTGGTTCTTTGAAAACCTCCACTTTCATAAAAGTGTTTAGACCCAATACAGTGATACAAAAGGAAAAGTCAATATTATTATTTTAATTTACGGATGAGTCAACTTAGCAATCACATTTTTCATCAATTTTGCTGAAGATTAAGAGAAGGGTTGTAGGAACATTAACAAAATAATGCTCATATAGTTTTGAATAAATTAGATTCAAAGCAAGTTACCTATAAACCTATATTAGACTTTGTCTGGTTATCCATAGTAATACAGACTTTATAACCTATTACAGTCAGGTCCATAAATATTGGGACATCAACACAATTTTAAAATCTTTAGCTCTATACACCACTGCAGTGGATTTGGAATACAAAAAAACATAATGTGCTTTAACTGCAGATTTAATTTGAGGGTGTTTACATCCAACTCAGGTGAATTAAACAGTTAGCATATATGACTCCCACTTGTTAAGGGACCAAAAGTAATGGGACATGGCGTGGGCATCATTTATGACACTACCTTAAAGCAGCTCGAGAACCGCAAGTGTAAACTTAGCCTTAATCTGCAAATTGTAATTGGGATAATGAGGGGATATCACACACCTGGCATAGAACAGCTGAGAAGCCAATTGTCTTACGCTTATGGTCCCTTAACAAGCGTGAGGCACATATGCAAACTTTTGTAATTCCTACACCGTTCACCTGATTTGGATGCAAATAACCTTACATTAAAACTGACAGTCTGCAGTTAAAGCACACTGTGTTTGTTTCATTTCAAATCCATTGTGGTATCCATTATGTGTATGTATAGAGCCAAAATTGTTAGAATTGTGTCGATGTCCCAATATTTATGGAGCTTACTGTATATCAGATCCCATGTTGTTTCCAACAATGTTGTTTTGTCTCTGAAAAATATTTTTCCCCAGATATGGCATCTTTTGTCCCTGGAAAAAGGGTGTTATTGTAGCTATTGTTGCACTGCTAAGCAAACCCCAGATTGTTTTCTGCTATGTCATGTACAACATAAACTATCTTTATTCCTGTAAATTTTTTGATTATATTTCAATCCAGGGTCAATCGAAGATGCATTAATGTAGCCCCATCCAGAGAAACAGTTGGAGAGCTCCTATTAGGTGAGTGGATTTAAATAATAATTCTATGTTTAAAAAAATATTATTTAGCATCAAACCCTCATGTAAAAGTAAAAATGTTTCATCTGACGAGCAATGTTCATTAGATAAAGGGAATTTCTTTTTACAAAAAATAAATAAGCTTGCCTCCCCTTTATTCCTGTCTTTCTGTGCCAGTGCTGCCTCAAACGTCCTGTTAAAGTGTCTAGGCAAGGGAACTACATGTCCCACATTTTCCAGGATCACTTGTGCAAGTTTATTGCTGCACAAGCATCTGTGAAACAGTGATTCGGGCATGTGCATGCAGTGGCTACTTATGTGTTCCCATACAGTCCCTATATCTAAGGTAGCCACAGAAAAACAGCAAGTTCCTGTTGCACATATTTAGGCTGCTTTTAAACCAACGCAGTAAGTGCAAAGAAACAAATATGATACATGTTTACAATTGTGGGGGGTGGGGAAGGGGGGCGTTCGTGAGCACTCAAACATGATGGCTGCTTGCTAGAAGTGCTCTGCGCCAACTGGTCATGTGTTCATCACTGGAGCTTTCCTTTTTCCTCCACCCCCTGCTGGGGAAAAACATGTGTGCAGCCCGCTCACATAGCCGCATCTACACCGCACCAAGTGTCCAAGATTGCGGCCATAACTCACACAGCACCGTAGCAGTACCGTCACAGGAGCTGAGTGAGCAGCAGATAAATCCTGTCTGTATAGTGTCCCTGATGGTCTGCTGGATGGCAACATGAGTACTGCTGCTGTTACCTGCAGAGTTGCTGTGCTGCTAGATAACTTTAAACTACTCCTTCAGTCAAAGCTGGCCACTGCAACAGAAAAACTTGCTTCTAGCCTGTCTAAAGAAATCAGGGAGTTTTGTTCCCATATTGATATGGTGGAACAGAAGGTGGATGATATTGTCACTGTAGTGGACTCCCATGAATGTGACTTGGATACTCTTAATGCAAAACTGTTCTTTGCATTAACTTTACTGAAGTACTTGGAGAACCGTAACAAGAGGGGTAAATTCCATATAAGAGGTCTGCCTAAACACACAAAAGCTCTACCATTACCGTACTCCTCCAGGAGCTGACCCACTTTGTTCCTTTGGAATGCTTGGAATTAGATTGTATCCACAGGGCACTCTGCCCCAAATGACTGGATGGCCCTCCCAGGGACATTGGTGTCACGCTGACCTACTATGCTACCAAAGATGCGGTTATGCCTGCACCCTTCTCAAGCGTAAATTACTCAAGCCCTATCTTGCCATGTTACAGCATTATCATTTCCTGGGGTTTATTAGACATTGAAGTCTTATATGCTAGTAGAAGAATTCTTTCAGAAATTATTTTAGGAAAGTAATTGTTGTAGATCAGTTCTGTGAATTTAGGATCCATACTGCTTTTGGGGGAACCCACACTAAGGAGACATTGGCATGGCTATAGAGTACAGCTTTTTTTATATGTTTAAGGGAGGCTTGTCAGGATTGTCAGAGTTCATCCTGGTTCATGTAAAGGGTAAGGTAAGAGACCTATACCTAGAAGGATGAAGCTGGCTGTCCCAGAGCGCTGATTTTGCGCACCCAAAAGGTAGCTGGTTCTCTAGTTTGTGAAGTACCTGACTGCCCCATATCCGTTAAAACTAGTTTAGCTCTTAAACAACATAAACAATAACTAAACATGCATAGTTAATAGTATGCGTATATAAATCAAACCTGTTTAAAATACTGTACCTAAAAAGAGAGTATGCCCCTTGCATTATGGTAAAGAATTTAGAATATCTAAGCCTCTGACATCAAAAGTAATATAGTGAAAACATTTCTAATGGTTCCCAGTTTACCATTTTCCCTCTCTGACTTCCTTTTATTACACGGTCTCTGGTGTAAATGGATCGCAAGTGTGTTAAACTTATATTGCTCTCTTCACATACTGGTCACTGTAAGTTCAGCATGGCACCTCATGGCAACAAACACTTCAAGGATTTGAAAAAAGAAAAAATTTGTTCTACATCAGTGGTGGCCAACTGAGTTTGATATGGAGGGCCACAAGTGTGTCCCTCTGCATCACTTAAGGGCTGCACATAACATTTGCAAATTTATACTGATTTCTAAAAGCATTTTTTAATGAAAAAAATGAAATCAGGCAGAGTTAGAAGACATTATTTTGATTGTTTAATATCAAAACTTGTTTTAAATTATACTTCAAGCTGTAGGAAACACTGTAGAATGGTAATGCACATGTTGTGTCATATATATCATGAAAAGTTATATGCTTCATATATATCATCAAAGCCTTTAAATCTTTGATTCAAATGTGATGTGCCATTATTCTGAGATTATGTGCCACAATATATATTATACAATCATTCCCCATTCGTTCAGTGGAATAGTGGCAGCATAGGAAATGACCTGCTCCAGCTCATATCCATGAAAGGTGTTGCCGCACAGGGTCACTGGTGGAGCATTGTGTAATTGATAGAAGTAATAATGACAATTAGAAACAACGTGGCAGCAGAAAGTTACAGACTTGGTAATTTAGAGGAAACAGCTGTGTAATCAGAGCAGTGACGAATAATGCTGGCCACACACGGGTAGATTCCTGTGCAATCGACCGTCGTTCAATTACAGAGTGGTAATCGTGGGTCAAACCTATGGTAATCAATATGCACCACATGGGCACATCAATTACCGTACAATGTGGACCCGGTTTGCTGGTCCCCCGGGTCTCTCCTTTCCGTAGCCTGAGAAGCAGCCAGCTTCTCCAGGTGGGGAAAGCAGCCTGCCTGCAGCCAGCACCCCCCCCTCTTCTGGCAGAGCTGGGTCCGTGTTGGCCAAGCCCCCTTCACACACAGAGCAGCTAGCTGAACACACAACTTATGTGTGCGGCTCAGCTGTCAGCCCGTCTATTACATTGGATGAGCACAATAGGATCATGGAATGCTCACTTTGCCAGCAATATCTCAGTTCATAAAATGTTGTCCCTGCTAGATATTCTAGTAGACATGTTAAACTAAAATCTAGACAGGCGGTGTCAGACCACATAACATTACAAAGCGGACCTATCTAGTACAAAGTTAGTATTTGTTACTTGATCAGTAAATGTAGATCTCCATATTGATACCTATAAATAGAGCTGTATTTATGTGTAATAATAAGGTGGACCAATATTTTTATGCATAATCGTATTCAAACAAGCTAATGGCTCCTGGTTAAATATTTATTTCTTTTGTAGGCAAGTCTGGAATGTATTTTGTAGAAGACTCTGCACCTGATGCAGTGGAATCCTGTGTAAGTAAATGTCATCAACCTATAAACAGACACATTAGACTTTCCTGGCAAATTTCTAAAACCAAAAACAATACAGTTGCAAGAAAAAAGTATGTGAACCCTTTGGGATTACGTGGAGTTTTGCATGAATTGGTCCGGTCATAAAATGTACTCTGATCTTCATCTAAGTCACACCAATAGAAAAACACAGTCTGCTTAAAAAATACTACACGCACATTCTATGTTTTCATGTTTTTATTGAACCTAACATGTAAACGTTCACAATGCAGGGTGGAAAATGTATGTGAACCTTTGGACTTGATAACTGATTGACCCTGCAATAACCTCAACCAAACGTTTCCTGTAGTTGTAGATCAGACCTTTTACAACTATCTGAAACAGTTTTGTGAAGAGGAGTGGTCCAGTGTAACAATATTCTTGGGATGTCTGGTGGGAATTGCTCTCTTAACCTCCCTAGCGATATGCCCGAAGTCAGTTCGGGCAAAGGGACGCTGCAATTATCGATACGCCCGAACTGACTTCTGGCACATAGTGAGAGCTCACCTGCTCCACCACCGCCATCTTCTCCCTTCTTCTCCATCTTCTTCCGGGTCCCAGAGTGACGTGTGACGTCATGGAGGCGGGACCCAGTCTTAAAGAAAAAAAAAAATTTTTTTTTCTTTTTTTAAATCTTTTTTTTTTTACTTTTGAGCTGGATTATAGAAATGTCTTTCTATAATCCAGCTCAAAGTGGATCCCGCTAGCAGAAACGCTCGCGCTGAGCGTTTCTGCTAGATGGATATTACTTTGGCTGCAAACGAGCCGATCCGAAAATAGCCGAGGTCTCCGGCTATCTCCGTGATCTGCGCTCGTGTGCCGATGACGTCATCGGCCGGCGGGAGATTTAAAGGTACAGAAATTTTTTTTTTTCATTTTTTTTACATTTGTTTTTATTTTGATTGGATTGGATAAATGTTTTATCCAATCCAAATAAAAAAAACAAGTGTAAACTTATAAAAAATAAAAAACACACACCTGGAGCAACCGTTCGTACTCGCACAAAACTTTGATCAGCCAGAGAACAAACGTTTTTCTCTGGTCGATCGCCAGTACTTTAAATGGGGACAAGGGTCCCCATCCAAAGTATTGGTTGTCAAATCGTAAATGGTGTATTTCGAACTATTGACCATGGCATGATGATGTCATCATGCTGCGGCCGATTGTTCGATAAACGCCCGCCAAGCATAGTGTCTATGGCTGGTTTAACCTCCCTAGCGTTACGCCCGAAGCAAGTACTGGCGCAGTCTGATCGTGAATCAAACTGCGCCCGTGCCGGAATCAGGCGCAACCACTGGCTCTCATTTCTACAAAGCTGCAGGCACACAGAGCCTTTCCGCCCCCATCGGCATCATCGGTGACGCTGATGGGGGCAGAAAGGCAAAACACTGTATCACTTTTGGTACAGAAATCTGCACCTCAGTGAACCGCCAGGGAGGTTAAGGTTCCCGTCTAAAGTATTAGACCAATCTAAAAATGGCTTATAATGGTTTATCGATTTGGCGGCCTATTCCAGCCCTTAAACTTTAGATCGGCATCTGATTTTTCGACCGACCATCGTGAGTGCGCACAGCAGTTATTCGGCTGACAAATCGTGTTAATATCGAATTGTTTGTGGGGGGCTTAAGCATGTGCCAGAGATTTCTGTAAGTCTTTAGCTGACAAGAATTCTTCTTTACCGAATTAAGCATTCTGTGTTGTGTTCTTGCAGTCATCTTTACAGAACAACCATGCCTAGGGATAGTAGCAATAGTGCTAACCTTTCTCCATTTGTTGACATTTGTAGTCTGTCTTACTGTGGACACATGGACATCAAGGCTTTTAAAGATGTCAACAATTCTTGATCATAGGTCTTCTGAGAGCTCTTTTCTGTGAGGCATGGTTCACATCAGATAGTGCTTCTTGAAACCAGTAAACCCAAAACTGGTGTGTGTTTTTAAAGGGCAGGACAGCTTTCCACAACACATCTCATATCATCACACTGATTGGACTCGAGGTTGGCTCACTCCCGGCTCCAATTAGCTCTTCGAACATCATTAGGCTAGAGGTTCACATACTTTTTCCACCCTGCACTGTGAATGTTTACATGTTATGTTCAATAAAAACATGAAAACATATAATGTTTATGTAGTATTATGTCAAGGAGACGGTGGTTTTCTATTGGTGTGACTTCGATGAAGATCAGAGCACATTTTATGACCAATTCATGCAAAACTCCACGTAATCCCAAAGGGTTCACATACCTTTTCTTGCATCTGTAGTTAGGCTCTGTTCCCACTTGATGTAAGGTCTTTGCCTTGCTGTTAGTTTGATACCCCAATCTACATTTTTTTTAAAGCAGGAAATACCATTTTAGGGTAGTATGCTAACTAGCTGCCTAGTAGTGACTGGGGAAGGTGTGTTATAATGGCACCAGCACACACAGTTCATTGCCATGTGTTGTTGAAACACACCTTTCTGCAGAGTAATAATTTTTTTGATTCAGATGTTATTAGGGCTCATTTGCATGGGCAGCAACCAATTTCAATCTCTTGGCCTATCAGGTTAAAATGGGGGTGGTTATAAATGCCCCCACCTCTCTGTGCATCTGCTGACTGATTGCAGCCTGGGAAATGACATGTAAATCTGGCCTTATTGAAAAATGGTTTGCAAGGCATATTTATTTAAAGAAATGTTTAGAGAGAATAATGGGGAGGAAGACTGAAATACACATATCCTAGAATTATGTGCCACACCCCTAATTAAATAGGGAATGAACACTGAGAGACCGGTACAGGGGTCAAGATTCCCCCTACGGATTTGGAGGGGGAATCTTGACCCCTGTACCGGTCTCTCAGTGTTCATTTAAAGAAATGTATTTACTCTTGACAGAATAATTTCTTTCAGGGCATCAAATGTCACAATATACAATATACCCACTCATGTTTCTTCTGTTCATGTTTTTTTCTGTCCCACTCCCTTAATTGCAACCTGGGACCACATTAAAATCTCTATCCTATTATCTGAATAATTACAATTTTAGAGTTAAAAAGCACGAAATAACAAGAAAAGCCAAAACAAAATCTCAACTTCTCGCCATGCTATATACCTAATCTATGATTTTTACAGTGCTGCTTCAATTATTAATGTGTTTGTTTTTTTTACTTTTCACCCACTGTGAATACACAAATAAGAACAAAATAAAACATGTTAAAGTGTGCACGCAAATTAGATAAAAAAGGGAAAACCAAAAATCTCAAATTGATTCAACCACTCTGGTATTGATTCCAACATTCTGGTATTCGACACTATCCATTTAAGATGCTGTCTGTTGGACATTCCAATTGAACATTCCACCCTTATGATTCACCATTGTGACCTAGAAGTGCATAAGTAAGTAATGTTTGGTTGTTCTGTATAGCCTTGGAAGTAAGTACAATGTAGGTTTTTGATAAAATTAGATAGCATATTCATTATTTTTAATAATGATTTTTTTTCTTTGTTTTGTCAGTCTCTTCTTGGTGAATCAGAACCTGCTTCATTTTCCTGGACTTATGAAGAAGTTAAAGAAGTTCATAAGCGCTGGTGGCAGCTTCGAGACAATGCAGTAGAAGTTTTTTTAACAAATGGAAGAACCTTGTTGTTGGCCTTCGACAATACTAAAGTATGCATATTATGTTGCTATTAATTGTTCTGTCTAATCTTTATGCTGAGTGATATGTGTGCTGGAAGAGAAATTTAAGGTCCTAACTTTCCTATCTTGATTTTTATCTTTTGACATTCTTTTTATGGCAATAACAGCTAATGCAGAGGTATTCCTTGCAGCATAAGGCTATGTTACCACTTAGGCGAGCAGTTGGGGGGGGGGGGGGGGGGTGGTGGTTAAAATCGCACGCGACTATTGTGGGTGTCCCTGTAAAAAAAATAATTGCCCCTTGATCACGCCCAAAGAGGATGAATGGACATGATTTGTGATTGCCTCCACGGGTTGCACAGCATGCCTGTGAGCATTGGTTAGGGCTTGCTTAATAGATGGGTTTATGCATAACTGCAATCATTTGCAGTTATCTTGATGTGTGCTGGACTCCTGAGGCACCACTGGCTTTAAATAGCTGCCGCTTTGTAATGACGGTTAAGCAGCTACTATTTTAATCCAATTTTTTTGTCTTGAGGAAACTTTCAACTGAAGAATGATCACACTTAGCTTTTCATAACTTGTAAAGGCAT
Source organism: Ptychadena robeensis (assembly GCA_036250615.1). Taxonomy (NCBI): domain Eukaryota; kingdom Metazoa; phylum Chordata; class Amphibia; order Anura; family Ptychadenidae; genus Ptychadena; species Ptychadena robeensis. The sequence continues at coordinate 110,168,285 of CM070035.1, read as the reverse complement.
TCAACAATTTTGTGCTGTTCAGCAGCATAGATCCATTGTCTTTCCCTTGCTTATAGTGGTTTGCTTAAGAATGTGGAGCATCCTTCCACATAGTGAGCCTTAAGACACAATACCATGTGTGAGTTTATTTGAAAAACAAAATATTTAATTGTAATGACATTTCAATATAATTTACATAATAGATTGGACTGTGTGTATACACAATTCAGAAGCTACATCACAATTTATTAGGTTAGCTGTGAAAAAAGATTTCCTTGGGATAGGTTCGGTTCCTGTGGAGGAGCAGTCTTCTTTGTTTGGTGTGGGGGATGTTTTTGAGGGGGGATGGATTTTTGTTGTATTTCTCTTTACTTTGTGTTGACTTATATTTTTGAGCGCTCCCTGTGAGTCTGTGGGTGACCGGTTCGTTTATTGGATGCTTGGTCCGTACTCGTTGCGGTTAGAAGATATAGGTAAGGGGGGTAGTGACCCACAGCTAAAAGGAAAATAAGACTCTTGTAGAGGCGCCCGTTTTTGAGAATTAAAAATATTTTTATTTTTGTCATTATAATCCAAGTTACATGTAACTTGGATTATAATGACAAAAATTAAAATATTTTAATTCTCAAAAACGGACGCCTCTACAAGAGCCTTATTTTCCTTTTAGCTGTGGGTCACTACCCCCTTACCTACATCACAATTTAAACTCACTCACTCTTGTACATTTATAGCTTATTGTATTCCCATGTACCTTGTTTTGCTTATTGGGCTCCCTAAATACATAATCAAGGAATAAATTGAGACTAACAATATACTGTTTTATATTTTCCTACACTGTGTTCCAGGTTTTCCAAAAGTAGGCTTCTGTAGTAGGAATAAAGTTGAATTCTTCTTAAATGTTAAATATGTTTGTTGAATTACAGTATTTAAAACAAGTTTTGTTTTCTTTTTAAGGTGCGAGATGATGTTTACCAGAAAATTTTGTCTAATAATCTTCCAAATTTGTTGGAGTATGGAAATATTACAGCTCTCACTCATCTCTGGTGTTCTGGGCAAATTACCAATTTTGAATATCTAACACACTTAAATAAGCATGCAGGACGCTCTTTTAATGACTTAATGCAGTATCCAGTTTTCCCATTTATTCTCAGTGACTACGCCAGTGAAACGCTTGACCTGAACAACACGAATATTTACAGGTGCAGTAATTGTACCTTTTTGATGTTATTCACTACTTGGCATGTATCTTCCAGAATAGGTTGTAACTTTGCTCATAGCCAGGAAGTAGTGTAGGCACCAGTATTCCTTCTGGAAAAATCCACCTGCAGGAAGTTTCCTTGCATTGCACTTTAACTATTAAGCCAAGTAATGGATGTACAGTGCAGTGATTGTTTCCATTGGTTGATGAGTACAATCTTGTACTGCATTATTTTATATAGGATTGAGAGCTGGGCTCTTTACACCATTCGCTTTTGTGTAGGTGATACTGAAGGCAATGGGGTAGCAATTTTTTTTTATCCTTAGTCATGTACAAAGTCGAATGCAAAGCATACTTTCCTTTTTATTTTTTTGCTCTTTAAGACATACTCACCCCCATCCCCCCATATAAGGAGGAAAACAACTGTGCATCCTATAGTATGACTATACAGCATGTTAAAACATAATGGGCAGAGTTTCACTCTGGGCTGTCAGCAGTGCTCCCTCCTGCCCAATCTGCTCGAACATGCTGTATATTCACTTTGAGCTTAGGTTTGCTTTTTTGGCTGCTCTTTTATATTGGTTCACATTTGTGGTATAAGTGGTATTGTCAAATTTGGGAAATAAACCTTACAACTTTGTAATTTTGTATAACATTTAAAGCCTGTTGTTTATTTGTATGAGATGTAAACAATTTTGTTGTGACTTAATTTGCCACATTGTACGCTGTATTTTTTTATGTTAGCGTTACTTTGCCCTTGTTGGGTTATACTATTGTATTTTCCATAATAAAAAAATGAATTTTTTTATTCTTATAATTGTATTTGTTTACAGGAATCTTGTCAAGCCCATAGCTGTACAATCAAAAGAAAAGGAAGACCGTTACATAGATAACTACAAGGTAAATTGTACAGTTATTTAGTGTTGATATTATGGCTATTTCCAATTAACAATTAATCTCCCTGGTGCTTTCTAAATCTGTATAGGAATTACAAACCATGTAATCTTTATTTCCCACCTGCTCTACCCTCCCTTCCACACACAATCCCAATGTCATCAATGGCACTAGGGATGTTAGTGTCTGGGACATTTAAGCCTGTATTCCTATACAGGTGAATGGAAAGGGCACCACCTTCCGCACTGTCACATAATCATTAACGTAAGGGAGGTAAATCCAGTGAGAAAACATGAGGACACCATCACTGGGGGATGGTGCAGGCTCGGCTTAAGCAACTAAGCAATCCTAAATGGGTTTTAGGATTGCCAATTTGGGTACTGTATATACTAAAGTATACAGCACAAAAAATATGCTGAAATAGCCCCCCTCAGCTTATAATTGTGTCAGGGTAAAAGTAAGGGACACTTACGCTGGTCTCCCTGCAAGTGTCAGCTGCCTCTGTGGGTGATCCGATGATTTTGCTTCTGAATTCAGTGTTCTATCTGCTGCATTCCCAAACTGGACTCCGCTGGTTAAATTTAAACTTGGACAGCAGAGCCATCTTGTGGACATTTTGTAATCTTTTTTTTTTTACTGCTGATGGTGATTTTCATTTTGAAAACTCTGACATGTAGTAGCTGCTACATTTCCCATTATACTTGGGCCAATAGGTTTTCAGTTTTTGTAGATAAAATTTGTTACTTATATACAGGTCAACATATACTCATGTATATTCAGTATTTTGTTATTTTGAATGAGTTTTGAAAATATGAAGCCTATGTTATATTGAGCTTTCATGATTTTAATCCAATGAAGGAAATGGATAGGCCAAGGAGAAACGGAATAGTGACAGAATTGTTGGCAATAATATTTAAAGGTTTAAATGACACATAAACTGTTATTTGCTCACTGCTCACTTTCACTAGACATTTTCTCTTAAATTTAGTATTTGGAAGATGAATACTGTAAAGGAGATAGAGAAGATGACCCTATGCCTCCAGTGCAGCCATATCATTATGGATCACATTACTCAAACAGTGGCACCATTCTTCATTTCATGGTCCGAATGCCTCCTTTCACCAAAATGTTTCTGGCGTATCAAGGTTTGATTGAGCTTAAATCATAATTATGATTTAATAATTTTTCAAATGGAAAATCTTAAGAAGAATTGTTTGAAATATGTAAAGCAGGAACTCTCTGTCTAGACTGGCTCATAATTTTTATATTTTATGCATTTATCTTGCAGATCAAAGTTTTGATATCCCTGACAGAACATTTCATTCTATGAATACAACATGGCGCTTGTCATCCTATGAATCTATGACAGATGTTAAAGAGCTTGTTCCAGAATTTTTCTACTTGCCAGAATTTTTAGTAAACAGAGAAGGTTAGTCATACAGCTTCAATTGTTTTTAATTTTTTCTTAGAAATGTTAATTATGTTACCCTAACAAAATAATTTTTATGTAAAATTAACACATATGCACTTCTTGGTCTTCAAGTGTGCCTAAAGTCTCAAATATGTGTCTCTAGTGTATTTGGTTAGGGTACTGTGCCTGTATGTCTTAGTCTTATGAGGACTGCTCTTGTTGCTATTTGATTACTGGTGACTGGTGAAAAAAACAAAAACTCTGCCTTTATCACCATCAGTGGCTCCACACAGAGACACAGTGCAGAACTTGCAAAAATAAATAGGCTAAAGGTGCAAACTGAAGAGAGCCTTATTTTTTGTGCACAGCTTCCAAAAATCCTCCAAAAAAAGTTTAAGTAGAAAGTTTGATTTCTCTGACAGCACACAACTGTTATGGTGCCATCCTCCAAATGATGTAACATTGGGCTTTTTAAACTGTCAGGAGAGAAAAGGAATCTGTCTATAGTAGGGAGGTTGTCATGTTAAATCAAATACAAATAAAGAGGGACTTGCAAGCTTTTAGTACCGTCATCCTGTGGAAGTTGAGAAATAAAATATGAACCTCACAGACAGGGTTGAAAGGGGGATTGCTAATTATGGAACCAACCTTGCCATTCTTGGTAGACCCCATTACAGACACACAGTCTACTTTAAATTCTCCCACACATATAGCCTCCCAATTTAAATATCTAGGTGTACTTGTGAGTTTTCCTCCGTCCTCCTATATTAAGAACAATTTGGACCCTTTACTTACCCTAACCCTTTACACAACTGAAAGTATGGATAGACCTACCATTGGATCTGATGTTTAGAGAAAATCTTATTAAGATGATATATTGCGTATTTTTTATATTTTCTCCAGCACTCCCTACCTGATACCCAAACAGAAATTCAATACCTTGCACTCTGCTTGCTCCTCCTTCCTGTGGCTGGGACGGGTTCCCCGGATTTTGAGGGAAACCCTGCCTCTGCCGAAGGAATATGCGTTCTGGTGTTCCCTTACTTCTATTATTAGTACCTGGTGATTTTTTGATTGGCTTCATCTGTCAACTGATAATGCCTGCTAATCATTAGAGTCATCCTTATAGCGCATTTGGCTCTCTGTGTTGATTGTCCTATCAAGGGACCCCCCATCAGCTACTTGTCTCTTTAATCTGCACTACTCTCTCCCTTCTGAGGAGAATTGGTCATATTTGTGGAGGGGCGGACTGGCAATTTAAGACTTATATTTCTTGCAATAAAACATAAGTGATGTTTTTCAGTAGGCCAAGCCCTTGAATTGTGCTGAATGAAAAAAAAATAGCTGATGTAAAAGACACACTTTAGCTGTGCTTTAGACATATGGATGTTTTTCTATAGGCTTTGATTTTGGTGTACGTCAAAATGGTGAACGGGTGAACCACGTTAACCTTCCACCTTGGGCCCGAAATGATCCACGGCTTTACATTCTGATTCATCGCCAAGCCTTAGAGTCGGACCACGTTTCCCAGACAATTTGTAATTGGATCGATCTTGTATTTGGCTACAAACAGAAAGGACGTGCTGCTGTTCAAGCCATTAATGTGTTCCATCCAGCTGTGAGTATGAAAAGAAAGCTCAATCCCAATAACTCAATGACAAAAAATAAGTAATTTGTTTAATCAGTTGTGAATGCATGTTTAAATTACCTTCCAACTTTTTATTTTTAGTCATTTATTTTTAGTGGTCTAAAGTTTTCTTGTTGTGATTTGACGCAAATAACCTGTTGCAGGCAATGGTAGGATAGAAAATGACCCATTTCATTACACCCCCCTAACATACATTAGAATCCCTTTTTTACTTCAGAAAATTAAAAAAAATCTTGTTTATTATTGTAAATTTGATGAATTTAAGAAATATGTAGTTTAGGTAGGTAACCCAAACTAAATGAAATAAATTTATTATGTGTGATTTTCTATCCAAAGAGATCTCAAATATCTTTACAGTGTTTAATTATTTTACACTTAATCTTACTGGTTTGTATTTATATGTCACTTGCAATTTTTTTTTCCCCAGACTTACTTTGGAATGGATGTTTCATCCGTCGAAGATCCTGTCCAAAGAAGAGCACTGGAAACAATGATTAAAACATATGGGCAAACACCTCGACAATTGTTTAACAGTGCACATGTATGCCGCCCAGGGCCCAAACTTATAGAAGGAGAACTTCCTGCTGCAATGGGACTATTAGTACAGCTTGCATTCAGAGAAAACAGAGACAGTTCAAAGGAACCTTCTTACCCTGTAAGTAAAAAATGGTAAAGAGTAAAAATAATTCAAAATTTAACCCGCTTGCCACTTTTCTGGAGTGTACATCGTGGTAGATTTTTATAACCAATAGTGTTAACCCCAAGCTACACTCGAGGTAGTTTACGTCTCTCGTTGCTGAAGCCACCTCCCTGATGTCATTGATGACACCAGGAAGGTTGACGGGGTGCCCTCACCATTCGCCTGTGTACTAATGGGTTCTTGCATCCCCAGCACCATTAATGATACATTGTTATTGTTTTTTATTTCCCATACTGCTTTTGAAAAAAATTGAAAATTATTATTATAATAATTATTATTATTATAAAATTAAACATAACCTGTCAATTTGCTGACCTTGTCAGTTTGCTCCATGCACCACTCCACATGTAGTGGAACTACACTATGTTTCTGTCTTTTTCACCACCTGCCATACTTTGAATGTTTCCATTGGGATGATTCCAACTTGCCAGGTTCTTTTTAGCTTATGCTTGCTCATGATACAAAGACAGGAAATCCACTACACCTTCCCCTGTGGAGAAATGGCCTTTTAAACTTGCCCTTCTAGAAGATTAACAGGCACAGTTCAGTGACCTCTGTTTATCTTTCTGTAACCACCTACTAACTTAACCATTGCGGCAGTAAATCCGCTGTTTGGGCGGAATAGAGGTGGTATCCTGACGCATCATTGCTGCCCTAACACCAGGATACTTTTTAAGCAGCCAGAGTGTGTGTTGGGGCCTGTATGTTGGCATAGGAGGAACCTTACAGCATTATACTTGCCAACTAAGCAGAAATAATGGCAAATAATGAATGACATTCTTGAGTAAGGGAAATACTAATGATGAAGGGTGAATTCAATTATGTTTTAAATCCTTCTTTACTATGTACTGGATGTAGATTTTTATTGACAGTGCTGTGATTTTTAAATTTGGTGTCCTGGAGAGGTAACTGGGATCTTAAGAAAACACACACACACACACACCCACCCACACACCTACCTACACACACCTTAAACTCTTGGTATAAATTGTCCTTTTTTTGTATTTTTTCTTTTTTTTTATAAAATCTACTCATTCTTTTGATAGAGTCCATTACCTTGGATAAAAAGTTTGAAATGGGGAGAATTTGTTGGCTCCCCAAGTTCTCCAGATCCTGTTGTGTGCTTCAGTCAGCCTCACGGAGAGAGGTTTGGTTCCTTACAGGCTTTACCAACTAGAGCAATATGTGGGTTGTCCAAAAAATTTTGCTTAATGATGAGCTACAGTAAGGAACAAGGTATGTTTTAGCTGTATTATGTTTTGATGCCATCAGAAAAAGCTACATTGATATTGGTGTATAGTGAAGTACATGCATGTATGTATGTATGTAAAAAACTTGAAACTTTTGTTTTACTTTTTATTTAAAATTAAAAGCATATAATTTTAATGCAAATAATTTCAGGTGTCCGCAGTATGCACAGCACCGACATTCAATGGTCAGCTATTCTCAGCTGGGGATATCCTGATAACATTCTTAGACTAAAAAGTAAACAAAGTGAACCCCCTGTGAATTTTATACAGTCTTCTGAACATCACCAGGTAATATATTTTCCTGACTTGTGAAGGTGTGCACATTTTGAAGCAAATTTAAGCAGACTCTTTATCCATTATTATGTGTTTCATTTCATAATTAATAATTAGAAATGTAGAGAATGGGTTTGTTTTAAAAGCTTGGTTGTTAAGTATGCTAGGTATTCTCTAAACTTTTAAACATGTCAATAATCACCAGTTAGCTACTGGCCTTATTTGGCATAAAGGTTTAATATTTCTTAACCATCTAACACCATTTATTGATTTGCCTTAGGTAACAAGTTGTGCTTGGGTGCCAGACAGTTGTCAACTTTACACTGGAAGCAAATGTGGAGTCATCACTGCATACTTGAATCGTTTCACTAACACAACGGTATAGCTCATGTTTTTTATTTTATTTTACTTCTAGATGAGGTCACAGCTCCTCTGCATTAGAAATGTTTCCATCTCTTCCTAACAAAGCAGTCATGTAGACTTACTTTTTATTTAAATAAACATACATTTGTTATGTTAATTTCACTTGTGTAAAGAGTTAATCATTCATTGTACATTGTATATGTCAATGTACATTTGATCAAGATCTTACCTGTTGACATAAGCTTGATTACTATGCAGTTCCTGTAAAGCTAGCCCAACATGCATCAACCTTTGCTCAATTTACTTTTGATGCAATAGATTGTGAAATTTTATTGTATACTGGTACTACCACACAGTGTAATCAATAGAAAACATTAATCCTTAAATGTCATTCCTTACCAAAGCTGTGTGTCCAGGTTGCACAAAATATGATTGGACACAGACTTATCGAAAAAAACCAAAATACCTAATCATATAGTCCAAGGATCGACTTTTACCAATGATGGTTCTTTGTTTTTATGCCTGATTTTGAACAAAAAAGTAAAGCTTCCCACAGACGTGAAGATTTCATAGTTAGATCGACCTAAAAAGATCAATAATAATCGTAATCGCAGATATATTGCATGTTAAAAAATTTGTCAGATCAATGGAATTTAATGATTATAGGACGTTATGTCGATTTAATAGTTATCGGACCTGTCTGTAAATTTTTATCGATTTAACAATAATCGAGAGTAGAATTTTTTTTAAAGATTTTTTTCTTCGTTTGAGTAACTTTAAAATATACGCCTACCCCATCACTTCTTATCAAATTAATAAAATCTTTCGATGTTCTTGGAAAAATCGATTGTATTATGATCAAACCTGAAAAAATTATTAATTATTATTAAACAAATTGATGTTCGATTAAAAAATAACTAACTTTATTATTGCATCTAACATCGATATGTTTGAAATCTTCAGGTCTGTGGGGACCTTTATCCCGTTCCTGACGATTAACTTAAACAGATTTTTTTTATCATAGTCAAACAGAACAATTTACTTGTGTATGACCAGCATAAGACACCCTGTCTAAACAGATCTCTTCTGATCATATGTAGCTATAATATTTTTATATTTAGATATATAATAGAAGAGGTCCATTTTTTATAATCTTTGTGAGTGAGAAAAGAATCTGAGGCAGAGGTGTAAAAATCAACAATGAAGAATGAAGTGCATAGTGAGAAATAGCCTGAATGATCATGCAAGTGGAGTACATGTCTGTATGCATGTTAAATCTAAACTTCATAATTTAACATTAAGGTTATATAATTATAATTGAAATAGTTTGAGGTCTTCATTAAGCAATAATTAAGCAATAGTTTGTTATTTCACTACAAGATGTCTGCAAAATTTCAGTTCCAGAATAGTTCCAGTACTAACAACACTGACAACAGGATATTTTTTCACTCGCTACCAATGTAAAGACAACTACATTTTTGTAGACGGAACCCACATATATACCATATATATATATATATATATATTTTACCTGCCTGCCTCACTGACAGTTTCCATGGCAAGGATGGAAATCAGTGTGGCAGGCAGGTAGTATATATGGTCTCCGTCCAGCTCCCTGTGAAGGAATGCGCTTAATGCAGGTGGGGGGGGGGGGGAATTGACGGTGCCCTAGACATGGTGGAAACCTAGCCTTACTTAGCAGGGCTTTACTTAGACCTTAAAATTATTTCAAGTTTACCTCCATAGTACAGAATGGCTGAACAAAATGCTAAGCATTGCAATTTATCAATGACAATGTTTTTATTACTTTGCAGCCAATGGAGATCGAAGTGGAATCCCAGGTGCACATGTATGGTCATACAGGAGAAGTAACATGTCTGTTTGTCTGTAAACCCTACAGCATATTAATAAGTGTCAGCAAGGATGGTACCTGCATAATATGGGATCTAAACAGGTATGATACATTGATACATTTGTATACTATTATATGTTACTGCTGCTGAGCATTTTATTTATTGTTAAAACTGTATAACATAACTGTTATTCACCTGCCAGTTGTCTTCATTTATAAACCACTCCAATATTCTAAAACAACATATTTACCTTATGTTTAATGTAGTTTGTTTTATCTCTGTCTCAATTTGAGCCTGCCACCATCTGATAAAAAACATGTAACACCTCTCACAAGTCACCAGCCTGGAAGCGGCATATAAAGTGTTGATGCGTTGGTATTTGGCAATAACCTGCCTATCGCACATGTTCCCAGCCTGCTCTCCAAATTGTTTCAGGGGATGTGCAGCCATTGGAGACATGTGGCCGTCTAGTGGTCATGCAATTTTGTCTACAAATTCTGGTCCAGGCTCTATATCTACCCTGTTCAAATCTTGTATAACACCCATGGCGTGCCTTGCTACATGGCACTTTTGAAACCTTACACGTAAACAGCATGTCCTTACTCACCACCATCATTTTACCCACCGGTCCACTAAAGCTATTTTCCCTTTTTCTTTCCCCTATTCAGGTTCCCCACTCCATTGCAGTGTAGGTGGGGTTCTCCTCCATGTCATTTTAGGATGCAAGTTGTCCGTTTATAGTGCTTTTTTTTAGTTTATTTTTTATTTACACTCTTCTCTTAGTTACCTATATGATGTTATATTGATATTGTTACTTACTGCAACTTTGCAAGTTTTGTGACTTAAACATGTTTATTATAAGTTTAACACAGGTCTATGTTTATTGGAAATTTTTTTTAAAAAAGATTAAACCAGAAAGCCCATCCCAAAAAATAGATAAATAGCGTACTCCATGTCTGAAGCTTCAGATGTGTACTCTAAAAAGAACATCAGTGCTCAGGATAATCAGTGTCATTCCTAGCCGGGGGGGGGGGGTTGGTTGTGCTTCTGGCTGCTCCTCCTCCTCACCAATAACCACCCCCCCCCCCTCATCCGCAGACACAAGACAGTATTTCTGTACTGTATGGGCACACTGATCTTCCTTCCTTACCTATAATGGATGCCCCCCAGCAGGCCACAGTTATCGTCGAGATACCCCACGGGGTGGTATTGGTAAGGTGGAGAATGGCTGTTCCTTCTTCCTCCTCATTCACCAATACCACACACCCCAACACTTCCCCCCCCCCCCCCCCCCCCCCCCCCCCACACTCTCCCTGAACTGTACGTGCATGCCGCATGTGTCGGGGAGGGAGGGCGCCAGGGCCACCCCGGGGTCTGCGGGGCCTATGCACGTGCATATTGCACATAACGATAGAAATGGCACTGATAATAATTCAGGTATATATAGGGAACACAAAATAAATATTTTTTTTAAATATTCATCACACCCTTGTCACAGGTTTTTTGTCTTGCTATATTACATGCATTGTAAATGCTCAAAAGTAACCTGTCAGGATAAAATTAACAGTACATTTGCTTTTGTCCAGAATTTTTTAGAATGTGACCTGACCACAAAAAAAAGGAGAGATTAAGGAAATTAGCTTTTACATGAGTGTGCTGTGGATACACTGTACTGCATTGTTATTGTGTGTGGTGGTATGGTGGTGTAGTCTGCTTGCTGCAACTGTATCCCTACAATATCACGTTTTCCTCTACCATTGGCCATCTACATCAGGTTTCTTCTAGACCTAGAAAGACATTTTGGTTCTGTGTGTTCAGACTCTCTCGCACTCCCTCTGCAGGGCAGTACGCTTCCTGTGATGTTATGCCTTATGATACTATTTTAACAAGGGCAGTGTAATTGGAGAGAACCTGAGCAAAAATCTCTTTTTAAGTATCTGTTCCCTTGCTCCTGTTCCTGCTTGCTTAAATTTTTTTTCCTTGTAGTATGTGTACCAATTACCCCTGCCATCTGCCTGCCTGACCAACGATATCATCTGCTGATTTTGTAGTTTGTTTTATCTCTCCGTTTGTCTGCTGACAACTGTTTTCAATCCAGGGGTAGCTGCAGGCCACAGCCTGGGAGGATCCATATACAGTTCTGCAATATGTTTTACTTGGACTTATAGTTCCACGTTTAGAATAAAAATAATGTTAACTCTAAAACAAGCAGGAACTACAGTTTTCCAGAATCTGCCAAACACTGTGGATGCTGGATTGTATTTATTTAGCACCGACATATTACGCAATACTTTACAGACTATATATATGTCTCTCAGGGGAGCTCACAATCTAATGTCCCTACCATAGTCATGCATATGTAACTAACACAGTCATGTGTCACTAACATTTGGGGGAAGCCAATTAACCTATCAGCATTTTTTTGTGTGGAAGGAATTCAGAATACCTGGAGGCAAACCACGCAGACACAGGGAGAACATGCAAACTCCTTGCAGATAGTGTCAAGACCGAGATTTGGGCTGCATAGGCCAAATGGGGAATTTACTGTATTTTGGTTCAGATTTGCTTTTTTTATGATGAATCGAGGGCAAAATATTCCATGTTTTATCCATGCGAAGAATAAGAACAAAAAAAATATTGCTATTTGGGCTCAGTCTGTAGTACTAGTAACAGAAAAAAAAATCTGGCTCAGTTGCAGTCTGTATGTAATTTGAGTTCTAATGTTGAATTTTTATTAGTTTGAATAATTATCTGCCAAAAAAGTGTTGACAGTGGTAGTCGCCATATCTTAATGACGCTTTGTTCACAAGCCTCAGGTTATTATATTTGCAGTACTCTAAAGGTGAGCATTCCAGTTAGATTTTTCCATTTTATCATTCAAAAACCGATTCCTTTCTTATTTATTATCCGATTGTACTATGGAGCATGTGCATCGGGCTAGGAAAAGGAAGCGATCTGTTTTTAAACTATTACATAATGTGATGATAAAAATGATACAACTGAATATGGTCAACCAAACAGAATAATGGAACTGTGCATGCCCACTTTAAGACGACTGATAATGGAAGTCTTGGCAACAGGGGAATTCTATGCCTGGACTCACAGGTACAGGTGTATTTAAATAGATATATACATGGCTGCACATAAGTGGTACGCCGTTACGCAAGTGGGGTCAAAAGCTAGCTATGTGTACCTACATTGTTGTCATTGTTGTTACTAAGCACATCTGTGTACACCCAAGGTGTCAGGCTGTCATTCAAAGAGCAGAGAGGTCGACACCCCGCAGTGTCCTGCTCCACCCCCCTCATTCCCGGGTGTGTGAGAAAGATATGTGATGTGAAGGAAAGTGCCCACTAGAGGCATCTTGTGACTGAAGATGATATTGCAGATTGAATTGAGATTAAAGCTCAAACACAAAAAGCTGTACAAACAACTTCACCTTAAAATGCATACACTACTGTAAAGGTTTTTTTATTGTTAAATGTATACAATGTGAATGTAAATTACTAATCCCAAAAAATTGTTGGTCCTCTAAGTGTGTCAGGAATCTGGGGGTTGAATAGGACATTTGGACTGCAGGTAGTCTCAGGGGTTAGTTACTAACCCAGAAAATTTCAGGGTTGCTCTACTTAAGTATGAGATCTGGGAATTCAAATGATGTTGTACTGTGAGAGTTACATTTGACCCAAAGCCAGCTGTTGACCTGTGGATGGAGACTTCTGCTGCAGCTCCCATGCAGGTATCTGATGCAGAGGACAGCGAAGAATACTGCACTTATTAAAACCATGCTACATATGGGGTGTTTAACATAGCTTACTAAAAGTTTTGTGCACCCCTTTGTATAGATATATAATATTATATATATCCCTTTTTTGTAAAACATATTGGAGGGTAATAAAATTGTTTCTGTCTTAAATCTTGTGTCTTATAAGTATTTGTTTTTCTCTTTGAAGACTTTGTTATGTTCAAAGCCTAATGGGTCACAAAAGTCCAGTAACTGCAGTTTCTGCAAGTGAAACAACAGGAGACATTGCAACAGTCTGTGACTCAGGTATGTTATAAAATAATCATATATTTTCTTGAGAAGTAAAAAATTATAGAACTGCTTGTATACACAAAGTATAAAACCCTATACAGTGAAAATATAAAACCCTATACAGTGAAGCATCACATGGACAAAAAATACTTTAGCTTTTTCCAACTCTGCTGGCAGGAGCACCAACTCTGCTGAGCAGGAAATAAGGAGGCAGGGAAGCTGTCCGGACAGCAAAGCTTCTGTATGTGAGCTGGAAAGGTTGAGCCTCTACCTCTGTGTGAGAGTTGGGCTCAAACTGCCCAGCTAGCAAATAGAAAGCTGTAAGAAAAATTCCACCCACAGGACTGGTGGATTTACACAATATTCTGCTTCTCTGTGTATGTGAGAGCTGGCAGTGTGAGTCTAGCTCTCACATACACAGGCTGAGCCAAATGAGAGACCTGCTTGTGTGCAGCTGTTTTTTGGGTTCTACTACTGCATTGTTTATGTAATCAGGGCTCTGTGTCAGTGGGCGAATCTGACAGCTCCACCACCTCACAGGCTAAGCTTATTGCTTGGTGGGGGGCGGGCAGAGATTTGGAATTTGTATTCCAATTAAGAATATATTATACTTAAAGCAGTCTTAATTTAAGTATATGCTATGTACCAAATATGAGTCATGTGATGCAGTTGTTCCCTTTCATGCTTGGACATTGTACATATGTAAATAGTATGCTCCAGCAAGGTTTCACAATATCTTCCTTATGTTATTCTCATTGATAGTTGGAGGAGGAAGTGATCTGAGACTGTGGACTGTGAATGGAGATCTAATTGGACATGTACATTGCAGAGAGATGATATGCTCTATTGCATTTTCTAACCAACCCGAAGGAATATCTGTTAATGTAATTGCTGGAGGACTTGAAAATGGCATAGTTCGGTAAGGACAAAATACAACTACTTGGCGTAATTTTTTTTCTTCTTTTTTTTTTTTTGCTTTACTTTTTGCTTTTTTTTGCTTTTTAAATTTTAAAACGTTTAGCATGACAGCACAGTGTGTTCTGGTTTCAAGTTCAAAGTGGAAAGTTAGGTGCAGAAACATATTTAGAAATTTTTTTAATGTAGAAGGTATGTAAAACAAACATGTAGCTATGCAACTCAGGAGGCAGAAATTTGTTCCATTCCCTCCAGCCAAGCCAAAAAGCCACTGCCAAAAAGAGATCTGCACTAGCAGTACCCATTCTCTGAACACACTGACCCACTTATGGAGAAAGACATGTCACAATTAGATAGCATGAGTTGTGTAATTACATTAATATTCTGCATTGCAATAAATACAATTCATGACAAACGCTCATATCTCCTCCCATATGTAAATAGCTGCTCATGGGTAAGTTGTAAGTGCCAGATTGTAAAATGTGTCTCTTCATAAAAGTCAGTGTGTTCAGCGAATGGGTACTGCTAGTGTATAAACACATAATAAAGTTTCAGCCCTGCACACTTTGCTGCAGCGAAGAATTCCCTCCTGGCCTTCTGGCTGGAGGAATATAGAGTGAATACTGCATGGTCCAGTCCTGCCTACTTTGCTGAAACATTCTGTATATTCACTTGATAGCTGCCTCTGTTTTTTTCCCCTAATTTTCTCTTCAAAACTTTTGGGTGCGTCTCATAGTCCGAAAAATACGATAATAAAAATAATTATCCATTACAGTCCTGGCTGCATTAATTTGTCAAAAACAAAACTTGTAATGAATAATGGACTTTTCTGCAGAAAATACTCTTTGCATCTCATGCATATGTTGGTAATGATTCCAGTAGTTTAGGTAGTATGTTGTAGAGGGGCCAGAGCTCATGTTAGCTTTGCTTCCTCTTAAGAAGCAGATAATAGAAGCTTGGATTATTTTCTTTAGGAAAACCAGCTATTTCTTTCTTTTACTTTGTATTTGTTAGATACAGGAACTAAAGTAGTTGTAAAGAGAGTTTTAATGATTTACTGTTTACTATACATTTCCTAATTAATCAACAATTACAGTTGTTGTAATTGTAAGAAAATGTTTGAGAATCCTTCTCAATCTGCATATTAACTCTATAAAAAAGATAAGCATGGTATATATTTCATTTCCTAGGAACATCTGAATACTAGGGTGTTTTCTGCACAGAGATTTTTAGTGAAGCAGTATTAAATTGTAAGAAATTGAATAAAATGTGAAAAAATGGCTCAATAATTGATGCTAATTTGATTACATTTTACGGCTTATACTTATTACTTGCAACAACTTATTGGATGGATTAGCTTGTTATGTACAGAACTTCATAGTGAGGTGGGTCCAATCACGATAAAAAGTATTTAGGATGGACAATTGCAAGTTGTACTGCAGAGCGACAGCGTGAGATCCTTTTGCAGCATCTTGCTGCTACCCCTGACACCCATGGAGAAGTTTCTGGGGTCTCCAAAGTCCTGCTCTACAAGCATGGGGAACCAGCACATGCATCAGGAAAGCAAAACAAAGATGGCACCGCAGGCTGCTCCCAAACATGCTGCAGAGGATACCAGGTCATCAGAGGAGGAGAGAGAGGATGTCTCCCTCTACAAGATAGCACAGGCTGTTGCCAAGCTATTGACACCACTATCCAGCAAATGGTGGACTCTGCTATTGTTAAGGGGCTCAATGTGAGACAAGACCTTTTAGCCTAGACCAAAAGGCTGACAGAATTTGAGACCTGTGTGTTTTACTCTCAGGAAGCTGGCCAGAACGTGAGATCAGCACACCTGCTTCTTAGACCAGATCCATCTGACAAAAATAAGAATGTATTGGTATGCTTCCAATTCGATTTATGTCCCTGTAGGGTTTAGTTACTTAGGACAGCACATAGCACATGTTAAGGTAAAATGTAATTCGTTTTGTAATAAAGCAGGGTGGTTGCTAGACAATTTGGTCCAGGAAGTTTTACAAACTTTATCTGACAGGGGGCAGACCTAGTATACCATACAACATGCTAATGAGACCCAAAGAGCAGGGTGGGATGGCTCTTCCTAATATCAGGAATTACAACCTCTCTTGTCTACTTCGGCATGCGATTGACTCCATATGAGCTACATCTGTCCATTCTAATGACCTTTTAGAGGCATCCTTGGCGCACCAGTGGTCCCTGTCCCATAGGCTTCCTCTTGACTTAATCCTGACATAATGCTTTGTTACGTGATACCATAAGGCCCGGAGATCCATGAGAAATTGTTAAACTTACCCATGTCCCCACATCTGCAGATTTTAGGTAACCCCCTTATGCCCCATTGTCATGAGTTGACGGCCTATCATCATTGACTGTAGATTGAAGGAGCTGGTGCTCTTCCAGAAACCCATGCTTATGTTGGTCCCATTTACTGACGCATGCCAACAATCATCTCCCACCTACTCACTTTTTCTTTTTGTTTACTGGCAGATGCTCAGCTTTGCTCTCCTTTTAATTTAACCCAGTAGGTCGCATTCCAGACCATGCTTTCTCTAAATGTATTACTTATAGAACCCTGACTGTCTCTACATTCTATCACTTCCTGCTAAATCAACAGGCCCCACTTCCAAACTGTTAGTCTTAATGACATGGGTTAAGGATTTTCTATTTGACAAGATGCTGAAAGGGTATCCCTCTTGACCCCTCTTCTCAGCAGACGGGAAGATTTGCTCTGTACCACTGGGTGCAGATCTGCCAGCTTGCAGCACAACAGTGTATTATGCAGTCATCACTCTCCACATCACCTCCCGCTCTGCAACAGCTGCAGAACATTGCAAAGAAGTTGTTTTCCCAAGGAGAGACTGGATGTAGTCAGCCAGACAAGGCAAAATTACTATGTTTTTTAAGAGATGGCACAAGTTCATATCCTACATACTTTCTGCTACTGAGATTCAAGCACTGATGGTTTGCTTTCAATATTACTCCTGGTATTGTACATGGGATTTGAGGAATACTTTTGGTCCATTCAAACTATCTAGATAAGGTATCCTGTCAGGCCGACAGTGACCTTTTTATGTGCAATACCTAATATGGTTCTTCTGAACTCCTCTAGTGGCTGTAGTTTTGGTTTCTTTCCCCTGTGTGTGTTTTTATTCCCCCTTGCGGTTTCATACAATTTTATGTAACACTATAGGCAAATGTATAAGCTGTTTCTGTTTTATTATTATTATTTATTATGATGTCTAAGTTGCAGCTATTGTTGTGCCTTACAAGCATTTACTGCTCCCATTTAGTTACCATATTTTTTAGACTATAAGACGTACCTGACCATAAGACACACCCAGTTTTTAGAGCAGGAAATCAGAAAAAAAATATTTCATGTGTTATAACGAATGTGAAAAAATCTCATGCAGTACCCCTTTTCAGCCACACAAAAAAATGTCAGTAGAGAGCACACTTCGGCCTCTCTTCTTTCTCACACAGAGCACACAGAGGGAAGGGAGAGGGGGGGGGCCCTCCTTGGGGGAATCAGCACACTGATCGGATAATCCGCGAAATGCTTCAGGAATTTTTGCCGAACCTGACTATTCTGAATGTTCAGTATCGTGGTTTAGGGGAAGGCTACAAAAATCCATCTCAGAGGTTTAAACTACCAGTCCGGGCATTCAGGCAGAGGGAAAAGTGCAAAGTTTTTAAATGGCCATCACAATTACTCAACTAAAATATCATCAAAAATCTATGGGAAAATTTTAAGCAGGCTATGTTATGTTTTTTATGATGCATATGTTCTGCTTATCTAAGAAGCATAATGTTGCTGCTGTAATAGGATGGTTTCCATTATTCATGTCATATATGATTGATTTTACTGTGAAAGTTCTTCCAATGGTAAACAAAACTGCCAAAAATTAAGAGTGGCTACCAAACTTTTTCGTATGATAATGGATATATATATACAAGTTAAGAGATTGAATATTTTTTGATAAATATTATAATGTAGTGATATGATTTATGTGTGATTTCTGATTTGTAATTACCTTATGTGGGGAAGCCATTTATGTCCTTTGCATTCAATGCCGATTAAAAACCATTCCCCTATCACTCAGAAGCCAAATGACCTAGGCTGGGAACTGGGAATAGCAAGTATGTTTTTTATGTTTTTCATATATAAAACAGAGTGAGGTTCCTTTTCAAGTAGGCATGGGTTGCAAATTTGTATTCACAGTAAATGATCCATTTTCAAGGAAATGATATGGCTTTTACCTTGCTTAGTGATTGAGATGTAGCTTTGCAGACTGCAGACTAAAATGTAAATTTTTTTTTAGGTTATGGAGTACCTGGGATTTGAAACCAGTTCGGGAAATAACATTTCCAAAGTCCAATAAGCCAATTGTGAGGTAATATTGAAATTATTTTTATATTGTATATTCTCCAATTACAGAGAACACCTTATAATGATAGTTTTGAAGAGCAGTATATCAAGGAAACATGCAAATCCTCCATCCACAACCAACCTTTATACAGAAATTCCTAAAAACATACATTTCAACTCCAGATGCACACATTTTTTATATTTCTCAAACAAGCATCCCTGCCTTGCATTGACATTAATGCAGGGGTCCCTTTAGAGAATGCATTGAATGCATTCACCGGAAAAAAATTTTTTAGGTTGCAGGACATCCATGTGTCCAACAATGTCCCTCATTATGATGTGTTAGGGCATTCGTGGACATCCTGTTAGGCATGCATTACAGACGGAGGGACCTTTCTGCCCATTCTTCTGCTTCTTTGTGGTCCTGGTGATGATTGCGACGGGCCGGAAGCGATATTGTGTGCCTGCTCCTTCTTCTTTTTTTTTTTTTTTTTTTTTTTTGGGGGGGGGGTCCATTACCTATCTGCTGAAAAAGGATTCAATTGATTGTCTATGGGTGCGTCAGTAAGCTATGTCGATTTTGATGCCGTTGAAACATAGCTTTTTCCCTGTATTCTCTGACAGACTGCCTAACTCTGTGTAAACACAGCCTTAGGCTAGGTGTCCATGGCATTGAGGGCTTTGTGGACAGTCCGACGTAGCCCATCCATATTTCATGCACTGTCTGTTTCCACGGCGTGGAGCTGGTCCGCCAGCTGGAGGTTGACTTAACGTAGTGCACTACGTTAACCTCTCCACTGGCAGATCTGACATGAGAAAAGCAATGTTGGAGTGTTGACAGTTGGAATGAGATTATGAAACGTTGACATTTGGACTGCAGGTAGTCTCAGGGGTAATTTACTAACCCAGAAAATGTCAGGGTTGCTCTACTGAGGTATGAGATCTGGGGGGACAAACTGTGTTGTACTGTGAGAAATACATTTAATCCAAAGCCAGCTGGTGACCTGTGGATGGAGACAGCTAATCGGAGGCTCAATCTAGATCAGGGAGGTCCATCTGCAGCAGAATCTACCATGCAGGAAGCTGACGCAGAGGAAAATGAGGGAGACAATGGGGTGAGCACCAAACACCATCTCCTGGTACTCATCTGAATAGCTCACTAAAAAAGTTATGTGTGCCCTGTATATATAGGCTATTCAAATATGGAAACATTAAAGCAATAGCTTTAATATATCTATCAGGGGAATGGTCTACTTTATACATGCATCTTATACACTTCTGTTAATGTTTCTGAAGTCGATTTTGAGACCTGTTTGATTTTTTTACTTTCAGTCTCACGTTTTCCTGTGATGGCCATCATCTTTACACTACAAACAGTGAAGGAACAGTGATTGGCTGGTGTCGCAAGGACCAACAACGCTTGAAATTGCCCATGTTTTATTCATTCCTCAGCAACTATGCAGCGTGTTAATTAAAATCGTACTATATTTTTGTAACCTATTTAGACTTTTGAAACATCAGAGCACTTTGTAGGTCAACATACAGCATAATGTTGATAATCCTTGTAAAGTTAAATATTATTAAATGAAACAATATTAAATCATCTGCTAAAGAAAAGGTACAACCAGGATGGAGTTTATGAGGGAAAAAGATTCTGCAGATGATGTGTGCATCAGACAATTATGTTTCTGCTTAAATAAGACAGATGTGTAGAAATGCACTGTGTATGTCAGCTTGAACAGACCGTTTCATACTGCCACTTTATTCAATCATTCCTACTGCAAATCTGGATATTTATATTATTTGCCAGTGCAATATTATCCCTTTTTGTTCCTTTAATTCAGTTCCCATTAATGTGGACAAAAGCTCACATTAGCAGCTTGTGCTTGTTTGTCGAATTCAAAATTACCCTATTCAAATAAAGATGGCATCCCTTTATAGCTCCTGAGTAATATACACCAAAGCAGTGATGTTTGTACTGCTACTACTCATGGGAGAGCATAACATTGGTGGGAGTAGTTTTGTGCTGTTTTGCAAAAAAAAATGCCACCAGTCACAAAGGCATACACTTTGGTTTTTTGGGTAGAGAGTTTGGTTGGCACACTGATGGCTAAGTCTGCAGTGTGACACAGAAAATTCCAAGTTAGTTATTACATGCTAAAACATCTATCACATTCCAATCGTGACATTCCAATGCAAGATGTTGTCAACTTTAGGGTAATTTTTCCTTACAAAGGCCAAATACAATGTGTTATTAGGGACACAAGCACACCACCTTTTCTGATACATATGTCACAGTGCTGGTTTTCTGTAAAATAATTTTTTGCAGTAAAATACAGGTCTATGCATCATTCCACAAGCTGTTACAAATCACTGCACCCCCATATTTTAATAAATATTGTTCTGAGGTATTTACATTTTATTTTTCAATCAAAGATACCCAAAACACTTATCGTATACAATTTATTATAAGCGCTTTTTTCAGCACAAAAAGTGCTGAAATGGCCCCCCTGCTTATACTCGAGTCAGGGTCCCAGTTTCCTGTCCGGGTGTTCGCTGGTCTCCCTGCAGGCAGCCTCTGATAACAGTCCGATATGTATTCGCTATTCTAGCTGAGGTATTCCCCAGCTTGCTTGGTGTGTTAATTTTTACTGGAGATGGTGGAATTTCAATATCACGATCTTAAAGAATCAATAAGTTTTTCCCAGTTTTCGTAGATAAAATAAGGTACCTCAGCTTATATTCAGGTTGGTGTATACCACAGTATATATGGTAATTTGCTTTTATTTTGTTATGTATTCCATCATCTACTTAATAATATGATTTGTATTTCTCTATTTGGTCAAATACAAAGACTGTTTACAAGCATTATAAATATTATTGCTCAGTTATTTTTATATTTCAGGATATATAAGCACTATAATGGATGTTTGCAATGTTTTTGTCAGTTGTATTCGTTTTGTTGTACAAATTATGTATTAGAATGTGCATGGTGTGTTCTGTCTGCTTTGTTAGTGGAGGTACTTTAGCCTCTTTAAGTGTATCCTTTATCATGTTTGTTATGTGTGCATTTATGTGTATTTTAGTTAAAACCCTTAAGCATATAGGGTAATTTAATCTTGTTATATATGAAAATTCTCTCTAAAGGTTAGACATAAAGACTGCTTTTTTGAGGCATGTCTTTTTCTTTTTTCTTTAGTTTTAACAAAGTCAGCAAGAGTATCTTATTGACTTAGTTGAACGAAACAGTTTTTTTGTGGCCTTTATTCCTTCAATTCTGTGATTGAAAGTTTATTACATTTGGTTACAATTGCCTGAAAACTTTTATGTGTAGAACTATAAATTCTGTTGGCTTTTGAATTTCCAAATCTTGAAATTCTGAATAATCCAATCAGCACAATTTCTCTGTTTTCCATTTAAAACACTTTAAATATGTTTCATGCGATTTATTTTATGCTCTATATCAATTTATATCTTTTGTCTGTTACAATTACAGTACCACAAGGCATTTTGCATTGTCATTTGCATTATCAATACAAATTTATTGGAACCAAAAACGGAAGTGCATCCTGTATACAGAAGTGCATTATACAAAAGATATAATGTGCAAAGCATGGCAGTGTGTGTGGAACACAGGTTTTTCTATGACAAAGCGCATAATACATACATTCCCAGCAGAGCAAGGCAGCACTTGTAGTCTAAGGTGGGTCTACACTAGGGAGCCCCAGAAACCACTGGGGCGTTATAGATGTTCTATCGCCATGGTGTGTCCATAGTGCCCACTGTTCGAGCGCTGTTTCAGGGAGTATAGGGCACAGTATTTGCCATGTCAACAATACCACGTGCTGTACTTACTATTAGCAAACCGCATCAGAAAATGCATCAGGTGCGGTTTGCACATCACACACAGTGGCCATTGTTTACCAATGGGCGCGGTACGTGTTTCCAGGGCGTCCGCTGGACACCACCGGATCCACAACGTCTGGCCAGACGTTATGAATCCGCCATGTATGCCGTGCCTCCCCCAAGCGTTGTCATGATGCTCCAGTATAGACTGCCATATCATTTCCCAAAGGGCTGCACCGCGCCATGTATGCCCTGCCTCCCCCAAGCGTGGTCATGATGCTCCAGTATAGACTGGCATATCATTTTCCACAGGGCTGCACCGTGGGAGAAACCATGCAAGAAGACATAGTGTAGACCAGTGGTGGGCAACCGAGTTGATATGGAGGGCCACAAGTGCGGCCCTTGGCATCGCTAAAGGGCCGCACATAACATCGATCCAGACCCTCCCCTCATCAACATATCTCAGCAGGCGGTGGACCAGATCCCGACAGGCAGTCAAAACCACCCCCTCCTGCCCCTGGGTGCAGAGCTCAAATGTAGACCTGGTTTCTGCGGTCAACGTAGACAATTGTACTGATGTAGGACCACTAGAGTTGATAAGGAAAGCTGGGTCAGTGTGTGACCACTTCACAGGTTTTGGAGGCCGCATGGGGAGGACCAAGGGGGGCGCCGAACAACGTCCAAAGGGCCGCATGCGGCCCCCGGGCCTCAGGTTGGGCACCTAGGGTGTAGACTCATAGAGCCTCTTAGTTTATATTTAGTTTTGCTATGTCAGTTTTGTTTTGTAAATATAGCAGTGATTGTTGTCTGCTCTTATTTGTTGTGTGGTTAAAGAGACTAATATTATAAAAGCATATGATAAATACCCTAAAGATACAGTGTTCAATTAAAAATAAACCTTAAATCTTTGTCTACTATAGTTTTTTTGTATATACACATTAGAGGCTTTATTCTGTGAATTCTCCAAATCAGTTCATTTTCACTGTTATGTTATGCTTCTGATGCATTCCTGAATGGAAACCATAATTGAGAAATATATGGTTTCCCCTGATGGCTTCTCCTATACGTGCTCACGTTCTGCTCGTTTTGCTTTCCTTCTGTGTCAGCATATTCCAGCATGTGCAGTGCCGCAGTATCTGATGTGATGCTGCTAGAGATTCTCCTTTATCTTCCAGTATTAACACAACTGTACAAGAGGTGACAGAAGGCTGACAGTTAACTGAATGCATCAACTTTAAGACTTTTGAATGTTGCTTCACTGTCAAGGTATACTCTAGTTCAGGGATGGGCAAACTTTTTGACTTGTAGACCACACTTTATTCTTAAAATTTGACAGAGGGGCCGGACCAAGAGCCTGTAATGTCCACCCCCCATAAATACAGTACAGAGGGCAGAAATGACATGGGCCGGTTTCTCCTCTTGCAGGCATATAATGAGCAGTTTAATCAATGAATGTGCTGTAGTAATAGAGTTTTTTTTATTGGTTTAAACCATTGCAATCCTTATCCTGGAAGTAACACTTTAAATGCAAAAAAATTGCATAACTAGGATAGTGGGTGCTAGCACGATTTGTTTACTGCAATGTATGCCACATGTAGACAGAAACAGAGCAACGGCTCCGAGATAAATGTCACTGTGAATAATCTTTTCCGGACCCCTTCTAAAAATAAGCTATTGGCTTCTCTGTGGATAAGGAGGATGAAGAGGTAAGTGTGCAATATCAGATCAAATGAATATACAGAAATAAAGTTATCCATACATACTACTATCTGCTGGCAATTTTGCAGCCGATTGACCATTGTGTGCGTTCCTGCCAGTTGCTCGACCGCGAATCCAATTGCATCCCATTAACTCAGATTAAAACCCCATTACTTTGGATGTGGACCAGCATCCCCGTCCAAAGGAATGCCCAGCACAAAAAGGGTATGCTCTGATCCTCTGAAGTCTGCCAAGTAAAATAGTAGAATTAGATGCTCTGGTGCATGAAGAACCATTTAATACAGTTGCAGGAAAAAGTATGTGAACCCTTTGGGATAACGTGAAGTTTTGCATGAATTGGTCATACCTGTGAAAATCTGATCTGCAACTACAGGAAACGTTTGGTTGAGGTTATTGCTGCCAAAGGAGTTTCAACCAGTTATTTAGTCCAAAAGTTCACATACTTTTTCCACCCTGCACTGTGAATGTTTACATGTTATGTTCGATAAAAACATGAAAACATATAATGTTTGTGTAGTATTATTTTAAGCAGACTGTGTTTTTCTATTAGTGTGACTTAGATGAAGATCAGAGCACATTTTATGACAAAATTACAAAAGTTCATACAAAACTCCACAGAACCCCACATACTTTTTCTTGCAACTGTACAGGGAGTGCAGAATTATTAGGCAAGTGGTATTTTTGAGGAATAATTTTATTATTGAACAACATCCATGTTCTCAATGAACCCAAAAAACTCATTAATATCAAAGCTGAATATTTTTGGAAGTAGTTTTTAGTTTGTTTTTAGTTTGAGCTATTTTAGAGGGATATCTGTGTGTGCAGGTGACTATTACTGTGCATAATTATTAGGCAACTTAACAAAAAACAAATTTATACCTATTCACATTCACATACCCATTCACATTCACAAATATACATTTCTGACATTCAAAAACAAAACAAATCAGTGACCAATATAGCCACCTTTCTTTGCAAGGACACTCAAAAGCCTGCCATCCATGGATTCTGTCAGTGTTTTGATCTGTTCACCATACACATTGCGTGCAGCAGCAACCACAGCCTCCCAGACACTGTTCAGAGAGGTGTACTGTTTTCCCTCCTTGTAAATCACACATTTGATGATGGACGACAGGTTCTCAATGGGGTTCAGATCAGGTGAGCAAGGAGGCCATGTCATTAGTTTTTATTCTTTTATACCCTTTCTTGCCAGCCACGTTGTGGAGTACTTGGACACGTGTGATGGAGC
>CM070035.1:110095097-110124433 GCA_036250615.1 Ptychadena robeensis | reverse complement strand
AGCAACAGTGCAGTCCCTCCTCGCTATACACTGTCCTGTAGTCTCCCATTTCACTCGTCCGTCTGCCGGTTCGCCTATTGTCTATTGATCTTGTCGCTGTTTAAATCTTGTTTGGGTTCCCGCCCAAAATTGGGGCAGCCCAATCACCGCTGTGGCGTCGGCAGCGGGGCGAGTGCCCCTATCCGCGCCGAGGCGGCGCTTCCGGGTGCCCCTGCCTGGGGCGGGCGCAATGCATCTCAAGAGACGCATTTCCGCCCTCAACTAAACATCATCTCCGGGTCCATGTGCCGTCCCCGGAAGTGATGTAGGAGCATCTTCAGTTGCTTAGCAACCAGATTGCTCCCCTACTCTCTATGTCCTCAGAGACGGTGTTACCCCTCCCATCTCTCATGCTGCGCCACTACCTCATGCCCTCCTTACCAGCTGATTCTCCGTGTGGCCCTATCCTCCCACCAGCGTGCCGAGTGTCAAGTGTGTAGATAAATGATGTGACAGTGATGTAGCGGGATGGGTGGTCGGTCCTATAAGTGTAGTGTCATTTGTGTGAAGTCCCCCAAAGATCCAGACTAGTGTTTGGATGCATGTTGTGTGTATGTGTTGGTGATATCTGTGAGTGACTATGGTGTGATTGGTAGTGCCTGCGATCATGAAGGAAAGTCTTGTGGGGTGGAGGAAAGGGTCAGTAGGAAAAAGAAAACTCCAAAGAAACTAACTATAGGTGAAAAATGTAATGTAAAAATAGTGAAGGTGTGAATCCTGTACCAAGACCCCAGTGACCGGTATGCTATTAGTGTCAGTGATCCTAGAGATAAATTGGGGGGAATTGAAATCATTGACCATGAGTGACTAAATCAGGATAGGTGCCAAAAGCCAGGGAAGAAAAATATGTAGGGGGGGGGGGGGGCGGGCCACTAGATGGAAAGGATATTGTCAGTAGGGTAATTGGGTATATTTCCCAATACCCGGCATTGCGAGGGGTGTTGATGTAAATCTCAAGGTCTGGTGAGAGGATTTTCCTTGGGTCGGGGCACTACCTCTCCAGGGACCGAACAGTAGGGAGAGGGCGGATCCCCATCTTGTAATTCGGGGAAACGCCCGCCCAGGAGTGCCGACCCTGTCTACCACCTCTCAGTTACCGGTACCTAGCGTGTTTCAGGGTGACAACCCTCATGAACCCTCAGACATGGATCCGACCCCGGACTCCCCACCCAAGGGAAACAAAAGCTTAGTTAATTGTAGTCGTTGATCATATTATTGTCTAACTATGAAAGTGGGTAGGGTCTCTGGTTGTAAGGTCACCACTTTGCATTCTGCACCCCCATAACCACTATTATATGGAGTCAGAACAATTTCAGGCCAGAAGTTTCTAATATTACAGGTCCCAATAGGTGGCAAAAGAGTATCCAAGACATTATACCGATGGTGGATCTCTTTTGGGGCCAAAAGAGTTGATCAAAAGATATGTTTGGGGACCACGGTTGCCAATTCACCACATCACTATTAGTAAAGTATAGGTTGGTTTTGGGGGAAACAAAACCCCAAAGAGGGAGTGGCCAGCCCCTAGTGGACTTTAAAGGTGAATCTGAGTTCTTAAATAGTTCCAATCAGCAGGAATGATATTTGTACTTTTATTAAAGTTAAAACATGAGTTATGCATGATATACAGGGGTTGTTACAAAAGAGACATGACATAACTCTGGATTGGTCGCCCCAGAAGACTAGACTACAATGTTAAGCATAAAAAGTCGTGTTTACAACAAAGTCACATATCATAATCATAGGAGAACCTGATAAAAAATTTAAAAAGTCCAAGATGATATCTCGTATGTCCAAAATTCCTTCAATTCATATCCGACGGTTTCGTCTGATACAGGACTTCCTCAGGGATATTGAAGAACCTCTAGATGATTATTGAAAGTCATGATATGATTTGGTCTCATACATTGTATACATAAAAAAATCAGCTATTATACATTGATGTCATCAACATATTTTCACAGTTTTCAGTCTTAACCAGTCATGTCCTTTTGTATACAAAAAATCTTTCCCCTTATTTTACTTGTATATAGCCTGCATTACTACCATTCTATTATTGCATAGGTATGAGTACTACATTCCTTTATTAGTTTGTTCTCATAAAACAATTATAACTGTTTATTTTGGCTACCGGTTACGATCTTGTTCAGAATGGGGGGGGAGGTCATCCGGGGCCAGTATCCATGGGTCCACATGTTGTCACCACCCAGATCCACGCCAGTCAGATCTATACCGGGGGTGGTTTTGTCAAGGGACGTACACTAATTATTTGGGGGGGGGGGGGGGGGGAAGAGAGAGGTTGATACTCTGTGTTGTACCCATCAGCTGGTATGGTCAATGGTCTAGTCCTCACTGTGCCTGGTTCTCCTGTCCAAGTAGCAACAGTTGCAGTCCCTCTCGACTATACACTGTCCTGTAGTCTCCCATTTCACTCGTCCATCTGACGGTTCCGCCTATGTCGATCTTGTCGCTGTTTAAATCTTGTTTGGGTTCCCGCCCAAAATTGGGGCAGCCCAATCAACGCTGTGGCGTCGGCATGCTAAATACATTCCTCAGGCTATGGTAAACATATCAAAAGACATAACAACTGTTCAGGCCTTACCAGTTTTTTTCAACCCCACAAACACAGCCATTCGATTAACCATCTATATCATTCTATATCAAACAAATACAATTCTAACTAATACAATTATAATAACCAACAAAATACAATTATAATATTCTACAAATATAACTATCATATTCAACAGTTTTGTATTGTTGAGTGTTTTGATGTGCGTCTATGTGTATATATACCTGTTTGATCATTGATGAGGATATATATGCACATAGACAATAGTAATTGAATGGCGGAGCCAATGACTAGTGACCGATGCCCACCGATGCATATTGACTAGGGATATTAATTGGGAATAATTAATATCTCCTTTAACAATTGGTCAAATATATTAGGCGTTGCTGTGTTTTGGTGTTCTGGCGATTTTACCATTTAAATCTTTTGCAATTCGGTAAATATTGTATATATCCTTGTATTAAATAAAAATTATATTTATAATACTTTAAATGAGGTGATTTTATTGTCCATCTCTGGGATCCTAAACTTTTGATTCCTTTGATTCCTAAAGGTTTATAAACCCTGCTTAAAACCCCTAACAAGGGGAACTAAAAGGAGTTTACATTCCATGCCTGAAATTTATGAAATCGGTAAAACACTAGATAGAGCTTGTTATATACCTTTTTAAGGATTGGAGTCAACAGTAAGTAAAAGGAATTTATTACAATATTTTAGTAAAACAACTACAAGATACAACAACACATTGCAGGGTTCAATGTTCAACTATGCATTTTCCTGTAGAGAATGTATGTTAACGCTCATTAAACATACACTGCTCAAAAAAATAAAGGAAACACAAAAATAAGACATCCTAGATCTGAATAAATGAAACATTCTTATTAAATACTTTGTTCTTTATATAGTTGAATGTGCTAACAACAAAATCACACAAAAACTATCAATTGAACCCATGGAAGTCTGGATTTGGAGTCTTGGAAACTTTGATGTATTGTCTTCTTAAAACAAGTCAAAATGAGGCTTGGTAGTGTGTGTGGCCTCCACATGCCTGTTTGACCTCCTTACAACTCCTGGGCATGCTCCTGATGAGGTGGTGGATGGTCTCCTGAGGGATCTTCTCCCACACCTGGATTAAAGCATCTCCCAACTCCTGGACAGTCTGTGGTGTAACATGGCTTTGGTGGATGGAACGAGACATGATGTACCAGATGTGATCACTTGGATTCAGGTCTGGGGAACGGACTGGCCAGTCTTTAGAATCAATGCCTTCCTCTTGCAGGAACTGCTGACGCACTCCAGTCACATGAGCTCTAGCATTATCTTGCATAAGGAGGAACCCTGGGCCAACCGCACCAGCATATCGTCTCACAAGGGGTTTGAAGATCTCATCTTGGTACCTAATAGCAGTTGGGCTACCTCTGGTGAGCACATGGAGGGCTGTGTGTCCCCCCCAAAGAAATGCCACCCCACACCATTAAACCGGAAAACCGGTCATGCTGGAGGATGTTGCAGGCAGCAAGACATTCTCCGCAGCGTCTCCAGACTCTGTTACATCTGTCATATGTGCTCAGTGTGAACCTGCTTTCATCTGTGAAAAACACGGGGTGCCAGTGGTGAGCACAACCCCTACCTGTGGACGTTGGGTCCTCATAACAGCTGCTTTTTCGCCCTTTACCTTGTGTTATGGGTTAACGCATGGTGGACAGGTTTTTTTATACAAAATTTGTTGCACCATTTTCACATGTAGGTGCTGCATTGCAAAATGCACTACTTTCCCCCCTTTTTGTAGCATAGCATGAGCATTTCCCATATACTTGTATGGGACGCACTAGTGCGTGTAGTGTGTACTATGCACTCGTTAGTGTATAAAATGTAAAGTGGACCCGTGACTTACATACCTAATTGGTTCCCACTAGTTAATTGTAAGTTGTCAAGTTGGTTGTAAGTCAAAACTATTATGTTGAAAATCAACATAATGTGTTCTGAACCTCCTAAAACTCCCTTCACCTCAATTTTCAGAATAAGAAGGCATTGTATATTATGTGTAATTTACCAGAAACACCAATAATGTTCCTGATGTTCTCACCAAGAATTTGAAAAGAATGTGCTTACTAGAAGCAAAAATGTGTAGTCACAATTGAAGGTGACACGTTTGTCTTTCAGGAAGGAGGATGAAATC
Organism: Ptychadena robeensis; assembly: GCA_036250615.1. NCBI lineage: Eukaryota > Metazoa > Chordata > Amphibia > Anura > Ptychadenidae > Ptychadena > Ptychadena robeensis. The sequence goes on along the minus strand of CM070035.1, from coordinate 110,119,646 downwards.
TAAAGTGGTTATTGTTAGGAAGGAGAGTCCATAAGAACATCAGGAATCTGGGTTTGTGCTTTTTTGCTCTCTCCTTAGAAGAGCCTATAGACTTTTGTGGATTGATGAAATTGTCCATTTTGATATGCTGTACTTATTACATTACATTAGGTCTCATGAATGCCACCACAAGCTGAAACCTGTTTTGGCCTTGTCAATAAAGGTAGCCATACACATGTCAATTAATTAGCAATTTAATTGGCTTGAACATCGATCGATTGTGCCACTGCACAGTGTGATTGATTCCCAACCGATCGATTCCTTTCCTGAGTTTGATGCACATAGGCTGTAGTACAACCAAATACCAATCGATCAAAATACTTGCACAATCGTAAATTTACCAACATGCCTGATCACTTTTTGATTTTCAGTTTTAATGCCGATCACTTGTGGTCGATCCAACCAGGTGGGCAAAAATTCATTCCTGTTTGATCGATGTAAATTTTTTAGTCAGAAATTTTTTTTTTTCTTCAGAGATATCGAACCATGTACCTTTATTCTGGTTGTAAGATGAAACTAAAATTTTGGTTTTAAGTCAAGTTGGTCTTAAGTCAAGCCAGTTGTGCATTATTTGAATGTAAAAATCGAACCATGTATGGCCACCTTTAGATTCTGGACTTGCATGCTGTGGTGAAGCTGCAGGTGAGCCCTTAGTGTGATTACAGCATGCTCTCTGCTCCACAAGGGGAATCCTGCAGTGACTGGAACCAGTGACGTACAAGGAGCTGCCACAAAGGCATACACCGAGCACAGCTTTGTAGTGAGACGGAGAAGCTGCCTGGCCACCACAGTGAGAAACATCTCTTTTGTTTTACACATGAACATGTATGTGCTGATCATTTCAAATATTTGTGTTTAATGGGAGGGCTGTCCTATGTGTTTAGCATTTGGCTATACCATTGTAAAGGACAGCCTCTGAGATGACAGAATGGGAAAAGCTAAATTTAGAAAATTGCCAGAGGGCAGAATGAAAGAAATCACTCGGATTCATTAGCCCAGGCATCGTCACTGAAAGATGGCTAACAGAATAGAGTGAGGTAGAAGCAAATAAGGAGCCTTTGTTATCTGATGCATGGAGGTGATGGAAGGGATTTGTTCCTGTGCTGACAGGCTGCAATGCTATTTCTGTGATGGGGTGAAATGAGCGTGGGTGCGAACAGTGTGTTTCTATAGTGAATCAATTAGAACAGCAGTCAAGCGCAGGAGCTGCCATGAGCAAATTCCTTTTGGCATTTTCTTTCTATTTCCTTCACCTTATTTGTCTTGCAAGCCGGGCTTCTTTTTAGCAGGCTCACTCGTGGTGTCATTGGTGATCCGCCTGTCCACAATGTTCACCGTTGGTAAGTTGTGGCTATGCACAGTACCAATTCTTCCATGTATTTGGAATCTGGGCTGGAGTAATCGGATACTCCCATTGCTTTGTAGCAGGATGAAGTGACAGATGGACTTCTCCCATCTCTAGCACAGCAATCTACATCATGAATGAAGAGAATCTCAAGAATAGGCTTGAGACGCTGCATTAGCAAGATTTTCTTTCAAATCTCTGAGCTATGGGCGTTTATTAAACTGGCTGAATGATATTTAGGATTTCCGCTAGTTCTGTTAGAGCAATATATAACATATCATCCAAAGGATAATTAGCTGCTGTATTGATTGCAGCCTGTGCCGTAATTGTGTCAACACGCTTAATATTTCATATCTAGGTCACTGTGCAGTCGCTTCAGTTTCAAAGTCTAACGCACTTCCTAATTCTTCTATGTATTTGCAGTTCATTTTCTGTGGGTGGTATGTCAGTGTTGATAGAAGAGCCAGAAAGAAGGATACAAGGATTGCTTGAAAAGGATTACTTCGCTCTGGAGTACAGCCATCCAAGTCTGTATTCTATAATACAGACACAAAGAACTGGTGAGTCGCAGCGGTGACAGCAGTTTGATTATAATGACTTGTTATATCCAGAAGCTTAAGCATTGCTTGTTAGATTTACCTACTAGATTATGTCTGCTGAAAGGGTTTCCATTGCAAGTATGTATATGGCCTGCGTGTAGGCTAATGATTTGTGCCAACTCTTTTAGAATATTTAGCAGGAAACAGAGGATGTATATAATTACCACCTACCAACTCTATGGTTTCCACTAAGGTACCCTTAACAGCCAGATTTATTGCATTAAAGGGTCCATTTTCAATTCAACATGAAATATTTATGGTGCAGAAAACATTATGTGAACAGGCTTATTCAATAGATTTCCAGCAACTCATAGCTACTGAACATTCATTTTCTTTCAGGAATCTGGTATTTTATATTGTTCATTGGTCCTCATCATTAAAAAATAAGGTTTGTTTTTTAAAAAAAATGGCTGGAGTCATCTAGGTTTCTGTGTATTTATGTATATGTAGCTTGCTTTCACTTTCCTTTTGAGCAGATTTGCAGATTTGAGCTGATTTGAAAATGACCATGACATACTGACCGATAAATGCAGATTGAGTACAATATGAAAAATATGAATTAGTATGTAAAAGCTGCATTCTCTTGTAAGCAGTATTCTTATTGCTGTATTTAGTGTAACAGCAATGCAAATGCTGGTCAATACTACAGCTCTTTCTACTTACAGCACTCTGGCAATGAGAGATGAGGCTCATGGATACTCCCCTGACATTTATATCCTCCCTTTCCTCCTTGACAAATGACAGAACAAATTGTATTCTGTAAATAGCCACAATGACAGTGAGTCTGCTAGAGTGATAGTGATCACATAGGTTCTCAGTATACCTGAACCAAGAATAAAAATGTGATATGCAGCTAAAAATCTGCCTCAGTGTATCCCTCATGTGTTTATAGTAAGCAGGAGAGAGATGTGGTTGTAGTTAATACCTGGAAAACAGCTAGTTCGACAACCATGACCACCTTTACATTGAGTTGTAGATCTAAATAAGGCAAGAGTTTGGAAAATATTAGCCATGGTTTTTGATTTTTAGAGAGTATGCTGAAGCAAGGTAATTATCAGATATTTATGTGTTTTAAAATCACATTGATAACAGATATTGCTCAGATTGGTCTAACCAAAATTGTATATACTTTCGTATACACTTGTATGACTTGACACACCCCTGTGTAAACTAAAGGTAATTCAGGTATGGATGTACACATCATTACATTCTATGATTGTAATCAGTCAATGTGTATGAATAATCAATTTGACCAGTAACTGAGATTTGAGAGAAAGGGTTATTGACTTGTATAAATCAGGAAAAGGAAAAACATGCAGCTATCTAAACATGCTTGTTAGTTCATTAGTTTATTGCTCATTAATGTAGCTATCTGTTATGATGCGTTATGTACTCTTTTGTGATATAAGAGCAACAACAGGGGCATTGTAGAGTGAAGATAACGAATTGGGAGGAGCAATTCCCAAAGGTTTTTATAGGTTATTTCATTTCAGTACTAGAACATATAATTTGGCTGTAAGATCTGGCAAGTCATTGATTTAGTGAATACCACATAAGCAGGCATAGATTAGACTAGTGTCAACTAGTCTGTGGACCCTCTATAACTTGAGAACTTTGATGCAGGTGATTTCCAGGTTAGAGCCCTCAGTTACCGCTGAAATGCTAAACGCTGATGGACACGAACAAAAGTAACAAATTAGCACAGTGATATTGTAGTAGAGAGGAGGGCGGGGAACACACGGCTCGGTATTGGAGCCATTCGAGGTTCCCTGCAGCAGCATGATGATGTCATCACGCTGCTGTCAGATATTGGAGGAGCTCCAGCTCAGCCAATGCTTTTGGCAACAGACATCGACTGTGGTTTACGGTCATGTCTGATATCCCTGTTTTCAATCGGGATTGATTGGTCCCGCTCGAAAACAGGAATGGCCGCATATGATATGGGCCAGATAGATGTCCGTGAGCTTGCACGGTGCTTGAAGCAGCCATCGATCTGGCCCATATCTACACTTGTGTTCCTAGCCTTACAGGGTAATCTTGCCTCAATTTCCACCGAATCCAGTTATCTATATTCTTTTACCCCACTGCCGTTCCTGACAGTACCATCTCGTCCAGCGCTGTTAGGATGTCTACTAGACCCTTGTACGGACATATTTTAGGAAGTTACAGGCATACAACATAAAAAAAATCCATTTAAGTCTATGGTGCACTTTTGGTACGTAAATCTGGACCTGAGCAGTGCGCTAGGGAGGTTAAATGCATGATATCTGGTCTGGTCATGCCTTTTAAACTGCTCATAATGAGACATTTAAGAATGTCGCTGGTGGTGGGTGGTGTGGTGGTGGGTATCACTATATAACCAAAGATAGTTCTGCAGTACAGCAGATGTACAGAAACCAATCACAGTACTCATGCTCCCCTCCTCCAGCCCACACTAGCCTTAGTAAGGGACTTGTTTATCTTCAGATTCACTCATAATTTATGAATGGGTGTGAATGTAATCCCAGCCATTGATGTAATTGGGAGCAGATCAAGTGAGGGTAGTGGTTACAAACACTAATCCATTCCTTAATATTTATATAAATAAAGGATGTCAATGATTACTCAGATGGGCACCACTTATATAGAGAGAAAGAACAATACAGGTACCGTATTTTTATGTCTATTTTCTTTGATAATGAAATAATATGTAATATGTAATAATAAAATGTAAAATCCCAAAATGCTTGGCATGAAACATTTCCCAGTTTTTCCATATTCTGCAATAAATGAAGGCTAGCACTTGATGGGTCACTGTTCAGACATTTTCTAACAGTTTCCAGGTTTAAGACCACACCTGTGCAATTTTGTGTATGCCATTAAGTGGCATTGTGCTGCTTGAAGGTTAAGTCTTTCTTTAGCATGTAGCCTTATCTTTTTCACTCTCAGTCCTGTCTCTTCACCTCTGTAATTGAAAGGTGTGAAGAAAGTTGACCGCCCATCTTCAGCACTGAGTGCACCGCACATACAGGGGTGAATCAGGTAACAACTATGATCTCACCTCTCAGTTACCTCGTACTCCCTTCAGGCCTCCACAAGCATATGCCTCCCTTCCATCTGAGGGGCAGCCAGGCCACACAGTGCTCTCACCATAACAGAGGCGGGGCGAGCTCCCTTTAGTTAGCAGGTCCTTGTTCACATCCTTCAATAAAGGTCTAAAACACATCAGCTTGGTGTGAATATGGTGCCCTTTATTGTAAATCCATCACAGTGCCAGGTTACACTCCATCCCTCTCCTTGGGAGCCATCTGGGAGCAGCCTCTGCTGGTATCAATCTCTACCCTAGACCTCTCCACCTTAGGTGTCACTTCTGGCTAGGGATGCCCTTGCACCCAACCGGGGGAACAAAGGTGAAGTCTTAGTTAGAAATTAGCACTCTCACTCAGGTCTCTCACTTTTCTCTCCTGCTGCTCAAAAGACTCAGCTACTGCCACAGTTTGGCCTTAAATAAGCTTCTCATCCCCTCCCAAATGGCTCACAGGGTTACATCAGAACTTGTTCCAGAACCTTCACATAGTCACAACCCACCTTATATTCTGCCCAACAACAGCACAAATACATTTGCTAGCAGCTCCAGTAAAACATGGTTAACCCCTTAACCTCTCTAGCGCACTGCTGAGGTCCAGATTTTTGTACCAAAAGTGCACCATAGACTTCAATGGTAAATTTTTCTTCATGTCGTAGGCCTGTAACTTCCCAAAATATGTCCGTACAAGGGTTAGACATCCTGACTATAATAATGTTTGAAACAAACAATTATGTAAAATAATGTAAAATAAAATGAAACAAACAATTATGTAAAATAATGAAAAAAAACAAATAAAAAGTCTCTGGTGCCCCAGATGTTCCCATTTGCACTTAACCCTCTCTAACCTGGTGTGATAAAATCACACCAGGGAAGAAAGGGTTACTGCAAATGGGCACATCTGGGGCATCAGGGACTTTCTGGCGATATTTAGTACATAGGGGGAGTTTGAAAGCAGTTTTCTACATAGAAAACTGCTTTCATGCTATTTACTGTACAAATCTCCCGCCGCCTCCCCGAGTGACGTCATCACGTCACTCGGAGCGGGGGGGAGGAAGACACGAGCAGCCGAGGAGGCATGTCTCATCGGGGACACAGGGACAGCGTGAGTATGCGCTCTCCCAGAGCCCCGACTTGTACTGGATGGCAGCACCTCGTCCAGTGCGATAGAAGCAGTTGGAGCGCTGGACGAGGTGCTGCCGTCCATAACGCTAGGGCGGTTAATGACCATGGTAACACTATATACAATTTTCAGACCACCTTCCCACAGGCCTTTTATAGGGAGAGTGACTGGCACCAATAGAGTAGGTACTGCAGATACACTGCTTCCAGCATGCATGGCTCCATTAAGCATTTCTATGCTTAAGAAGGGATAGATCGAAGCACAGTTGCCCACCCAAAAGTTGCATTCACCCCCTATTTGACCTGCAGAGTCCTATGATGTATCTGAGGCCTAATGATAAGCACATCTGTGGCCTAGAGAGCCCAATCCTGATCACTGATACCACAGAACTTCAGCTCTCCAGGAAGGCAGATCCTTTTTAAACGTACAACTGCCTCCTAGAAGAAGAATAAGCCCCTTCTTCCCTTCATCACAGAGAGAAAACTTCAAAAGCATCATAGCACTCTGAGTATCAGACAAAAGAATTTGATTATGTTTACAGTGCAGACATTCTCTCCGTACCTTCTAATATGGAGGTAGCATTCAAGCTCTGTTTCATTTTTTACCCACCTAGTCAAAGCTCTCTTTATTACAATTGAATCCATATAGAAGTCAGACTTAGTTGAAATGCCACAGCAACTCTCCACTGTGGACAGTACTGTACAACTCCTAAAACACCTCTGAGAGCAAAGCATTAGACATACTACGACACAGATGGTTTAACTTGAGGATCAACCCAGGTGAAAATGACATCAAGATTTACAGGGTACACAGAGCTCTTGGCTGACCCTGCAAAACGTAATCCGTCATATTTCTAACATAACATTAAAGAGGAACTCCTCCAGTAAGTCTGGCATAATAAGGTCCTATAAACTTGAGATGTAAAGCATTCTGAAACCTCTAGAAAGAAACTGATGCTACCTATAAACTGAGATACCCTTTCCATCAACACTCCACTTTTCTTCTTCACACTCTTTGAAAGGCTTTGATACCACCACCATGCTTCACCATAGGACTGAAAAACTTAGGATAATAAGAATTTTAATTACATTGAATTGAATTCCATTTCACTTCACTTCATTCATCAATTTGAACGTACCGATTCAGCTAGGCATAAAATACTGCTATTCCTTATGCTAGCTACCTTATTCTAACAATCCTTTTTCATAATGTATGTTACTGTAGCTTCTATATTTGTATATCATGTTACATGTCTATGGAATTCCTATATAGCATAGTGAAAGTATTCTGTTCAAGCTATTTTAACATCAGAAGCCTGATCCAAGCAGTCTGTCCCTCCTGACCTCTTTTCCCGATTGCATGGATAGGCTTGCAGAGGGATTTTTCATCCATGGGAACATAGCCTTTTACTATAGCCACAGCATTTGTCTACAAGTGCTGCTAATGCCACAGTCCTACAAACTATCTTTGATAAAGCCGGGTGCTTTAAATATTGAGGATGGTAAAGGCTGCAATATCATTGTAAATGCTTATAGTACATTAGACAGAAAGAAAGAAGCAATCCATACCCCATGTTTTTAATGGATTAGAGAGAAAGAGGTAGAATAAAAGTGGGATGGCATTAGGGGCACCATAGAAATGTAGGTACAAGCTGTCTAAATTCATCTGAGGGCACTTCTCTTTCGAGATATGGAGCAGTTATGTCCATCCACAGAGCTCTGAGGTGTGTATACAAACTTTTCTGCAACATGTCTGGTTGCATCAGGTAGTGAAGTCCTTAGGCTCACCACTAGAGATGGTCAAATATCTTCATCTAGTTGAATTTGTGAGTTGATTGAAATGTGCGCAGATTATTTTCCAATAGAAAATCATTTTAAATGTCCACCCCCGAAAGCCTGGCAGATAAGGACGGAATCTCTCGGACGGAAACAACAGTTAATTATATTTTTTTTATACCAGCTCAGTAGTAAACCAAAATTTTATTTGACATATATATTTTTTTAGATTTTGAGTGTACATTTGCTTTTGTCCAAATGTCTTAACCTCCCTAGCGCACCGCCCGTACTGCACTGTTTTTACAGTGTGGTACGGGTAATGGCAGCAGTGTACAAGGTACACTGCTTGTCATTTCTTCCCTCTCCTCTCCACACAGCCGGTGTCATTCATGAGGCTGTGAGGGTTGGAAAGCAGAGGCCCCTCCAATAACATGAAGGTCTATGGCACTGCCCACCCCCGCCCCCTTCTGCGTCACCCCGGAAATGCTGCGGCTGGAAGCAGCATCGCCATAGCTTTCCGGGGATATGCGGCTTTCATTTAAGCCCAGCTCATCCAGAGTTTGTTCTTCACACAAACTCTGGACGAGCTTGGCTCGTCATGAACGCTAAGGAGGTTAATTTATGCAAAACCTGATTGTGTTAGAGCAATAGTTTCCAAATGATACCATGCTCATCTGCTTTGCAATTAACTCACAAAATAAAATACTGAAACGGCACTGTATAAAATGAATACAAAATTAATAACAAATCAAATCAGAGTTTCAAAACATTTTATAGCTTGTAAAAAATTTAGAATTGTCATTTGTTTTATTTGAATGATTAGGGAGTTTACTGAAATCAAAATCTATTATAATCACACTTCTTTAAAGATCAGATTCACAATTCTTGCATCCATTGAACTTTGAGTTTCTGCTTGATTAGCCTCCCAGTTTTGTTGCTTGGATGTAAACTGTCTCCCTTCTCCTAGATCTTATACCAAAGGTCCTTAATAGGACTGGGGTCAGGGGAGGAAGGGGCCACATTATGAGTTTCCCTCTTTTTATGCTGATAGCAGCCAATGATGCAGAGGTATTGCATGAGATGGTGCATTGTCATGAATGAAGACTATTTTGTTACAGGTTCTTCTTTATTTACCATGGAAGAAAGTGGTCAGTGAGCAACTCAACATACTTTTTAGATGTCATTTTCACACGTTCAGATCAGCTAGCTCTCTTCCCATGATTCCAGGCCAAAATGGCTCCACCACCTTCTTGCTGACATTTGCATGCAGCCTTGTTGGATGTTCAACATCCATTCTCCACTCCATCCACCTGGACCATGCCGGGTTGCACTGTACTTTTTTTTTAATTTTATGTAGTTCTGGGCCCACTGTTGCCAGCAGCTTCAAATACCTGTCAAAATTTTACCTTTACCTGCCTGAAGATAAGTGCTTGAGCCAAAAAAGTATACTGGCCGATTGGTTATAATTACAAATACAAATCTTGTTAACACGCCATCATCCAATATATCAAATTTAAAACAAAAGCAAAATTTGCACCCGGTTATCAGAAGTGCTAACACCTCGATAGCCATAAGGGGACTATAACTGGCGAAGAAGGTAATAAATGAATAAATAATGTCCAATCGTTAATGTAATTCCCACATAAAGGTAGCCCTGCCCTCGGCAGGAAATCTGGATGGTGTTAGGGTCAACGAGGCCCGATTGGGCGGCTCCCATGGGGAACGGGGAGCTATAATGGTACACTCACTTAATGTAGATGGTATATTATGGATGTTGCAATGTCTTATGATCCTATTATTGCTGTGTGACTGTCATAGATCAGCGTCCATCCGTAGTAAGCTGGGTATTAGTGGGTTAATATTGACCAGCATCAAAAATACCTTTTTTTTTATTCTAACTTTATCTAGAGAAAGTTTGTACATACAAAATCAATCAAAATTCACGAATCAAATAAGAAAAATAAATTACAGTCACAGAAGGGAACATAAATAAAATTCAACATTTGTGCCACTTTCGGGCAGGGGAAACAAGGACAGGGAAAGGCATCATCCACTTGGCACTCTGTCCTCCAGTAAATTCAAAATGCCATACAGACACTCATGACTCCACACATCCAGGCTGAGGCAGTCTGTACTCAGGCTGGCTAGACCCCTGCTAAGGTCCTGTAGTAATCGGTTTCAGTGAAGTAGTCCCACCCTCTCCATGTTTTCTTAAATATCTCCTCCCTATCTTGTGCTTTAAGCATCATTTGTTCCAGTTCCTTGACCTTGGAGATGTCACCGAACCATTCCTTAACCGAGGGGGTCCTGTCCGAATGCCCCAACCTCGGTATCAGGGCCTTGGCTGTATTCAGTAGGTGAGGAACCACCGATTTCTTATAAGTGGAGGAGCTGTTAGTCGAGCAATGGAATAGCATGGAGAGTGGGTCTCTCTGGACATTCATGCCCGAAACCTTCTTAATAACCTTGTGAACCTTCTCCCAGAACGGGGTTACTTTGGGGCAGGACCACCAAATATGTAGGAAGGTACCTCTATCGCCGCAAGCCCTCCAACAATCCCCCGGCACCGTAGCATAGACCGCGGCCAAAAAGACCGGCACTCTATACCACCGCGCGAGGAGTTTATAGTTCGATTCCTGTGTTTTCGTGCTAATTGATGATGTGTGCGAAGGCCATTATACGGGATACCTGGGGGTCTGTGAGGGGGGTTCCCAACTTCGCTTCCCATTCTGTGATATACCCGGGGCATTCAGGGTGCGCCCATTGCAACATACATGTGACAGCGTGTGTCCCTTATCCTCGCGGTCTAGGCATAATTCTTCAAACGGGGTGAGGGCGGCCACTGGCCGAAGTCTCTGTCTGATGCTCTGTAGGAAGGAGACCAGCTGGTATAAAGTAAGAGGCACAGAGGTATTCCCACGACCCAAAGAAGGCTTGCCGTTCTCCCGGCTTGAACCTGGGGAAGCCCACCAGGGGGGCCATGGGAGAAAGATCTGGGGACAGACCCCACCTGCCATTAAGCTTGTCCCACAGGGCCAAGGTACAGGACGTAAGGGGTGACATGTGAGCTGACAGGGCCCGATGTTCCCTATCCAGCCACACAGCATGACCCAAGTGCCTACCTGCCAAGGTGCACTCCAACTTTACCCACGCTTTAGCACTGTGGCTGGTGTGCCAGTTCACTATGCGCAACAGGATAGCAGCCCAATAGTATCTCTTAATGTCCGGGAGGCCCAGTCCTCCGTTAAAGACGGGACAAAGTCGAGTAGCCTATACAGGAGATCTTACCCTGCCACCCAAAGAATCTTGTTGAAGAAAATTGGGAGGGGATCTGGATGGGTAGCATCTGCAGGGGAAACATGATCCTGGGTAGAACATTCATTTTAATAATGTTAACTCTGCTGAGCCAGGAAAATACCGGCTTGTCCCAAGAAGCCAAGTCCTTCCATATTACTGCTAATAGGGACTGGAAGTTCAGTTCAAATAGGTCCCTACAGATGGGGGACAGCCAGATTCCAAGGTATTTCTGTTTGGCCCATTGCCACGTGAAGGGGAATGAGGCTTTGCGCCCCTTGGCTAATTCCCCATCCACATTAACTGGTAGTATCTCTGACTTGCCCCAGTAAATTTTTTTAATTTTAAAAGTTTGAGAGGTCGCCATATGCTTTAAGTTCCCTCATCAGGTTTGGAAGTGTGACCAAGGGATTTGTGTAAAAAAGCATGTCATCTGTGAAAGCGGACAGCTTGTGATGAGTCTGACCTATGGTGGCTCCCTGGATGTCAGGGTTCTCCCAAATTTTACGAAGAGTAATAGTGTGGGGGAAAGTGGAAGTCTAGAATAGTGTGGGGGAAAGTGGAAAGCCCTGCCGCGTCCCGTTGCCCACCTGGAAGGTGGAAGAGAGGCAGCCGTCTACCCGCACCTGAGTGGAGGGCCCATGGTACAGACGGAGCATGCCCTCCCCTAAGCCAATCCATTTAAAGACCGCCATCATGAAGCCCCAGTCCACCCTGTCAAAGGCTTTTTACGCATCAGTAGACAGGAGTAGACTGGGGCCCCCCTGCTCCCACAACCAGTGGGTGACCTGTATGGCCCGGATCAAATTGGCCTCCCTGCCCCCCACGAACCCAGTCTGATTGTTCCCTACTAGCTCGGGGAACAATGGCTGAAGGCGGTTCGCTATTGCTTTCGCCAGGATCTTAATATCCACGTTTACAAACGAGATTGGCCTATAGCTTGGGCACTAAGTGGGGTCCTTTCCTTCCTTGGGGAGAACAGTAATATGAGCCCGCAGCGAGTCCCTGGGAGGTGCAGAACCGGACCGCAATGCATTAAAGTACGTGAACATATGGGGGCCCAGAGTGGATAAGTATTTCTGGTAGTACCGTACCGAGAAGCCATCGGGGTCGGGCTCTTCCCTTTAGGCATGGACTTTAAAACCCACTCCACTTCCAATAGGGTGATTTCCCCTTCCATGGCCGCGGCCACCTCTGTCTGCAGGATCAGCCTGGGGCGGCTCCACTCCCCTAACATTGTAAAGCTGCTCATAGTAAGCGCGAAAGGCTTCTGCTATCCTAGGAGGGGGAGAACAGCTTCACCCCTGGCCTTGTGCAGCTTATGCACATAATTAAGGCGGGCCTTTGCTCTAAGGGCCCTGGCCAACATGGCGTGACATGGGGTTCGGGGTGCTGGGCTCACCTCCTGAGTCGTGGGGCGGTGTGTCACTGCCTGCTCCCCTGCCGGCCGCCATCTTGGATGGAGTTGCGGCTTGGGCCGGGATGCTGCCAGATCGGGTCCCCGGAATAGATTGGGAGCACGGGGTGCCCTGTCGGCGCTGTCGCCCCATCTCCCGGCGGGTGCTGGATGCTGTCGGTGGGCCGTGCGGCTACTCTTCTGGGTCGTGGTGCAGGAGCTCAAGCTAAGTGCGTCTTCATGCCGCCATCTCCAGGCCCCGCCCCCAAAGATACCTTTAAACCTGTGATCTGCTCGTCGTGCATGTGGTGTTCCTAAGGGACCGCCGTGTGTGCTAGAGATGGCTGAAATTTCATTAATTTTCATTTTTAATTTCATTAATTTAAATAAAAACCTCGGTCAAAATGTTATTCATTCGCAAATTTTCGACCACCTTGATTTTGAAAATGTTTTTATGTAATAATTAAAACAAATTTTACCTATAAAAATGAAATCGAAGGAGTATAGAGGTCTCCTAGATCGCAAGCATATTCATAAGGAGTTAAGCCTGCCACACACACGCCGATGTGTGTAGCAGACTAGTCCCGATATCTTTCCTGGATGCTAACGTGATGACGTCATCACGTTAGCCTCCCATTGCATTCTGGGACCCCTTCAATCGGCCAGGCACCCTTTGTGTGCCGGCCATAAGCTGCGATGGAGACGCCGTCTTCATTGCAGCTTATGGCATCGGCTTCCATCGGCTCGCGCCGATCTCAAGCAAGAAAACAAAAAAAAAAACTCAAGAAAACAAATCTAAAGATTTTTTTTTATCTATCTACTTTACTCTTCTTCATCCAGAGCTCCGCGGGGGGGGGGGGGGGATATTTTTCTCACAGTTCTGTGCATGCCCAATTATGTCACATGGGGCTTTTGTTTATCAACATTGGACCTACATGATGCCACTAAGTGCCATGTTATTTGCACAGAACAGTAGTTAATTAAAATTTTTTTACTGCACTGGCCCTTAGAGATATCATGTGGGGCCAATGTTGATAAACAAAAGCCCCAAGTGATGTCATTTGCACTTTGGTGGAAAAATTTTCTCATCATATTGCACATACCCAGTGAATTAGACCTCTTTCGGAGCTCTGGGTTATGAGGAGTAAAGTTTTTTTTCTCGAGGAATCGGATGGAAGATTGATTAATTTTATTTTTCTGCAGGTTTTTTTTTTATGGATCGATTTTAATGGATTTATACCGAGATATGATTACTGTGTGGTATTGGACATTATTAATTGTAAAGCACATATACAATACGTACCGTGTTTCCCCAATGAACTAAGAAAAATACCCTCATGGGACTTTAACTGGAACACCGACTCCCTTGTTTATATATAGTCATAATCTTACAAAATCTTGAATTGTTACTTTAAGTTTCTCATAGAATGTCACAGTAGATGCTATCCAAATCCATACAAATTCCAAATACAGACGCATATGGTCCTACTCATCCACATATTTCACATCAATAAAATGTGGTACACTGCTCTTTTTTGCAATCTTATCTATAAAACATCCACACTGTTGGTGGTTGCATATGGCGCTACATCGTTTTCGCCGTTTTTCGAATTTGGCTTCCTCAGGCTGTGCACCCCACCATACGATGTTTGAATCGAGATTAATGTGGAAGAAAACCCTAATCGTTAAGTAAAATCACGGACAAGGAGTGGAAGGCAGGATGGCAACCCCGGCAATAAGCGGGGGCCACCACTACAGTGCTGTCGAATGGCAGAACCCTCTGATCTAAACAAAAAGTATATTTGGGACTTCATTCTGGATATATATATATATATAAATAATATAAGAAAGGTACTAGTTTTGCGCTATCCATACCTGACAACTGGTCTTTTTTAGGGTGTACAAGGGATGCAGTGGGATGCGATAAGGAGCAGGAGCTATCCCAATACCTGAACACTTGTTCTTTAGGTGTTATTGTGTCAAGTGTCAATTGTCGGTTTGGGAAGCTCCCTCCTGCAGGGGTGCCCTATCCTGTCCGTCCACTCTCGTGTCCGTATTTTACTTAATCCGAATGGCGTTTTCTTCCCACATTATCTCAGATTCACACATCTTCTGTGGTGCACAGCCTGAGGAAGCCAAATTCGAACGGCGAAACATGTAGCTGCCCTTATGCAACCCACAGTGTGGTGCTTTATAGATAGATTGCAAATAGAGCATGTGTACACATTTTATTTGATGTTGAAATATGTGGATTAGACCATATCGTCTGTATTTGGATTTGTATGTGCTTTTTGTTATGAGCATCTACTGTGACATTTCTTATGAAACTTAATAATTCAATATTTTTAGATTATGACTATATTTTATATAAACAAGGGAGTCGGTGTTTCCAAGTTAAAGTCCATGAGGGTATTTTTCTTAGTTGTGTTTTTTTTTTTTACTTTTTGGGGGGGGGGGGGGGGTTCTATGATTTTGGGGGATGGGAACTACGACCGATTACTGACCGTCCGATCATTACCTCTTTCAATTGTGTTTCCCCAATGATGAGGCACTGTCTTATATTTTTTGAAATGCCAAAATATGCCCTAAGTCTTATTTTCAGGGGGATGTCTTATTCTGATCACTCTGTGCCATTCACTGCCACCTTCTGATCACTCTGTGCCATTCATTGTCCCCTTTGACCACTCTGTGCCAATCATTGTCCCCTTCACTGACTCACTTATTTTGGGTTACGGTCGGGTAACAGACTCTGTTATGGCAGGGATCAGTTGCCTTCTGCACTGCAGCCAGCCCTGACGGAGTCACACAGTTACCCATTGTACCACCCAAATGGGAGATTCGGGCAGGGGAAGGTATCAGTGGGTGTCTTATTTGTGGGGGTGGCTTATTTTAACATTTTGGGCAAAAATGGGGGGGGGGGTAGCTTATTTGATGGGGATGGCTTATCATAGGGGAAACAGGGTATATGAAACAGTGGTTACATGTTTCGGTTACAATAATCAATGTCATATAACTGTTAGTGGGTTTTCCACTAAGGGGTTAATGGTTTATTGGGACTCTATAGAGGTAATTTCACCCCTATGTTAATCCCATTGTATGTTAAATTCTTTTTAATCAAAAAAAGTTTCATTATGACAAATGTGTATAGAGTATTAAGTTATGTACAAAATTTGCATTTGAAATTGCTATGTATGTTATATGTATGTGAATGGAGGTATTATAGGGTAGGGGTTGAAGGATTTAAATGTATTTAATTATGACATATACCATTGTATTGTAAATCAAAGTAAAATTGTGTCTTTCACGTTATTTGAATTAGCTGCTTTTTTAGCATAGGGGTTGATGGTTTGGGAATGAAAATATATTCATTCTCAGGTTGGTATTTGGAATGCAGAACTTTCACATTTCAAATACAGGAAGTGACACAACGGACTTAATTTCCGGTATCAGGAGGTTTACCTCCTGTCAATCCTAATAGCACGCTATCTTTGGAGGGAGGGGGTTTTACTTTGCTTTCTAACTTCCCACCCGCATATTATCTGCACAAGGGGGTGGGAACTTAGGTAGAGTAATGCCCTCTCTTGTCTAAGTTACCCTGATTTTAGAACACTGGGAAAAATCTAGGTTTTTGAAAATCAGGATTTTGCCAGGAAAGTCACCTAAAAAACTTAACTTTCCTGGCCAACACAGGATGCTTGACCACTATGGTGGGACTCTCTGAAACAGTCACCAAACAGAAGACAGGCACAGCAACAAGAAGGTTGTAGGTGAAAACAAAATGAGCTGTTTATTCACAGTGTAGTTCAAGTACAAAATCAGGAACACAATAATAAACAAAACACTGTTAAGGCCCCCACACACGTAGCAAATGGGGGCCGACAGAGCAGGTCAGATCACCCCATGATCGACGATCGGCCACCACTCGTTGCATGTATGGCTAACTTTAACCACACATTCTTACATGTGACTAGAGGCTCCTCAGACTGAAAGGTTCTGGTTCCAGGGTGGAGCCCCTTCCTAGAGCAGGCAGGGTTATTATTTTCCCAGCCAAGTCACACCTGTGGTTATTACTAGCCCAGGTCTCACTGGCTGATCGCCATTATGTGGTCAAAACTCATACTGCTCAGCATAGTGTTTAAACGTGGGACAGACATATAACCCATCCTGGATACACCCTGATCTTGATCTTCGGGGGCTTCCTGTCACAATGCTGACTACCCTAGCCAACCTTCACATATGATCACAGCCTACATTTCTATAATACCTTTAATTCACAACATTATGAATTTGGGCCAGGAATGGTAAGACTGATTCAGCATTATGTAGTGGATCAGGTGGTATAAACACCTGGTAAAGCATGTTTTTGTATGTTGTAAGGTATTAATAATGTGTGGAATATTTAGTCTGTGTGGTATTAATATCCTTTCAACAATTTGATTGAAATGTCATGGCAAAATTAAAAAATGGCATATATGATCCGCCCCCCCCCCCCAGACATTAAAGTAAATTTTTGTACAAAGGCAGATATCCAAAACAAAGGCAATTTATGAAGTGCATTGTGATTACTATCATGAAGTCAATACTGAATTCCAGGAAAAAGTGGAAAAGGTGAAAAATACTACTATTTTTTGTTCTTCAGCAAAGTGATTTTAATCCAGCTATGGTTGACAAATGTACTCTGAAAAAGCACAAGGCCTATTCATAATTATACCTTGTCATGCATTTGATTTTTTCTTTATCCCATTTAACAAATCAAGTACTAATTAGCATCCAATCTTAAACTTTAATTATATGGGATACCATGTAGTTTACCAGCATTATTGCATCATGGATGATGAAATGCCATACCGTATTTGTCTTTTGTACCCATAATTGTCTCTACTGCTCATCTTAATGTGTATTTGAGTATTATACAACTATCTCATATATACTGAAATACAAACTATAGAGTCAAATACCCAAACATATGTTATATAAGATATATTCCATGATTAATTAAGGTGCATATTAATTTTGTCAGAAAATTTTTTGTAAACCTGAATAGCCAATCAATAATAGACAAAAGACTTAAATATTTTTTATATAAATTCTCTGTTGTGGCAATATACTGTATCTGCAGTGCCTTGCAGAAGTATTTTCAAGAAATGGTTTTCAGCATAAAACAAAAAGGCACGTTATGAGTTTGTCAAAAGGCATGTGGGAGACTCCCAAAATGTATGTAGGAAGGTGCTCTAGTCTGATAAGACTAAAATTAAACTTTTTGGCCTTTAAAGAAACCCCTATGTCTGTGGGGTTGTTTTTCAGCCACCACGACTGGGAGACTAGTCAGAGTTGAGGGAAAGATGGATTGTGCTAAATACAGGGATATTCTTGAGCAAAATTGCTGTTCACAAATAGAAATCATCTAACTTGAAGGAGCTGGAGCAGTATTGCAAGGAGGAATGGCAAAAAATCCCAGTGGTAAGATGTGGCAAGCTCATAGAGACATATCCAGAGCGACTTGTAGCTGTGATTGCTGCAAAAGTTGGTTCTAAAAGTATTGACTTTAGGGGGTTGAATAGTTATGCACACTATTCTGTTATTTTGTCCTATTTGTTGTTTGCCTAAATAAATAAAAATCTTCAAAGTTGTAGTAAATTATGATTATGATTATATATTATGATGCAATTACTCAATCAATCCATGTTAATTCCAAGTTGTGAGCCAAAAATTGTCAAGGGGTCGAATACTTCTGCAAGGCACTGTATAGTCCTACATAACTACATTTGCATTGCACATTGTATGTTAGAGCTTTTCCATTGGTTTCTGAATTCACGACAGAGCAAATGGCCCCAGATAGCTCACTTGGTATTTACATTAATTTATATTGAAGGTGGCCATATACTATATAGTGTTTTAAATAGATTCAGCATTATATATTTTATTCTGCATCTAATATGAATGCTACTCTGGCATTTCATTTAGCATCTGTACTCTAGTGATGGCCGAACTGTCCGCAAGGCGGACAGTTCGGCCGCGAACAAGCATGTTCGCCCATCCTCTCGCCGGCGGACAGTACGGGTGTTCGACCCGCCCCGTTCGCCGGCGAGAAGATGATCTATATTCTTCCTCCGGCAGGATGAGAACCTGCTAGATCGTGCCGGAGGAAGAATCTTTTCACTATAAGACCGGGCATGAAGCCGGTCTTGTAGTGAAAATACTGGCTCGGAACAGGAAGTGACGTCAGTGACGTCACATCCGGCTCCCGTAACCAGGAACTATGCGTTCCAGGATGCGTTCCAGGAACCGGATGTGACGTCACTGACGTCACATCCGGTTTTTCCGATTCAAATTCCCCGCCTAGAGGCGGGGAATTTGAATGTGTCTGCGAACAGGCGGACGGCGGACTTCTTTAAAAGTTTGACCCGCCTGTTCGCGGACAGTCCAGGCCGATGTTCGGCCATCACTACTGTACTCTTTAAAAAGCACCAGTAATTTGTTAAATATACCAAATATGGCTTTGCTGTTTTATTAATTGTGCTGGTTGATGGGTGCACTGAGAGATCCAGGTAAATGACCCATATAAACTGTTATTAGAGCTTTTTATGGTTGATGCTGGTTAGCCCATAATATTTTTTATTTTGTTGTCCCCCCATTGCTTAAATAATGTATTTCACAATTAGAGATTTTAATAATGATATCATAAGCTGCTAATATGAAACTTTAATTGACTCGATCGAATTTAAATTTGGACCGTCAATCAATAGTACCAGCAATAGAACCAGCACTAGTTTGCTTGGTTCAAAACCAGTGGATTCCTTTCCAAAGGCCTGCATTAATGCTTTATAATACCATTGCATACAAAATGATCAAAGTACCCAAAAAACCCATCAGATACTTCAATAGTCTAAAAATTTCCATAAATTATTTTCCATAACTTTTGGTCAATCAATTCATGTAAAAAGGAATCAATTGTTAAATATTCAAGCTAAACTATTTGATCAAGTTGTTCAGACAGAAAATTTTAAACCATGAATTCCAACCTTGCAACTGCTGTTGAGATAAGATAACAGGCATATTGTATTGTGTACTGTGAGACATCACATATGCGGCACATTAACTGGCCATTCCCAACTGATAGCCCTTCTCCTACTCCCACAAACATTGGTCTCACAAAAGAAGCTTCCCAAAATGAATAGGTTAATACGGCCTCAGATGGACAGATACACATTTTTATAGGAATTAGGATTACATTAGGTTTAACATTTAAGATTCTAGTAGTCAAATATGTGAGTCATGATGCACAACACCACAGAGCACTGCATATGAACACAGACACTTGATACCGATGAAGCTGGGTGGAAAAGAGTGATGATTTGGACACTCATACAGTGCTGCTTGAAAGTATGTGAACCCTCCAGACATGGTCAGGTTTGTGCCAAAAACATTTAAAGACCTATTAGACATAATCTAAATCCCAATTTGTAAGACACCTTCCAAAAGTAGGACACACACACAAAAGAGATATATTTCCTATTAGTAAACAAAGGAGGGTTTTATGTCCCAACAACTGAAAAATCTTACCTGTGCATAAGTAGGTGAACCCTGTATTAGTAGCTTGTGGCTCCTCCCTTTGCAGGCCATTACTCCAACTAAAGTCACCTACCTGTAACCACTAACCAGTCTCTCAATGCTATGGGATTTTTGCCCACTCCTCCGTTACAGTAACTCAGCCAGTGGAGAGACGTTGGAGGGAACATCTGGCTGTACCAACTTTTTCAGGTCTCTCTCCAAAACATTTCAATTGGGTTAAGGTTGGACTTTGACTGAGGCCAATCCAGAGTGGCTGAATGCTTTGGGTCAATGGTTTGTGTGCATAATCCATCTTCGTCAAGCTTCAACTCCCGACTGATGGCAGGAGATTCTGGTCGAGAATCTGTTGATAAACCCGAAGAATTCTATGATTCATTGGACATATGGAGTCGTCCAGGGCCAGCCGCAGAAACAGCAGCCCCAGACTTTCACATTTCCACCGCCCACATACTTCACGTTGGGAGGAGGTGTTCTTTTCTTCATATGCCGTATTGATTTTTATCCAAACATGTCGGTTGATGTGAACAAATAATTATTATTTAGACTCGTCTGTCCAGAGAATGGATCCAGACGCCTCTGGTTTGTCCAAGTGCTCTTTGGCAAAGTTGAAACGGGCAGTTGTGTGCTTTTTGAGAGCAGAGGCTTCCTTCTAGCAACCCTCATGAAGGTCATGGCTATAAATTTCGTCTGATTGTAGACGCATGACATTTGTCCCAGATGCGCCAGAGAGGCCTGCCTGCAACTCTCTAGAGGTGATGTGGGGTTGGCCTTTACCTGGTTTATTAGTTTCTGGTGCTCGGGTGATATTTGTGATGGGCGTCCACTTCTAGGCAAAAGGTTGCGTTCATGTTGAAGGCCCTCCATGTAAATTATCTGTCTAAGTGGTGGAATGGAGCTGGAATCTTTTGGGACATGGTCTTATAGCCTTTCCCAGGACTGATGGGCTGTCACTACCCTCTCTTCATGTCCTCGGATATCTTCCTTGCTTTGGCATTGTGATTTGTATGGGGACCCAGTGGTTATGTTGGTTTCTCTCTCTTTTAATTAGTGCAGGCCCAAAATATTTTCAAGGATGTCTCATTCATTGGTCTGCTTAAGTGATTGATTAAGCACCCAAATGGTTTCACCTGCGTCTTTTACCTGCTCGATTAACCAAGCAGCTGGGGGTGCACTTAAATTTGCACATTACACTAGTCCATGTTTCATGTTAGTTTTTGGGCTACTTCTAAACAAAAAACCTACTCAACAAGATACATGCAATTGATGAACATATATCTGACATTTCATGAATAAACACTGGTGATGAAGATGAGAAAATCAAACAACAGAAACGTCTACACCACTTGAGGGGTTCACATACTTTCAAGCAGCACTGTATGACATTAAGTTTGTATAATTTATAGTGAGTTATACAGCACACCAACAAGCCTACAATATATTGTATAAAAAGAAAAAAAGCTCAACCCACAATGATGTCATCTATTATTAGCTGAATATACAAGCACATACTTCAATTTATGCAAAACTGATTCCTTAAGTTCCAATTATTTCCAGTTAATGAAGATAAAGGTGTGTACACATGCTCCAACATCCAATCAGATACAGATTGAACACTGTTAAAATAACCCACATACTTTTACTATTACCAGAATTCTTTTCGGTTGTATACTTAGTTGCAATCACTTGTGTAGTTGATAATTCAGAAGATACAAATATTTGTGCTTGTAGAAGCTCTTTTTACAGTTTGAATGTAAGTTGCAAAGAAGTTTAACTGCATTTATTATGTTTTTGCAATTAGGATATTACAATGAAGGACATTGTGTCTAACAACAGCACAACTAGCATCTCTCAAGCACGAAATGCAGTAGAGCAACTGAAGATGGAAGCTTGCATGGACAGAATTAAGGTACTTTCACTCAATTTTATATCAATATTTTATGCTGCAATGCACAAATAATTTTATAACATTGGCCTACTGCAATCTGACTTGAGCATGTTTATATCCAATTTATTTTTGAGTTGGTATTTAATGCCAATAAACTGTGTTTTAACAATATAAGAAAGCAACAATGGAATATTCAACTTCTTTATTGAGAAAAAGGTACATGATAGTGCATGGAAATCATTAAAGTTACAACCTCACAGGTTCTCATAAAATCTTTCAATATCCAGAACAAAGAATAACACATAAACATACCTGTCAACCCTCTCGTTTTGGCCAGGAAAGTCGCATTTTTTATATGGCTTTCCCGGCAAAATCCCGATTTCAAGAGATTCCGGATTTTTCTTGGATTCTTAAAATCGCACTAATTTAGCAGGGAGAGGGCGTTACTTTCCCTGCTAATGTCCCACCCCACACATTATCAGCACAAGCAGGGTGGGACATAAGCAGGGAGAGTAATGCCATCTCCCTGCTATAACAGCTGAGAGGAAAGCCCAGTACTGGAAATGAAGTCAGTGATGTCACTTCTGGTACTTCAAACACCACAATCCTCATACTGCATGTCCCCCGTTTTTTAAGTTGACAGCTATGCATAAATTTGCTCAAGACCATCTGTTGGCGGCACATATGGCCATTGAAACAATACCAATGTATGTAAACCATCAAATAAATGATGAAAAAAACAAACAAACCCATAAAAGAGAAAGGGCAGCAGAGGAAACAGTCTACTGCTTAACTGCTGCAACTCTGTACCACCTCATCCACAATGGGCCACCTCCCATGAGATCTCGTCACCTACTAGTTCTAAGGTATCACGTAAACTGGACCTGTTTAATAAAATTGAAGATGTTTGGGTTTGCAGCTAATCCTTCTTTTTTTTACTTATCCTTCCTATCCTTTTGGTTCATATCCTTTTAAAATACTTATTCAGCTTGCATTGGTTAGAAAAAATTCATTACTGAACTAGCCCAGGTGAATGTAACTACTGCAACCTGCTACTATATGGGCAGTATTACCATGCCACACTCAGCAATAAAGAAAACAATCCATTCAAAAATTCTCTTTTCTTTCTTCTCACAAAAGGAACTTCCCCATATGTTCAATATTAGGAAAATACAGCCTAAGATGGACAACTATTCATTAACATAAAGTCAACCTGAAACCAGAATGATTAATTATGAAATGTATTTTTTTTACATAATTGTGTGTTTAAAACATTTTTATATTTAGGATTTCTACTAGACCATTGTATGAACAGACTATCTTAATAAGTTACAGGCCTACAACATAAAAAAGAATCCCATTAAATGCACTTTTGGTACAGAAATCTGGACCTCAACAGTGCGCTAGAAAAGTCTGTGACCTCCTGAGTAATAAAGACCCAATGATACAGTATTTGAACACACTCACTTTGGGGGAAACAGTCCATAGGTAATACCTGTGACTTGGACCAATTAATACGAAACTCTAAGTATCCCACGAAGTCTTTAAAAAGCAGAAGAGCCCTGGACAAGGAGGGTCCTGGATTAGCTAGGTACAACAACATGTCATTCAACAACAACATTCATTTACCTATTTTATACATCTCAGCACCTGTACAAAGGATTTTTATTGCTTATGACAAGAATTCTCCTCTTTCCTCCTGGAAAATTATCGCACTATGCAGAAGGGCTTTAGTCAAAGCACATCTCTCTGCTAGTGGATTCGCCACCACTTCATTATACTGAGAAAAATCTGTCTTTGAACCTAGAATACTTGTTTGTACTGAATCAAATCTCCATATTGTAACTCCATATTTTTGAAGATTCTAGAGCAAAGGTGCCCAACCCGCAGCCCATTCAGCGTTAATTGGCGGTCCCCCTCGGTCCTCCACTTGCAGCCTCCAACCTAGTGCATAGGAACTCACCTGCCGCTGAGCTGTCCTATCCCATGGAGATCTCCTGGGGCATTAGGTTTAGGGTTAGGGGGTGGCGTTTGACTTTGGGGGATGAGCTTTAGGTGTTAGGATAAGAAGCTTGGGGGGGTTAAAATAATACTAACCTCCCCAGTTCCCTAACCCTAATCCTAACCTTATTTTGAAAATGTATTCTGTGAATTTAAGTACAAAGCTCTTGAACAAGGTATCATCTCCCAAATTGCTGTAGAGATGTAGAGAAGGGTTGGAGAAATATTATAAAAAGGAAAGTATTGCCTTAGTGCTAGTTTTTTTTTATTAATAAAGTGTCAAAAAGTCATGTATAATTTTCCACTTAAATTAGAATTTTATTTATGCAAAGACTGCACCTGCTAGAGCGACACTTTACAAATTCAGCAAAACTACTAATTACATCAGATGAACATATGAATTTGCCCTACATAACTAGGGGAGGGGTGATATGGAACATTATAGATGGGGGGGGG
>CM070035.1:110084162-110095087 GCA_036250615.1 Ptychadena robeensis | reverse complement strand
CAGGGGGGCAAAATAAAAGAGTTGGACAACATTGATGTTTATTGATGAGCATTTCTACAAAAAAGACATTTTTCCATCACAAGAAATATAGCAACTCTATGTCAGTGAGGTCAGTGAGAAGTGGTCCTGGTCCATCAACAAACTGATTGCTGGGATTTTTTCTTGTTTCAGCTGATTTTTGTGTTTATTTAGTTTAATTATCACATTTATTATAGTCAGGATGACTAGTAGAAGCATTGCATAGTTTCAACATTTATTAAATGTTACTGCTGTTCTTTATCATTTTACTGCTTGCAGTTGGGGAGAGGGCAGCAAGAAAACAACTGACAAAGACTGTCACTACACATTCTAATCTCCTTTTATGACACTGGGGTGCATAAAAAACACATACTCATGTACACACAACACAAAATGTGCATTACCATTCAACAGTGTTCCCTAATGCTTGAGGTATTGTTGAAAAATTGTTATTTAAAAAAAAAATTGTTATTTAAAAATGAAACATAATGTCTTCTAGCTATACCTGCTGTCATTTGTTCATTATAAAATGCTTCTACAAGTCAGTATAGATTGAAAATGTTATGTGTGGCCCTTTAGTAATCCGGGGGCCGCACTTGTGGCCCTCCATATCAACTTAGTTGCACACCCCTGCTTTAGAGACATGTACTTGTAATCTCCTCTATGATCCGTTTTCACAGTTTTTTAACATACCCACAAATCCCTTTGTTTCTGCTTGCTGTTGCAGGTAATAACTATGCTAAATCATAACTACACTTGGTTGCTGTCAGACTAGCCTGCTTTCCATAATAGAGTACAAGAGACTACTTTCCTATTCTGTACATGTTCCCAGCTGCCTGCACCAGTGTGCTGAGAGGCTATAACTCTGTTAAACAATTAAAAACGCATTTTTCCAAAATGCATGTTTTTGTGCATTGCTTGTGAAAACTTGCAAGTGTTCATATCTAAATTTGTCATAGTGACATATAAAGCAATGATTTATATAACAGCTAAGGAACTAGCATTCTCAAAATGGCATCCTACCTATTTCTTTCATGATGCTGACCAAGATGTTTTCTTTTTTTTTTTAGATATCCAAAGCTGCAGCAGATTTGATGGCCTATTGTGATGCCCATGTTAGGGAAGATCCACTTATACTTCCAGTGCCTGCTTCAGAAAACCCATTTAGGGAGAAGAAATTCTTTTGTACTATTCTTTAATGTGGTTTGGTGACATACACATTGTTTAATATTAGTATAATGTGACTTTAAGTAAACCAAGATTAGTATACACGCATATACAGTATTAACGTATACAAAAATAGCTTGTCATGTAATATATATATAACACACTTTTATTAGTGCCCATTGATTGGGTTTACAGGGATAATGAGCACTACAAACAATATGTGATGACATTACTCTATCACAGAAATTAGCATCATAATTGTAGTAACAGAATGGCATAACAGTACTGAATCAAATCAGGGAAAATGTTGTTGGATTCAGAGGGCAATATATAAAGGATGAAAACAAAAGGATATGCATATATAAGTTGTAAGGCAAACTTTATGAGGAAAAACATCCGGTAAGAAAGCAGTGTTTAGCATCCTGAAAGTGTATATAACATAATTAAATATGCCATATACAATGTTTGCAAATTGTTATTCATGCCCCAACGTTGCACAATTATTTGCCTGTGTATCATATACCTCAGCTATGTGTGTTGTGTTTTAGTAGCAATTTAATTAGGTTATTTCATGCAAGATTACCATGACAAATGACGTGTATGTATACAGCTGCCCCAGTTTTATTTTAGTGATATAGAATCCCCTTTGCTGTTATAGTTAGGAAAACGTCTGCAGTTTTAGTAGTTTAGCGTAACCCTCCACTCCATTGTGGTGGCTTGTGTAGAGTTGCTAGTGTCAAATATAGTTCCCTTTTGAGCCCAGTAGAAAATATGTCTACTTTATTATTCTGGTAGCTTCAGTAATGCATTAACACTAGAATAGATGATGATTTTTTTTCCTCTTGCAGCTAAAGTAAATAAAAAAAAGCCCACTGGCTCAGTATGATCTTATTCTTTTTCACATTTGCTAGAAGGAAGCATTTATTGAAGGTTGTTTTCTGAAGGTTGTTAGCACTGAAATAATATTGGTTTGTGTTATATAGCACATTAGTTATTTTACCCCTGAACATGCATATACATTTACACAGAAAACGTATTGGAGGTTAGCTTGGAGAAACCTCAACTAGAAAACATATTACACAGACACAAAGATGCAGGAGTGTTTGCTGAGAAAATAAAAAGAATCATAATGATGGCTAAACAAAATAAAGTGGGGCTCAGTTGTATTTTTAATAATGCTTTCTTCTTTGTGAATGTGAGTGTGAAAAAAAAAAACAGTTTTGTTACTTATTTATAAAAGCAAATGGAAAACTTTTGTAATATTTTGTAGCTGCGATTAAAATAAAATGCATTTGTGTTGAGGAGATTAAGCAGGTGTGCAGTCTGATAGATGGATGTACAAACTAACTTCATTTCTTGACATCATATTTTCCAGGTATTGTTATATAAGAGTTATGAAGCAACCAGCTCTCAATGTAACCTAAGATGAATTCTTCTGTTCACCGAAGAAGTAAAATTGATTTGTATCTAGATTTATTTTTATTTTCATCCAATCATATTTAAGAACATGTGCTCAAACATTTATCCTTATAGCTGGAAAGGGATTACAATTTAGGAATTTGTTTTCCATCAATGTCACTGTATGGTAGAACCATTGATTTATATTGGATTGACGGTCAATATTTAAATTGCACAAGTTGATTTTATAAAAAAAATGGATGTAACAAAAGTTGATACATGTTTGGCTAGTTTAAGAAGCACCCAGAGAAAACGAAACATTCGTTGAATTAAGGCTTTAAGGTGCTAATTTTTTTTATATTTAGGCTATAGGGTATGGCAAGAAAATAAAAACATAACACGTGACTCTAAGGGCCTTTTCACACTATATGCGTTTTTTAAAGACATGTTTTTCTGCATATATTCAAAAATGCATGCATTCTGCACATTACATGCGTTTGCATTTGTGTTTTAAACAAAGCAATGAAAATTACATAAAAAATGCATGCAGCAGGTCTTTATAAAGAACACATGCAGAAAAGATGCATTTTAAAAAATGCAATGCATGCAGTGTGAATGGTTACTTTGCTTTTCTATGAGAAAATGCAACACTGTAAAAACACACGCATTTATAAAAACACAATGTATATAGCGTGCAAGGGCCCTTCAAACTGTGGTATTACTAATATCAAACATTTTATTTCAAGTATATATTTACACAATAAATGCAGGGATTTTAGCGCAGGGCATGAGTCGAGCCATTGACGGCAACGGGGCTTTGACTGGGCTTTCTCCACACCCTGTCAGAGGTCCTGATCCGTCAGTCCAAGCCTCCATTAATTTGATGAAGAAACACATCCACAGAAACACAATGAGGTCTTTCGTGGACATCTGCGGATTCCAGCCCATAGTGGAGCCCTAGCGTAAGAGTATTTAATACACATGGTCTTTGACTTTGTATCTACAGTAGATATAAAATATCTACACACAACTGGTAAAATGTCAGGTTCCTTTGCTGAACAGTAATGAGATAAAGATAAATAATTTTTTAACTTTTTCCACTTTTAATGTGACCTATAAACTGTACCTCTCAATTGAAAAACAAACTGAATTTTTAAGTAGAGGGAAGAAAGAATATAAAATAAAATAATATGGTTGCATAAGAGTGCACACCCTTAAAATAATACTTTGTTGAAGCACCTTTCAATTTTATTACAGCACTCTTTTTGTTTCTCTTTTTGGGTATGAGTCTGCATGGCACATTTTGACTTTAATCTTCTGCTGGTGAAGCCATTCCTTTGTTGATTTGGATGTATGCTTTAGGTTGTTGTGATGCTGAAAGATCGTTGTGAAGCCTGAAGTTTTTGTGCCACTATTGACTGGTATTTGGAACTGTTCATAATTCCCACTATCTTAACTAAGGCCCCAGTTCCAGCTGAAGATAAACAGCCCCAAAGCATGATGCTGCCATTATATTACCATTATACCAGGGGTGTGAAGACTTTTTATATCCACTGTATATAAGAACTTGTTGTGTTACATTATATTAACTGCACTACAACAACCAATGAATACAAATAGTCATTCACTACATATTTTGTACTGGGATTTGTTCTTGACAATATTTCCTTACCATTGTATTTGCCATTCTGGTGCTGTGCCTCTATTTATTCTATACTATTTAAAATGTATTGTATTGAAAGCTTGCTCAAATCGTTAGTAAAAGCTAACTTCAGCATGTTAATTAAAAAATAAATAAACAGGCAGTAAGTGAATGTTGCTATTCATCCATACCTTTTATAAACATAACTGGATTTTGTTTTCTTGCTCTGTGCTCTGCAAAATGAACATGGGGGAGGGGGAAGACTACATTTGCATAGTAACACAGTGGGGGTAGCGTCAGGCTAGCCAATGTTAGTTATTACTAGCCTGACACACATCACGCTGTATGCCTTCATTTAGCAGATGCTGCCCACCCTTGTTAAAATGCAGTAGATCTGAAGAAAAACAAATGGTGTTCCAAGGCTGTACACCCCGTACTGTTATGTTTTATGAAGATATGAATGCATTGCAATTGTTTAGCAAATGATTTGCCGCTTATTACATTACATTTTTCCAATAAAAGAAATGTGGTCCTTTTTTTTTATTTTGCACAAAAGATCCATGCTTAATTACTAACTTAGGCAATAAACACTGATTTTAAAAGTAACTGTCACTACATCTGAATAAAACATCATGACCAACAAGTTGCTTTTCTATTGTTTGTCTACATCTTAGATATGGCACCTTACATAGCTCAATATAAGACTGATTTTTTTTTGGTAGTGATGTTTTACAATTGCTTGCATCAGCAAATCGGTTTTGTAATGGTGTTTGAAAATTGGAATTTCTGGTGAAAAATTATAAAATGAATTCAACCTATAAAAATACTGGGGTGGGATTTATTAACTCCCCTCCCCCCCATCAAAGCCCCGACAAATAAGGGTCTATTCACAAGGTTTTAGGGCAGCTGACAATCGACAGCCATCCTGAAACTTTAACTCCACTGCTGTTTGGATAGATTACAGTTAAGGGGTGTTTGTCAGTCAGTGACGAGTTATTGGCAACTGCCCAGTGACTGTGCTATGGCAATTGGGTAGTCAGGAATGTAAATGGAGCCTGAACTCACTTCACAATTGTTTCCCTGCACCTTTAAGGCCTCCATACATGTAGAGAGCCACGGCCGTCGATTGGCGGCAAAATCAGCAGCAGATCATGGGTGCCCACATGCCTACATAGCTCGGTTGGCCAGAGAACGGACATGACATGGCCCGTAGATTCTCTGAGCGACGAGATGCAGTGTGATGACATCATCATGCTGTACTCCGTCGCTCGTCTGTCAGCCCCTGCTCAGTACGTGTGTGGGGGCCTTAAGAGATGATGAATACAATTGTGTCTCCTCTCCTCTTTGAAGCTTTCAGTCTTAACAATGAAGAGCCGGCCTGTGACTAACAGAAGATTTTATAAGATTTATGATACTAGACTAATTTTATGAGATTTAATAATACTAGACTCATCATATAATGTCTTGAGTGTACAGTTTTGTTAGAATAGAAATAGGCCTTTGCCAAACTGTTTTAACAAGGTTGGAAACATTGAATTGTCTGAAATATCTTTGTAAGCTGAACCATTACGACATCTTTATTGGAACAATGGATGTCAGCAAGGCTCTGAAAAGCTACATGACTGCTCAATCAAACCTTATACCATAGTAGCCACAATGCAGTGAAGAAATTTGTTGTAAAGTAAATCTATCAGTATGGCTGACCTGATGGGGGATTGGGAGAAACTGTTGAGAGAGAAGAATCATTAGTATTCTGACTCAAACTAACTGCAATTGGGTACTCTCCCACTCCCTAGGCTGCAACCCGGCACCTGCCTGGCTCAGCCTGTCGCACTATGCATGTGCCGGAGCGCAGGGCAAGCTCTGCTCCTCCACCCCGGGGCTCCGGCCTTGTCTGCCGGCTGCCTTGTCTGCTGGTACCCCCTCCATCACAGCACTTCCCGGGCACACGCTGCCCCCTGTGACACCCTGCTCTCCAGCCTCTGACTTCTATACCACTGCCTAAAGCCCCTGATGATCGGGCCCTTGCACCAAGCAGCAGCCGGCCTCTCAGGCTAGAAGGGCATGCAGCAGAACCTCCAGGAGTGACTGGATTGACGCAGGACACCCTACTTGTCCCGCTCCCTCTTCTGGTAAGATGGGATTACAAGGGATCACGGAGCCCCTGGCAGATCGGTTTTTCACTAGGGTCCACTCCTCAACCTGGCTGGAAAGGGGGCGTGGCTTTTGTTTCTCTCCCGTTTCAGGTACCATCAGGATTCAGGTTGGCCCCATCCATGCACACCTTTAGGTGATGTCTCCGCGCCCTATGATCATAAGACGCAGCTTGCCCCGTAGCCTGAGTCTGCTGACCGCTTGGACTTCCGGAGCGCGGTCTCTTCAGGTGAGCTGGCTTGTGCACAACACTCACATTCCTCTCTTTCTGGTGTCCCAGCTGTGTTCTGTGCTAGTTACACTGATTTGCGGGTGGTTGGTGAGGAACACATGGTTTCTGGGGATGAAGATCGGATACAGGAGGTGGGTGTGTCTAGGGATATGTTGCAGGCTATGTGCACTTTGATGAATCCGTTGGGGAAGGGCATTTGCAGTCTGCATGCCTCCGGTGCCCTCGGGGATGCCTGTGGTGGCGCCCGGGGAGTCGGTAGGTTCGGCTGCACATGCTGCTGGCGTTTTGCAATCCTGGCTCTGTCACTACGAACAATATCAGCGGGTGTCGGTGATGCAGGCTCCCAAATTCCCAGCAAGCGTGTCGGGGGTGTCAGGTACGGTCACTTCTACACCCACTATGCCCTTTCCAGAGGGGGGCGGCGGGCACTTAAAAGAAAGGTGTTTGCTGGCAGTTCAACGAAATGTTTCAAGTACCCCTGGGTGAGAGGTAAGTCCGACGCCACTGGTAAAGGGGAAGACGTTATTTCATGGTTTTCAGGATGGTTTTTGCATATCCTGTGTGCTCCCTGGTCACAGAACATCTTGTTCTAATTTGAAGTCTGTGTATCAGTACCCTTAAGTCCTGCAGGACAAACTGATGAAGGAGGTTTCTCTTGGCAGGATGTCGGGGCCTTTCCCATGCTTACCCTGTCCTGAATTGGTAGTGTCTCCTTTAGGGTTGGTTCAAAAGAAGGAACAGGGTAAGTTTCGGATGATTCATCATTTATCCTACCCAGCAGGGTTGTCGGTGAATGATGGTATTCCGGTAGCCCGGTCTTCTGTGACCTATGCCAGTTTTGATTCTGCTTTCAATGTGGTGAGGCCTTGTGGTGCCGGGGTGCTCATGGTGAAAGTGGATATTGAATCCGCCTTCTGTCTGTTACTGGTGCACCCCGATCGTCAGTATCTGCAGGGGTGTTGCTTTAATGGGCAGTGGTTTATCGATCGGTGCCTTTCGATGGGGTGCTCTATCTCCTGTTCCTATTTTGAACTTTTTAGTTCCTTTTTAGAATGGGTGGTGCGCTGTGAGTCTGGCTTTCAACTGCCGGTTCAATATCTGGATGACTTTTTTATGCGTAGGGCCTGCGGGATCTTTGGATTGTGACCGTCTGCTGTGCTCTGTTGTGTCCCTTTTTGCTGCCTTTAGGGTGCACTGGGGGCAGATCTTCCGGCCATTCCAGTACCAGATCATCTTTGGGAACAGGGATCGCCCGACTGGATTGGATAGAGCGGTCGGTTTGCAAGCCCACATGGCAAACATACTCTCGGGTTTTGGCATCAGTGGAGCCAGGTGGAGGCCTCATTACCAGTAGCTTTTTTGGATAAAGAGAGGTTGGACCTCCTACTGCATTCCATGTTGAAGCTTTTTATCAGGTTGCTCAGTGTCCATGGTGCATGCATTGGCGGAGTTGTCATTCCTGTTTAAGTGTAGATCTTGGAGGGATCACACTAAGCATTTCCTGGGTTGTCGAGTAGTGAAGGGCTTCCCGAGGCCTTGGGTCATGCTGGGAAAGAGGAAGCTAGTTACGTTCCAGTTTCTTAGAAAACCACAGAAACCCCACACCAGAACCCACATGGCACAGAGCAAAAAACAAGGAACAACTCTGAAAAATGGACCTAGCCAGAAGTCCGTGGGGAGGCAGTAAAACAATAATAACTCAAGAAAACAAAAGTAATCAAAAATACCGAGGATAGGCGGAGCCTGTACAGTTCCAGAGGACGGCGTACAGACACACCAACTCTAATTTTAATGTCTTACGGTCAGAGATTCCAGTCGGAGAAAAAAAATACAAAACGGTCCCCTCGGCGACAAAGGCAAGAGCCACAGCAACAGGACGGAGAGAGGGCAAACACGGGCCCCAGGAAGAATGAAGGAGCCCAAAAGGCCCCCCCCCCCCAGCCCGGAAGGCCAATCAGGAAAACAAAAGGATCACCGCTGGTTCCAGGACGGGGCCCCCTTCATTATGGTCCAGCCAGGCAACAGCATCCGCAGGGAGGTGAAGAAATGGATGACCGACCTTCCGCGGTAATATGCAGGCGTGCCGGGTACATAATGGCCATACTGGAACCGAAGGGCTCGAATGGCAACGCTTGATCTCCAAGAACTGACACACTGACGCTGGACCTCAGCAGAGAAGTCAGGAAAGAAGGATAGTCGGACACCATTAAAAAGGACTTCACCCACGCTCTCTAGCAGCCGCGGAGACGCTCACGGTCCTGATAGTTCAAGAATCGGAAGAGTAGTAGGAAGGCACATGGTGGACTTCCCGGCGGGACGAGGGCGCGCCATAGGGGTACGGTGTGTGGCCGTTCAACCGCAAATAATAACGGAGAAGTGGAAAGGCCTACCAGACCAAATTCCTGCAGCAACCAGGGTTTGGACCCCTCGGGCACGCTCAGGAGGCCAACATACGCACGTTATTGCCGCCTCAATGACGATTTCAAAGTCACCGACATAGTGTTGGCCCTAGTCGGCAGCTGCAGGCACCCGCTGAGTGTTCACGAGAATGGGGGGGGCAGCGTTTTTTGTGTCCTCAACGCCAGAGACCCTGGTTCCCACTTCAGTGTGCGCTCTCTAATTTCTGCAGATCGTGGCGCAGGAGGGCGAATTCCTCTTTCAATCCACCCACATTGGGCAGTAAGGGCTTTCCACAGAGGAGCCACATTTATTGATGGCCTCAAGGAGTTCTTTCAAAGTGGGCTGAGGATCTGGAGGGGAGCAATCCACGCTGTGGAGAAGAGGGGCATAGCAGGGGAGACAATAACACCAGGCAGCATCATCAGCACGACCCCAGCCGCAGCTAGCTAAAGAGGGAGGGAGACCAGCACAGGAGGAGGCAGGCAAGATCTGAGGCAGCAGGTTGCACACCAAAGCGCTACAGCCGATGCAGCCACATCTTTAGGGGGTTTTGGCCTTCCCCTGCTGTGAGCCGCGACATCATCTTGCTGGAGAGGGATGGAGGATGCTTATCCAGAACCTTTTGCATCGCTGGACCCGGGAACAGAAGCACTGCCAGTGATCTCGGCTGGACCGGAGGGTGGAGGCACCTTGCCCAAAACAAAGGATGCGATTTCGGCAGCAGACCGGCCCGGGGGGGAGAGGAGGATGCAAAGGGATCAATATGGGAGCTACTGTGCCAGCGCGTTTGTCACATGCCCGTCTCGGCCACGCCCCCCATCTCCAGAAGTTTGTGGGCACCGCCACCCCACCCAAACAACATGAGACAATTTAGTAGAACAGCTATGTTAGTTTTTAATCCGAGACTTGTTACCTCCCTATGCGGTTTGAGACGAACCCGTCGTTCACCGGTCAGGGTCAACCCCAACGCAGGGGAGGAAAAAAGGGCCTGGCATCGGGTTTACACCCGATTGCCTTCCTGCGAAAGCTGCAGCGATTGTCTTCATCGCTTGCAGCTTTCCGGACCTCCATGGTAATGGAGGAGCGCCGGCTTTCCCGCCCACACCACGGCGGTAAATAATTGAACCGGCTGTTGTGTGAAGCAGGAGCGGAGGGAGAGAGGACAGGCAGTGTACTATTGTAGCACTGCCTGATTGCCCATACCACACCAATATAAAAACGGCGCCGATGATACGGGCAGTGGGTTAGGAAAGTTAAGTAAGCCACCTATATGGATTAACAGATCTTCACCACAAACGCGGCAGACATCTTAAACAAAAGGCAATGCACTCTGGGAAAAATGCCGCAAAAAAACCCCACAAAGAAGGATTTTAATGTTTCTTAATAGATGTATGATCAGGGTGTGAGGGGGGGCCCAAAGTTGAACCTAGGCCAACAGAGAGATAGCGATGAGTCCAATCTCCGTGTAAACCGCGCAAGCCCAAGTCAGTGACCTCTATCAACCCTTCAGGAAGGCCGAAGAAGGTTTCCACCCTGGCCTCAGACTGGCCCAAAATATGTAAAAAGTGGCCCATATCCACACAAACAAAATGGCCGTGACCTGCATGGCAACAACAAGAAGACCCGCAAGTAATAAAAAAAACAACCTACCCAACCTTACACAAGACCATTACCGCACCCCATTGCACCCTTGCCCCCCTCCCAGAAATAACCAAACTGCAGTCAATGAGGGCTACTATATCTCCTAACAACAGGGACTCCCAATGACAAACATTATGATGTCCCTACCGGCCGCCCGAGGGGCGGCGGAGCAACTAATAGCTAATGCAAAAAGAGCCACAAAGGCAACCGAAAGCTAAAAAAACAGTGGCCACCGTCAAATACTCCCCCCACCCCCAGACTGGCACAAACCCA
>CM070035.1:110060058-110081850 GCA_036250615.1 Ptychadena robeensis | reverse complement strand
TAATGTTCGCCTCCCATTGAAGTCAATGGCGTGTTCGCGTGTTCGCGAACTTTTACAAATATTCGCGTTCGCCGTTCGCGAACGGCAAAATCCGGGTTCGCGACATCACTATCCCCCAGTCAAATGAAAAGTGACAATCACACAAGAAAACTATGTTCATGAGATGTCAGAACTCATTCTGACCTTCATCACCTCTTATTCGATATCCACTTTCCTCACCTTAATGTATGTCTTGCAGGAAGATAACTTACATGATTTAAAATAAGAGGTTTTATGGCAATTTCACATTTTATGGCTGTGATGTGTTTTTTATTACCAGTAATGGACACGTTAGTGGTAACATTACCGCATCCATTAACAAAACTCTGCACTTGCAGAAGAAAGTGCAATAAACCCACTGACCAAAGGGTGGCAGCATAACACTAACAATGAACACAATAGTCCATAGCGATGCTCACAAATATTATGTTTATAATGTATTTTCTATTGTTATTTTGCTGTACATGTCTCTGTGCCCCTAGGCTCCACTGTCCAGTTTTAACATAGTGCTCAATCTGGCTCCACAGCCCGTCAGAGCCCCGGATCCGCACCACATAGTGGTGTCTGTATTGTTTTAGTAATTGTTGGGTTTGTTTAGATAGGTTCACACCTATACTTTCGAAAATCTTTAAGACTATATATATATATATATATATATATATATATATAAATATAAATGCCAGACCCCCATTGAACCCTATTAGAAAGTTTGAGATACACCATTGGGAGATATTTTCACAGCGCTGTTACTTTTTTAATTCCATGTCACACCTCAGTGGTATTTGGCAGTTCAAATGACAGGAGCGCTCTCAAGACACCTTCCAGAATTTTTTTTAGCATTTGCAAGTCCAAGGTGCAAGAGGTAATATGTCAAACATGCCCATTTTGTGGACGAGTCAGAGTTGAGGACAATTTAAGCATAGGGCCTGGCAAAACCATGAATAGTGGGGCAACAAACTAATTCCCCCTCGCCCCAGGCAATACCAGACCCTGCAGCAGACCTGCAGTGTCATATCTCAATGAGGATGTTGTGGGGGCGTCTGCTGGAGGGCTTATTGAGTATATGAGAGTTAACAAGGGTACTCCCTTCCCTCGCCCTATGTAATGAGTTCAAGGTGTATGTTTTTTTTCAAGCACTCTTTCCTTCCTGTGGACACTTGTACTCATTCTATAGGGTGGGGGCAGAGATCCCCTTGTTTAAAAGGTCTTCCAGATCCTTAATGAAGCCTTAATCTGAAGAATCCCACAATACTATCCATGTTGTGGGGATGAGGCCTCCTATGTTAACAAGGTGCCTATTCCTTGAGTTATAGCATGTGGTCTGGTTTGGCAAAGGTGGGGCACTCAAGCCTTCTTCCCTAGCAATCCCATTGCTTAACATACGATTGGGAAGGTCAATGAAACGCAGCACTTCAAACATGTAATCCCAAGACGGTCGATCGCATCCGTGGATAGACGCATCGGCTTAAGTCTGCCATACACCCACCGACTGGGTGCCGACAGACGAGTGCAGATGAGCTCTGGAATGCAGCGTGATGACATCATCACGCTGCATTCCCGGGCTGACTGCATCAGTGGGCACCCTTTGTGTTCCGGCTGTTACCTTTAATGAAGACGCCGGGCTTCATTAAAAGTAACGGCATCGGCTGTCATCGGCCAGAGAACATCGGACATGTCCATTTTCTGGCTGCCTGAGCTGTGGGGCGACAAGGATCTGTCGCCCCATGTGGGCACACACCAATTGGCGGCCGCTAATCGGTGTGTGTATGGCAGGCTTTACTGGAGGAAGATTTGGCTTTCCAGATCACAGCGACCGCCAGTGAGGTGTTGTCTCTGGCCCCTCTGCCCAGGATGAAACCAACCCAAAGAGATCAGAGAGGGTAGATGTGGCAATAATATGTTAGAGAGAATATTTTAATTTTTTTTTATATCAACATTTAGGAGGGGTCTATAACTGGTACCAAACATAACAACTAACTGTTATCTTGCCCATTAGCGTGTGGGGAGGGAAGCTGTGGGTGTTATTTAGAGAGCAATACATTCTTCTTGGTAATATTCCTCCAACCCTTCTCTACATCGCCAGAAGTTTGAGGGATTACACAACCAAGGGCTTTGTGATTAATGTACAACTAAATCTATCGGTTTAACAATAGAAAATTATCTTGATAATAGACCATCAAGACAGATAAGCCTATACAAATACAATAATGAAAAATAGGAAAGAATAACATTGTAAACCAACGGGCCAGGGAACTCCAGACTACAGTAGAATCAAGATGAAGAAAGAAAGAAATAAAGAAGGGGGAAAAGGAAAGAGTTGCAGTGATGTGGAGGTATCCTGGGGATCCTTCAATAGGTTGCGGAGGCCCTCATGAAACATGTGTGGGCTTCCTAAATGGTGAGAAGGCAGGCATCTAGGCTCTGGTCATGGTAAAGCTCCAACCACGGGGTCTAAACATGTTCAAATTTTGTCGTGATATCATTTAATCGTACATTCATTTTTTCATTGAAAAAGATCCTTCACCTGGGCAATCGAGGGGGTGCCTGACCACCATGCTTTGGCTAGGACTAACTTAGAGGCTGTGAAGATGAAGGTCAATAGTTTCAATTGAACAAATGTGCAGTTGAGTGGCAAGAACAGCTTTACCAGGGTCTTTACATATACATCATCCTAAAACTGTGTATCTGAGTTGGTACACGTGTAGTGACCAGGGTTTGCACCACACTGGTACATCTTTAATGTGATGTATATACTGCCCTAAGTCACTATGTTTTGTATATTCTGCTATGTATATAGCTTTAAATGACCCTACATTCGTCTGTAGCAGGTGCAAGGCTGATTGATGACTCTTGGACAAGCTACTGCCCTCTTCCAGGCAGAGGGGTTAAATACCCCCCCCCCCCCCAGGCCCTTCTTAGCCAGAGTTCGCGTTAGCTCCTCTTCGAATTGTTGCAGCCAATGTGTCACACCCTATTTGGAATAGTGATCTCCTCCCTTTCCTGGTTTCTCCCACCGGCCGTCCCATTGCAGTGCCCGGGATCCAAGGACCCCCATCCATGGGGACTTAAAGGTTCGTCCCCTGGACCAGAATTGCCTTCCCTCAAGCGTGCCTGAGCGGATGGATGCGGCTACCGGTAGGTGTTGAGTTAGGCAGATGGATTCCTCCCTTCTCCACCTCACCTGGCCCGCTTTACCTGTTTGCCCTGACCACTGGACTGTACCCTGGCCCTCTCTTACTGGGACAAGAAGCCATCATTTTCCTTGCAGCTGGTAGCAATTTGTTGGAAACTGTCGTTCCTAAGTGTCTGTGCCCCATTCTAGGCTTGGGTCTGGGGAAAACCTGTACATAATTCACACTAGTAAAGAATTGTACATATCCCCCTGCCAGCTTATCTGACTTCTTATTGGTGTGTGTGAGCCTTTTGACAGTGTGTTCTGAGCATTCAAAGAACCTGGTTGTGCAAGAGGAAGAAAATGCCCTCCACAACACTACACACACTTGTTTAAAAACCTCTTATTCTGGGGCAATGCCAGAATTGTGATTGTGGAAGCATTGGGTTTAATTTTGGGCAGCCGAGAGGGCACTAAGTAGCACCTGCCATACACCCACAGACGAGTGCAGACAGACGAGCTCCGATGAGCTCTGCAATGCAGGGTGATGACGTCATCACGTTGCATTCTGGGGCTGCTTTAATCGGCCAGGCACCCTTGGTGTGCCGGCCATTACCTTCAATTAAGGCGCCGGTCTTCATTGAAGTTAATGGCATCGGCCAGAGAACATCGGTCTCTGGCCGGCCGAGCTGTGTGGCGACAGGGATCTGTCGCCCCATGTTGGCACACGCCAATTGGCGGACGATTTTGCCGCCGACTGACGGCGTGAGTGCGTCGCTCAGTGGAAAAATCGGCCGCAAATCGGCGTGTGTATGCCAGGCTTAAGACTTTGAATTGAATTGCACAGACTATACAGTGCAAATCTCCTTTAAACTTGACGCCCCTGGTGTGATGTCACACATCCAGCACACTGGGAGAGAAGCAGACAGATTAAATCAAGGGCATCGGAGCCTTTAATCGGGTGAGTATTTTATACTGAATTGTATTGAAACCAGTTTTGAGAGCAGAACTGGTTTCGATACTATTCAGTATAACATTCGGTGTGCATTTGAAAATCCCCCCGCCACCCGTGACACCATCACGTACGTGACACAGGGATAGGATCTGCTTCCTTCCTTACTCATTGTACCTTGCCATAGAGAGTTTTGCTTTTTCTTACCCATTTTTTGGCTTACTACAAAGCAGTTTTTCCAGGACCATTATGGCAGTATACAGTTGGTTGACCTGCCCCCTCCTGCAACCCATAGGAGCACCTAACTATAAAACCACTGACTGCCTGCTTCCTCCTTATAGTGCTGTTGGGTGCCTCTTGCCAGTGTTGCCCTTACTGTCTAAGTGCTTGGTGGCCTTCCATGCATATGTGGGATGTTCCGTGCCTGTAAGTGGTGCCGTTGGCGGCAGGGTTGTATCTATATGACACAGTCAGTTGTCCTCTTGCTGACGAACATGTAGGGAGCTTGGGAATTGCTCCGGATGTTGAGATAAGTGAGATATGTTTATATCCAAAAATGTTCACTTTATTTCAATCTAATATTAGTATCCATTTCCATTTACAGTAAGCAAGTGGGGACACCATATAATGCAAGTCAATAGACTTACTTTTGTGCTCCTAGGGTAGCCACATGGGGTCATCAAGAGACACTGCCATCTCTTGTTGGTGCCCACTTCCCTGAGATGTGCTTTCTCTCTGCCAACACGTGACGCAAAGTGAGTGGGTTAGAGCAGGACCAACCACTCCCACCCTCCTTAAGGAGGTCAGTATGTGGACATGGAGGGATTCTCCCATCATCCACCTCCACTCTTCCCCCCCCCCCCCTTTTTCCCCTCACCCCTGGGACGCACATGCCACAGTCAATTTCCGCGTCCACCCAGGACATGTTTTTTGGCAGGTTAAAAAATTATGATTATTGTGTTATCTATCTTAAATACCTTTTGCATGTTTCAGAAATATTGATGTAAAGTAAAGTGTCCTGCTTAAAAAAGCCCTGTTCAGCAAAACATGTTGAGGGTAAACTGCTGTGACACATCTAATATTATCTGTAATTTCATGAAATTGTCAGAAATGTGTAATTTTGTTTTTAACAACCTTAAACCCCTAAAATAGAATGATTTTCATTTAGGTTAGGAAATATGTTACATGTGTGCCCTTTCTTCCGTCCATTGTTCTGCCTCTTTTTTGCTCCATTGTTGAGGTATGGATCGGGTGAGTGTCCGCTTTCTGGGTTGTCAACCCCCTCCCCCCCCCCCACAGCAGTTGAGACATCCGGAGTTTCTTTGATAAACACACTACAAACAAACCAGGAAAATCGACCATACCCCGAGAAAGCTGTGGTGATTCTCTATCCAGCCGCAGCTATTCCGGGAGTCTGGCACCACCACATCAGCATTTCCCAGCCCATGTTGCTGCTATCATTGATTTATTGTCCCACCTTGCAAGGAGCAAAGATATGGGTTACATAGGAATAATAGATTGTCCTGCTCAAGTCATCACCACTCCGGCTGTGTTCCACTCCCCATCCTTACAGTAGTGATGGCCGAACTTCGGCCAGGTTCCTCCTCGAACAGGCGGATCGGACTTTTAAATCTCCGACTGAATAGAAAAAAAAAGAAGTGGCATCACTGACCTGAAATGCATAGTTCCCGGTTTCGATATCCAGACGTGATGTCGCTTCTGGTTTAAGCCAGTTTTCTTTCACAAGAGACCGGCTTCTCTTTGTGGTCTCTCGTGTTTCCCTTGAGGACAGTTCGACCATCACTACCTTACAGTTTATCCGCCATGGACATCCTCCAAAGGACCACTGCTGAGCTTGTGGTGCGAGAACATTGCATCAGAAACTGATCTGCCTCGGATGCCTGTGAGGATGCTGATGTTATCCACCATGCGGTGCATCAATCTCTTCTGGATTCAGGAATCTCTTCCCTACATGCCTCTATACCAGTGGCCTCTGCATCTGTCACAATTCCCTTCATGTCTAGCGGTCAGCCTCCCACCGATGATGATTAGGGGTCTGGTTCTGACTTTGAAATGGTGGATGCATCCTCTGAGATTCCATCTGGCTTTGACTTTGCACCTGTGCACCCTTTTGTCAGAGAAGTTAAATCCTCTATTTC
This sequence comes from Ptychadena robeensis, assembly GCA_036250615.1. Lineage (NCBI taxonomy): Eukaryota > Metazoa > Chordata > Amphibia > Anura > Ptychadenidae > Ptychadena > Ptychadena robeensis. The sequence continues at coordinate 110,075,588 of CM070035.1, read as the reverse complement.
AGAGGAGGAGGAGGTCCTGTCCCATGCCTGCCATTATGCTCGATGATGTGAGAAAAGCCTTTGAGGCATTGACTTCCAACGGGGAGTCTACCCTACATCAGGGTATGGTCACCAATCATGCACTGCAGCATCTGATGCTGGCAAGAGAATTGGTCTGCGAAACCTCCATTAATGTCCTCCAGGATTCGGCGAGGGCTATGTTATCTTCAGTCACAGAGCGGTTTCGGGAAGCTAGGTATTATTGCTCAGGAAAAGACTTTTGCAGGGGATGGAAGAGTACCCAATCATCCCTCGTAAAACAGTCTAGACCAAGGTTTCCTCTCAGGATGGGAAGCTGTCTTTTTGATGGTGTGCATGCCCAGACTCTTTCAGTGGAGGCACAGCTTTGCCATGTTTCCAAGGTTTGGGCGGACAACATACAGGACCCATAGGCCCTGATGACCCCAGATTTTTTTAAATACTTGGGACTCCGTTCCGATGGTCAAGTGGGCCCACTGGCAGCAGGGATAAACTTCCAGTAAGGATACATGTTCTCCTTTCGCATACACCTGGAGACAAATTTGCCATCCTTTGTTATGGAATAAGGGGAACCCCACCCTTTGGATCTCAGTGTTTTCCTTAAACATTACCTAATTGCTACCTCCTTCTTTTAGCAATCCAGTTGACTCTTCATCCTGCCTTATGGCCCACGGAGGAGACAACAAGTGACTACTCCCACCACCACTTCCTGGTTGGTAAGAACAGGCTTACTCTTCAAAGGGCCTGACAGTTCCTGAAGGTTTATAGGCTCATTCCATTCTTGGGCAACAGTTCGTTACATTCCTTTGGAAAACATCTGCAAGGCAGTTTCATGGTTCTCTAGCCATACATTTTTTTTCTCATGATCTAATTGACCTCACAAAATTGACTACGGTTCAGTTTGGGAAGTCTATTATTTTGTCTGCAACTTATTCCTGAATTGTGAATATACGTTTTTGCATGGTTAATCCACAATTTATGCTGCCATAATGGTCCGCAAAATCAGGAATTTTTTTTTTCCTTTCATGGACTATTCCATAGCAGAATACATATTTCTCCCCCTCTATATGTGACTGGTTACTAGAATAGCAAGGTAAAGGGGTGGACTAAGTTTTATAGTCAACTAACTGCATGCTGCCATGGAATGGACCAGGAAAGCAAAATGGCAGAAGATAAGTATCCAATATAATTTTTTTTCTAGTTATTGACCTAATTCATCATACATAATGGTGACCATCAGCATCTGTTTGGTATAACTGATTAATCAATGATTAACTATTGTCCCACAAGTGTACCAAAAATGCTTATGCATTTGAAAGTTGCACTAAATATTACATAATTAACAGATAAATACTATAAACACTTTTTGTAGCAACATTCCTTGTTTTCAGCTTTTTCAAAACCAGGTTAAAATTTTTGCACACAGTCCATTGAGGTGGCCATACACACATCAACTTTTGCTTGTTCATTCTTTGATCTGATTGGCTTGTGCAATTTAAACATCATCTGTTAGTCTACATTGATTGATTGTAAAACTCCATCAATCAATTGATTCCTTTGCCAAAGCCTACACATATGCTTTATAGTATAATCGGACACGAAGCGACTGAAGTTTATCAACTGCACAATCAAATTTTTTTTGGCTTTGTCCCACTTCCAGATTAGCAAGAAATTAACAAGGTCTTTTTTATGTGCAACTGATAAATAAAAAAAAGGTACCTACAAAATATGCAATATTGCTAAATATATTGGGACACCCTCCAGTTAAATCACTTCCACTAACACAACTTTATGAAATAAATTAACTTGACATGCATACTGTTTCTACAAGTATGAAACTTGTATGAGAGGATCTCAGCAGCATCTTAGTATTGTGATAGGGTGCCACTTGTAAAATGAGTCCATTTGTAAAATATCCTTGCTGGTAAATATTGCACTATTAATATTGCAACCTTTAGAGGTATTGTAGTGGGGTGCCAAGGTGTGCACAGGGTGTAGGTCCCTTTAAGACCCTGCCCCCGCATGCCTCTGGGCTCTCAGAGGGAGCCTCCAGGGAGAAGCGGGGGTCACTCAGAGGATCGAGGAAGAAAGACAGGCTTGCCCTGTGCCCCTCTACTCTGCCTGCACCGGTGTACGTAAAGCCAGAAAGCGAAATAGTATGGGGGCTGGTGCTTTGCCCGTCGATGCCCATTCAGAGTGGGGTGGTACCCCCCTACGAGCTGCTGGGCCGCTCTCACCTATCCGCAGACCGCGGGCTGCTGTCAGTGTGGATCATGCCCTCCAGAAGGACCATCAACCGCGCCCTACCTGCCCTGGTGGTCGGTCACACCGCTGTGGTCTCCGCTGACTTGAGGAATTATAGAGATGTGTTGTCTAGAGTTATAAAACACATATCTCCGTCTGGCAATCTGATGCACAAGTCTGGGTTTGGCAGATAAACATTTGGTTTTGGATTGTTTGTTCAGAGGTGGGCATGGCCCTTTCTATCCAGAGAAATTTACTCTGAGGATCTCAGGATATAAAAAAGATTTTGGACAATTTGATGCTCCCAACTTTGTTGAAAAAGTGTGATGAAGGCACCTTCCTTTAAAACATGACTCAAGACACAAACCATGGTCCTTAAAGACATGGGTGAGAAGACGATTAGTCAACTTATGTCAGGAGCTGTGATGTCGACAAGATTGTGAATGTCCTAGTAACATGTCATTTGTGTATTTGAAAAATAGTCCCTAATTAGGTGGATTCTGGCGCTGCTGCTGCGGCCGGATGAGATGCAGGCATGTGTCTCCTTTCTACAACGATCTGCTTCTAGTCACTGAGACGAGGCTCTTTGGAGGCTCTCTCCCTTCCAGGAGTGACTCCCGAGCTGGTACACCAGGAGTACGACACCGTTGTACGATAAACATTGACCACCTGTTTGTCATCTGAACTTATCCCTACTATATAGCCTTTTTTTCTACCACGTACAAAGTGATCTATCATCAGTCCTGACTATCTCCCTGAGGAAGCCCCTTGGGGCGAAACGCGTCGGAGAAATACTGGACAACCGATTGATCAAAAAACACGTTTGGAACTATCATTTTAGGCTATATGAATATCTTTGTATATTGTATGTTCTCAATATTGCTGACAACAATGTTGGACCCTGTGTGGTACCATTAATTGTCAGTTTTTTAATATCTTAACATTGAATAAAGAAATCTTTTTATAAAAAACCTACCTAAAACCTATACTTAATTTGCCAGCCCGCAATTGCCAGTTCTAGAAGGTCCCACTACTGTGTGGACCAGGGTGGATTTTTATATCCACCTAATTAGGGACTATTTTTCAAATTTTTTAATTTTTCTGGCTAGGGCATCCTTTGACTTCACCGAATACACTGACACCCCCGAACCCTTAGCTCACTTTTCTATGTCATTTGTGTAGGCGTGTGAGGAATTTCCTACTGGAAGCATGATGTACATGAAATATGATATATGGTGAGATAATTTCATTATAGATACAATCATATATGTTTCCATAAAACAACTGTGTTAATCAATTACACATGATGGTGGTGATGAATACAATAAACTTTATAGCTAGTACCAGCTCTCAAGCTCCATCAGGTTGGATGTAAAGCATCAGTGTAAAGCCAATTTAAGATCTCTTAAGAGATGTTCAATTGGATCTCCAGAGATGCTCAAGTCTGGTCTCTGGCTTTGCCACTTGAGGAAAGTCACAGAGTTGTCCTGAAGTCACACCTTTGATACCCTGGCTGTGTGCTTAAGGTCCTTTTCCTGCTGAAACCGTCTCCCCAGTTTGAGTTCAAGAGCGCTCTGGAGCAGGTTTTAATTCAGGATGTGACTGTTCATTGCTACGGTCATCATCTCCCAGTTCCTGCCACTGAAAACATCCCCTCAGCATGATGGTGCCGCCACCATGCTTCACTCAAGGAATGGCATTGGCCTAGTGATAAGAGGTTTCCTCAAAGCGCGTGACACTTGGCAGTCACACCAAAATGTTCAATATTTGTTCATCAGAGCACAGAATTTTGTTTCTTATTGCTTGAGAGTCGTTCAGGTGCCTTTTGGCAAATTCTAGGCTGGCTGCCATGTGCCTTTTTCTAAGGAATGGCTTCTGGCTGGCTCTAGGAAGAGTCCCGGTGATTTTGAACTCCTTCCACTTACGGATGATTGAGGCCACTGAGCTCATTGGGACCTTCAAATCAGCAGATATTTTTCTGTAACCTTCGCCAGATTTGTGCCTCAAGACAATCCAGTTTTGGAGGTCTAGAGACCATTTCTTCTACTTCATGCTTGGTTTGTGCTCTGGCATAAACTGTCAGCCATGGGACCTTATAAAGACAAGTGTGTACCTTTCCAAAACATGTCCAATCAACTGAATTTACCACAGGTAGACTCCATTTTAGCTACAGAAACATCTGATGGATGATCAGGGGAAACTAGATGCACCTGTGCTCAATTTTGAGCCTCAGGGCAACGGCTTTAAATACTTATGTATATGTGATTTCTCAATGTTTTATTTTTTCATAACATGACAAAATATGTCAAAATGAATGTGCTGTAAATACTTTCCAGATGCACTGTAGATGGTTCCCGTGTTCCACCCATCACTTGAATTCTAATACACTTACATTACACTACACATGGACTGCCTATCCACATATCCATGCCTATCACCTATCCACAGGGGAGACCCCCTATTTACTGTGCAGTCTAGCCCCACAGCTCTGTATACCCTGCCCCTACTAAATAAATGATTGTTCATACAAGTAACTTAAAAGGCAGTTTACTGGCTGGAGGTATAAACTACTACCTATAAGGGTACACAAAAAAGTCATAATAACTGTTTACATGGCCCCATGTTTTAAATTTAGATATGTAATATTAGTATTTGAAGAAATAGAATCAACAGTACTACAAATAGTATGTTAGCTTCTTAGCAACGGCACACATCACAAAACAAAACCTGCAAAAATACCATCGTAAAAGGAGAAACCCTGGAAATTTTTGTGTAGTACACTGGATTTAGCTGGACATTACCTTCTAATTGGCTTGCTTAATAAATCAGTCGAACGTAATGCTTTCTGGATGCTCCTGTGAATCTTTGGTCTTTTAGATGTGTTAAATCTAAACTCCTACCATCTGTGGAATTCTATACTGGTTAGCTTTAGGGACACAAAGACATTTTTTTACCTATATTGCAAAAAATCCATAGTAGTTGCTTATATATACATTAAAGATCTCCAAATTCCTTTAAATAAAGTTTATTAAATTTTCAGATATACAATAACATACAACATTAGTGAGTAGAGAAGATGATATCTTTTTCCAACAAAAACCCAACAAACCCTGTAAATAAAAAAAAAAAAAAAAAAAAAAAGGGCGGTTGTTAGAAGTTTTAAAACTATCCCTTAATACTCGTTATATAGTCTGTATATCTTTCGTTGTTCGGAATTTTTGTCCCCTTTTCCCATGTGTCGTAACTCCCATTTGGGCCATTAATCGCTCCGCCACCATCGCTCCATATCTTCCTATCCTCCTCGTGCTAGTTCCATCAACCACTATCGGAATACCTTGGAGGATTTATTTACAAGAGCCATGCCTTGGAATTACAGATCTTGCTGTCCATAAAGAAAATCCTCATATATCACCCTTTTTATAGATTGTTAAGAACCAGGAAGCATTGATAAGTGTGGCTCTACGAGAGCCATCCGTGAGAGCGATTCGATTGTCATTATATATTGTAAAGGGTCTTACCCCAGAACGGCTGTATAACTGGGCAAGCCCACAGATGTGTGTCAGGTCCCCCCCTATCTGTGTTAAACCCTCCACATCTATCTGTTCTCTCTCCTCTGGAATTAATTGTGTTGATATCTGGGTATTTGATACAAACGTGTTATGATTTAAGTTTGTTTCCCTTAGGCTCTACTGGTTTGGATATGCCATATGTTAACACAAAGTGCTTTTGTCACTCCGATTAATCAAGGACTTTTCCCTATTTCCCTTTCCCACGTGCTCACATATCTCGGATATGATATCACCTCTTCTGACTAAGCTGGAGTAAATGTCCAGACCTTATGTGTCGGTGCCTCTTAGCCCTAAAGCAACTCTTCCATTCAATTTTTTTGTTAGGGAGCGTGCAGCATACTCTTATCCGTGATCGAGTGATAATACGCGTGTAGTTGAAAGTAAGTGTCGCCATAATCGGGGTGATGATATCACTCTTCTTGTGGCATCTCCTCCCGGCCTGGCAACTTCCCCTGTGATAGGATTTGAAAGAAATGAAAAGTGTTTCTTGGGTATTCCAACCTAGAAAACTATATCATTCACATGTAGGAGTAAATGAGGGTTGTCCAAATAAGGTGTCAAGGGGCCCCGGTTTTGAGATATGTGAGGTGAATTGCGAATTAGTGTTTCCTTCCCAACTAGTCAGTAAGTGCCTTCGTGAGATATGGTGTTCTATTTTCCGCTTTCCCGTGTTTCGCTGTCATCCATGGAGGGATCGGAGGTCTCTATTTTGTCGGTCTCGTTCCAGGTGACCCTTGTTTTTGGTTTTCATTATTTGTGGAACCAATCCACACTCCTTGTTAATTGAGCCGCACTAAGGTAAGTCCCTGGATTAAGGGACCCCGCACCACCCCTTTTTGATTTCGGCAAACTTAATGTGTGAAGGGATACCCTTCCCTTTTTCCCTTGCCATATGATTTCTAAAAAAGTGAAATAATGTGACCTTTAAAAATAGTTAGTAGGTAAGAAAAATAGGAAAGTGTTTGAAAATAATATAATAGTTTGGTAATACATCCAGCTTCCAATATTTTATCCGTGGCAAACCATGAGTATATTTTAATTTGTAGGATGCGTAGGAGAATTTTAAGTCTCTGGTACAGGTGGCAAGTTGCAATCAAATAATTTTGTGGGATCATCTGTGATTTCTACTCATTCTACTCCCAGTACTTCAAAGATTATTGCATGTTCGGAGGGGGGGAAGTTTGTAGATGTAATATGTCATTCTACTGGTGTTAGGGAATTGATATTCAAGATTTCTGATTTAGTAGTTAAACTTTGAAATTGGCTTAAAAATCCCAAATCTAGAATTCCTTTAAGAGAGTGAGGGGATTGATATGTGGGGTGCTTACATAAGTAGAAGGTCATCGGCAAACAGGCCATCTTATATTCTTTCTCTCCCTATAGTTAGTCCCTTATGTCCGGTTGTTACGGATCGCAATGGTCTAATTTTCAATTACCAATGTGAACAGCAAGCGTAGAAGGGGCACCCCTGCCGGGTGCCGTTATGGATTGAAAAGCCCGCCGATAGATTACCTTCACATCTTACTACTTGCTGTTGGATTCGAGATAGCGCCATTATTCTCGGAAAATGGGGCCAATTCCTATCTGGCGCGAGTAGCTTCCAGGAGGGCCAACTACCTATCAAAGCTTTCTCTGCGTCTACGGACAGGGTACAACATAGGAGTTTGATGTTTGGTATGTGCCGCTTCATGTAGAAGCACTGTTTTATTGTGTTATCTCGGGCCTCTCGCCCCGAGACAAATCCCACCTGATCCAGAGTATAAGAGGATGGGAGTACTCCTTCAGTCTGTTTGCATAATTTTTGAAAGATTTTCATATCAGTATTAATAAGGATTTGGCACCTAATTTTTCACAACACGTATGGGCCCTTGTTGGGCTTTGGGACAGGTGGTGATATGTGCCTCTAAGTCGTGCGGGGAGTGATTGAGTCCGTAATGGAGTTAAAGTCGAGGAGTAGGGGTTAGGTTGTTGGTGGAAAACTTTTGTAAATTGGGGGTGTGTATCCTCTGGACCAGGGCTTTGCCCGCTGGGTGATGTTTTAATGCTGTGGGGGGATCTTCCTCTGTCTGTAAATGGTTCCTCCGCGCCTGTTGTCCTCTGTTGCTAACGTTGGGAGTGCTGGTTCCCGTCATGTAAGATAGTAGAGCTGTTTGTTTCTACTCCTGCTGTGGGAAGTGAATTAAGTTGGAGTAATACGCATATAAGGCTTGCGTTATGTTCTGTTGGAGATACCCCGCTTTATCCCCATTGGGGGCTCTAACGCTGGGTAAATGTTACGTTACGCCCGTGGAGGTTCAGAGTCTTCGTGCATTGTCTCCCACACTTGGTCCCCTGTTTATATCAAGTTTTCCGACATTGGTCCCGATGTTTACTGTATGAAAGATCATACAGTGGAAAGGTTGGTGAGCCCTTGTTTTTGTCAGTTTCTAACATCTGCTTGGGGTATTGCTTACTTTATGGAGGGTTTCTAATCTATTCAGGGTAGTGTGGTGTTCTTCACTCCGCTTTCTTTCTTTTTTTACCGGGATCCATGTTTTAATAAGTCTCCTCCTCGTTAGGACTGGGCTTTAAGGGCTTCCCTTTATATGGTAAGTGGCTGTCTGGTCCGTGGCATGGTCGCTCCCCCCTTTCACCCTAAAACCTGTGTCCGATGCCGTGTTCTTTATTGTCATTCGTGAGTCGTCTCCACTCGTTGCATTAAGGTGTCATTAAGACGCCACTGCCCAGTCAGGGGCACGTGCTATTAGGTTATCGATGTAAAGAGGAAACAGAATAGGGGTCAGAGTACGGCAAAGAGTGATTAGTGGAACATGGGTTGAGTCCTAATACACGCATGACTGGTAAAATATAGTGTACGTGAGTAGTGAAAGATTTACTGGTGAAAAACGTTGTATCTTTTGTAGTGGGATAAGTGTTCTCCATATATCTACAGTTGATGCTCGACAATATCTTTTGGATGGTTTATCTTTTTTGTATGCTATCTCCCATGTCTGCCAGTTGAGGCATCTACCTTTGGATCCATCCACGGTTAAGTCCTCCTCCAGTTATTATCATACCCTCAGCAACCTGTGAGGTTTTTCGAGATTATTTGCCCTCTATTTCTTTCTACTGGATTTGTCATTGGGAAGATAGATTGTGCCACCAACGTGAACATTTTATTCAGATATTGCCTTAATTGACACATATCTACCCCCCGGATCTACGCTTGGTGTTCTATTATTTGGCTGCTGTAGGGGAGCGATGGAAGGCCAACGTACTGCCTCTAGATTTTGAGTCTGCGAAGTACTATGCATCCAGTGTGCATAGTCTCGTATCTTTGCTGTGGGTATGTGATCAGTTTTTCAAATGGGTCGCCTGGAGCATCACCATTGTTGCTCTTTCTTTGTTATGAAGCGAGGTATAGGCTTTAGAACGCTTTGGCTGGGTTTTATTCAGTCCTTTACATTACGTAGGTACCCCCAGTCGCCGCAATTGTGCTCTGGGGGACAGCATGTCTTTTTTTCCCTTTTGAGGAAGGGGGTAAGAGAGCAAAAAAAAAAAACACAGGTAAGTACAAATAAAGTAAACTTTTGGTAATAAGCCCCTTACTTGCCTCGTGATCCTAGGCAGTTCACCTGCGGGGTAAGGACCTGCCAATGGGCCTTACGCCTCCTCCCCCCCCCCACCACGGCGCCCCCCCCACACCTTCCTCGTGAGCTTCTATTACATCAGTACGTCTCCAAACCATCTTGCCTCGTATATTTCTAGAAGCACTTAAGTATATATTTGGCCATCCGAAGTGTGGGTGTATTCTCATACATCATTCTCATGAACCACAAAGGGCGAGATGTGCCATATGGGTTCAGTTGTTTAATAACGTTCTTTCGTCTCGTATTTCTTCCACCTTATCGACATAGTTCTTTAATTTTCGTCTTTCACCTCAGTCCCGTTGCTTGTTTCCTTCGTTCATCGTAGAGCCAGGTGGACCCCCCCCCCCATTCTTTTTTATCAATACACGGGCCACACAAAAAAAGGGGGGAAGCGTAATCTTCATCGCCAATGCCTTAATTCAGGAATTTTTAAGATCCCACATCCCTTCCCACCGTGCCTAGCCATGCCCCCAGTATTATTTTGAATCCATCTAGGAGAAAATGTTGCGTGCCTCCCTAGATTCCTTTATCGGGGTCCATCCTCCTCCTGTTTTGTTGAGTGGGGTACCACTATTGATGTCACCGATCAAGTCGGTCAACGTGGGCCTGTCGGGTATATGGGCCATGGCGGTAATGTCACTTTTGGCAATTGTAAGGCTGCAGAAAATTTCTGTAGGTCTTCCGGCCCTCGCATGGAGTAAAGTTTACCATCCTTCCTCACATTCAACTGGAAAGGGAACCCCCAGAAGTATAGTATGTTACGCTCTCTTAATATTTCTACCAGTGGCCGCAGTGCTCTTCGTTGATCTAATGTATAGGCTGATATATCCGACATGATCTGTAACGTTTGGCCTTTGTAGTTGATATCCTTGATGTTGCGTGCTTTACGCATAATATCGTCTTTAACCCTGAAAAAGTGGGCCCTACAAATTATATCTCGCGGTCTGGATGGATCCAGATTCCTAGGGCCCAGGGCTCTGTGTACTCTGTCAATCTCAATATTTAATATTTCTGGTACCCCCATTATCTGCGTAAAAATCTCTTTTACTGTCTTGTAGAGGTCTGGTGTCTCCACTGTCTCCAGTAAGCCTCTAATTCGGATATTGTTTCGCCTATTGCGATTATCCTCGTCATCGTGTAGGGAGAATAATTTAGAGATTTGCTCTGTATGTTTAGACAGGGTCTCCTTGTGGGCTTCCATATGAGCTGATAACTCTGAGCAAGTGCTTAGTAGTCCTGCAGTAGTTTCACTGACCTGTTTCAGGTCAGTGCGTAGTGTTTGTATCTCTGCCTTATAGCTCTGTTCTAATCGTTGCACATTCTGCTCAAGCTCTCCCCTATTGGGTATAGAGCGGAGATACGCTTTCCAGTCCCATTCAGGCTCCCCCATTATAGACACTTCAGAAGACACATTTCCCTCTTCAGATAATGTTAAGGAACTTACAGTTAAGTCCCCCTGGAGACGGCTGGGGTTATAGGCTGATGCGATGGGGGTTAATGCCACTGCCTCGGTCGTCCTCTCGTTGCTGCTATGCATGCTGTGCCTGCTCGTATCTCCTCCGGAAGCAGGATGTGTGTGATCCGGCTGGGGAAAATATCCTGTGATTCCCTTCTTTGCGGCTTTGGCTGCCGCGCCTCTGGGTCCACCCGTATCCTTCTTAGGAGCCATCACCGCTGCTCACAATCAGAGGTTGGATGGTATACGTCCTTTTCGGGTAAATGTCTGCTAGATTGCGATAATGCTTGCGGGCGTTGGCGGGTACAAGCGGGGAGAGGAGCGGAGTTCTGAGACCGCACGTCTCAGTCCGCCATTAGCTGGCCACACCCTCACCTGGCCACAAGATCTCCAAATTCCATTCAATACTCATTTAAATGTTGAAGAATCTTTAAATTCTGAACAACTGGTGATGGGAACATCTGGCCTTTTGACCCACAGGTAGATTAACAGTCTATACAAAATGAGCTGCTGCTAGAGCTGGAAGCTCTAAAAAACACTAAACTCAAGCTGCCACACAACCCCACACAATTCCAAATAAAGTGTTGCACACTGCTGGGTAGGGATCTCTGTCCTACTTCACCATCCTCCACTACAGAAACACAGAGCCAATGAGACTTGAGACTTTAAAGGGCCTGGGATATGGCTCCCCCTACAAGCTCCTGACAATAAGCTCAACCTTACTATGTCAGTCCCATGTAAGTTTCAGATGTCCGTCTCTGCCCTATACCATTAGTAAGAATAAATGGATATAGAGGAACAACCATGAAGGTTATGGTGAAAATAGATTAAAGGAATTGAAACGCCCTCAACTCAAGCAGTGCCAAGCACAATCAAGTCTACTTAAACAGAAGGTATTTACATGCCCTAATCCATCACAAATCTCAAAAGTTAAGGGGAAAATCTTCAAGACAGTGAGTGGAGCCATGCAAGTCATTCCTTTACACCGCATCAGCCAAATGCACATCCAGAACAGCTGGTGTACAGTGCAAATATAACCTAATGGTACAGAGCCATTCTAAACAGCATACAGCTGTTTCAGGCTGATTTTTTGTGTTTTTAAAAGCTTTATTAAAATAAATAAATAAATATGGATTTACATTTGGACAACATTTTAGGCCCATAGTTCAATATATCAACAAAGCTCATCCTCACATTTATGGCAAATGTTCCATGCTCATTCATCAGTGCAGCGCATGGAAACCATGGCTTTATAGAGTAAGGCTTTGGAGCTGAAGATTGAGGAACAACCATGAAGGTTATGTGAGAAGGTATTGAAAAGCCCTCAACTCAGCAGTGCAAAGCACAGTCAAGCCTCCTTCTTAAAACAAAAGGTATTTTCATGCTCCATAGAATCCTTTTTTTGGAGCCTGCGATGTATTAAAGCGGTTCTATACTTAAAATAAAAAAACACATACATTACATTGATATAATACTAACCTGTCAGCAGTATACATCTGTGAAAACTGCTACAGAATAAAAAAAACGTACTTACCTTCCTCACTTCCTCAATCCAGGGTCAGAGAGAAGCAGTTCCGCCCACACTTCAGGAATACTTCATTCTGACCAGGGAACTGTAATTTTGTAAAGCGGCCACTAGATGGAGCTATGATTACATCACATTAGATTCTGCAGATGTGAAGCTTCAATTACAATTCACACAAGACTATGGACTTCATCCCAGATGCCCCTGCTGTGAATGCTTACAACCTCGCCACGGCTGGTACATTACACAGTGGAAGGGGAGAGCCTGAAAATCGTCTCCCCTGCTGTAAGGAAATTTTTTTTTACATTTTGAATGAAGTGATTGCCGTAATTATCAGCAGTGCTGCTGCTGATAGTGTAAAGTTTCCAGTGAGGTGGTCGCTCTCTTTCAACCAAGGTGGTGTGCGCTTTGATCGCTTTGCAAATGATCGACAATTAAATGATCGCATAATGATTAATACCATTTACCCTCTTTAGGGATCCAGTACATCCTAAAGAAACCTTTAGAAACATGTCGATTGTGTAACATTAGACTCATTGTGTTGCAACATTCCTACATACGGTTCTCCTTTAATATTGTTGGTCAGGATAACTGCAGTGTATACTGTTTTTGTGTGATATTTGTTGTATACATGATAACTGAGTAATTATTTACAAAATGAATAAGAGCGTGGCCCTCCCCTCAAACATGCACATAAAGTTGCATGTGCAAAAGGCTAGGTAATATATAGTGTTGAGCGTGAATATTCGAATATATTTGATGAATATCCGACATTCGAGAATTCGCAATAGTTTGCGAATGTGCGATTGGATATGCGCAATGGTGACGCGTTTCTTCCTGCTGGGCTTCCTCAGGGAGATATATGGTATGAGGAAGCCCAGCAGGGTGAAACGCGTCAGAGATTGGAGAGGCATCTATGTCATATACTTACCTGCCACTGGATGCTTAATGACATGATTGTACTGCCATTTCTAGTTTTTTAACGCATTGTGAAAGTACCTCCATCAGGACCTTCCCACTGTGGATGCTCTCTACTGGAGATGTCCAGCATATTTCCTAGTTTTTTGTACTAGTCCAATATTAATAAAGACTTTTTATTTAAATATAACTTTGTGGACTCTCTGTTGACCCATGTGCCCGCAATGCTATATTTTCTAGAAACGTAATAGGCATTTTCCATCTATTGCCTATATGTTAGGGTATGTCCATTGTTATAACTATATTTGGCTAGGGCACACCCCCTTAAATACTGAGACTCGATCCCACCTTAGCTCCATTATATTATACAATATTCATCATGCACCCTCGCAGCCATTGTCAACAGAATCTGCAGAGTGCGTGCTTGGCGCAGGTGAAGGATGCTGGGAGCAGTTGTGGATAAAAAGGTGTTAAGGGCCCCTGCAATAAAGTATTACTACAGGAGGGTGGTATTATTCTGAAAACATACATAAACATTAAAATATTAACTTTAAATAGCCAGAACTTCCTGGTTAGAGAAAAATATTGAGAAAATATTTTGACTAAGCTGAAATAAGTCACATGAAAAGCAAATTACTGTTTACATGTGGACATTCCTAAAATATCTAAGCAAACCTTCTACGATTCATTGTGTGCAGAGCCTTTGAGAGTCGTTTTAACTGCCATTGGTGTCCGGTCACATGTCAAAAGAACCTGTCTTCCAAGAAAGATAACAGTGTTTATGACGATTTCGAGCCCCTTTGCACATGCATAGAAATGTACTGTGAGGGTAAATTATACATTTATACAATTTATCAAGCATTTTAGTTTATAAATTGGGCATCAGTTCAATTGTAATCAAAGGCACGACCTCCCCAAGTATACAGTTAAAAACAATTTCTGCTAAAGGCAGCTCAAGTAGAGGATGACCTACCCCCGGGGATTTTACCGGTGCTGAAATAGTCCACAGGTTGCTAGCTCAATTAAAATATCAGTTTATTTACAATGCATTAAAGTGTCCAAATAAGACCAATTCCATTAAGAGCATATTGACCAATGGTCATAATATTACATTTATGAAAATCCTTGATAATCCAGTTGATTAGATCAGCAGGTTCTAGCTTGCCAAATGTAATCATGACAGCTATGCTCCTATGTTTAATATTTACATATCAGGAATGGTAAAACTTTATTAAGCCTTTTAGTGCATCCCCACTCCACTGATGTGGTCACTCCACTTCACTTGAATGGCTGTCTAAAGCTGGCCATACACCTTTAGATTTCTCTGTCAGATTTCCTTTAGATCTTCTTTTGTTTTTCCAAAACCATGTAATATGAGGGACTTTCCAAACCATCAAGTCTACTTGTGTTCAATTGCAGAGGACCCTATACTACATAGTTGTTGGTAGATCTAAAGGATATCTGACAGAGAGATCTAAAGGTGTATGGCCAGCTTAAGGCCATGTGTCCACTACAGATTAGCTGTGCTGGACTTAGGTCTGGATAGGGAAGCAAGACGCACGCAAAATACGCAAAGAATTATGTCTTGGCGACACCTCCATTGATCTTCAATGGAGGTGCCTTCAGTAGTGCTGCCTTGAAGACGAGCCAGCGGCAGCTTCATAACAGCACCGTGAACGTGCCACTCAGATTTCGCATAGTGGACACTGTCCGATTCATCAGAATTGGGGGTGTCCTCTCTGCGTCTTTTTCCCTGCTGCAGATACAAAAGCAGCAGTGGACACATGCGCCAACTTTTGCTCTATCGATCTTCTGTTCAATCCACTTGTGCAACTAAATATCGACTGTCAATGTAATTCATGTAAAACTGATTTGTTAAATTAGATTCCTTTTTAAGATACTGATAATGGTCATTGTCACAGATACACATTTTTGGATTGTCACAGATAGAGTTATATATATTATATATTAATAAAATGATACTTTTTTTACGTAAATATATCTTTGTATGTCTAATACATACATCTGACAAAAATCCTGTACATAAACTGAAGGTCCCTATGACATTCAAATTTCTTTCAATAATTTAATTAATATTACAGGATCAGTTGCTATGACTTAAGGTCATTAAGACCAGTGACATATTGGTTTCTTTGCCCTTATTATTTTAG
>CM070035.1:110024004-110060048 GCA_036250615.1 Ptychadena robeensis | reverse complement strand
CCCCCCCCCCCCCCTTGCTTTTGTAGGGTGAGGAACAAATTGGATATAAATACAAATGCAGTTTTATTGATAATGGAGTGTGGGCATGCGCTTAACTCTGATCAGACACGTGTTGATACACAGAAAGATCTCGTGTGTGGTCAGTATGAAGCTCTTGCATCATCTCTCCCCCGAGCTGAGTTTATAGCTGTGGATTGTAGAGTAAATGAGCTCAGGCACAGTCCAGAGACTTCTAAGAATCAAGAAGTTGAACTTCTTTTGTGCTCACCCTGGACATTGACCTTAGCAGCGAAATAGGGGTACCCACGTAAGGGCGGTAATAAAACTTTAATCAAATCACCTTCCAGTTTACTGTGTTTAACATTGAGCTGTAATATACACAAGAAGACAGCAGGTGTCAGTAGAGCAATGTCTGCTGAGGCCACAAAGGAGGAAGTAAGTGTGCTGTAATGGGTGGCGCTGGACTCTTTCATTGTTTTCATTTTAGCCGGGTGACTGTGCCATAATATTGCTGGAATTATCGTATGAAGACCGGGAGCCCTGTAAGTACACCAGCAGCATCATTCCCTTCTACTCAGATTCAGGCTTAATATGCCGAGAATTATACTTAGTATATAGGGTCACATGGGAAGCAGTTGTCTGTATACACTGGAAGAATATCCTAACTTGTGGTGTCATTGTCTAGACTCCTTGTATGTAAAACTAGACACTTCATACATAAAAAGCTGCTTTAATGATTGTAAAGCCCCCACGTGTCAGGAATCTAGGTGCCCACAGCAGTTATGGAGTCCTCTCCAGTCCCCTGTAATAGACATCTGAGGTGAGTGCAGCCTGGTCAGGAAGTGGCCACATATCATTTCGCTTATGTTTATAAAGTAACTGGAAATAATAAGTCACATCAGTCTAGTGTAAACAACTTCCCAACTGAACATGCTTTACTGGACAGGGTTTTTGGAAAAACACAAATGCTTTTTGTAAATTTTAAATTGAGCCATATGTTGTATAATGACAAATTACACAGTAATGTAATAACAATGTGACGATGCTAGGGCCCTGACACCCTTTACTAGATCCTTAGATTGGACAGGGTCCTCTATGCTAGTTTGTGTTCATTATCAGTTGGTCTTCAGGACTTATATTTTTATGTACAGTGCTGCATGTATAAAAACAAAAATGTTTACTTCCGTCTTTAGCGTTCTAGAGATTCCCTCACTTTCTGGCTGGCAAAACTTGTCAGAAGGGCAGGAAAGGCAGGTTATTCTCCTTAGTTAATATAGAACTCTTCCCATTTCTATACAAAACTTGCTTTTTTATGCTGTGACGTAAACTTTTAGGGCTAATTTACACACCTGCCCGAAAACCTCCATCTAATGGGGAATGTTTTCGGGCCATTGCCCAATAGGACATGGGGGGTTGTGACAACCATGGTGGATAAAAATCAATGATTTAAAAAAATCTTTTTTTTTTTTGAGGAAAATATATTACCATCCAAAGGTTATTCCATCATGGAATAAAGATTCATTTTTTTTATTATGTAGAATAAGGCTGTATATGTACAAAAAAAAAAAGTGGTGAATAAATTCCATTAATGAATGTCAAGAAGTTGATACAGTTGATTCAGTCATTTTGAATAACCCAATCGACATTAAAGTGCACACAAACCCTCCGGGGTTACGTTCGTCCATAGATCAATATAGGGTGGAAAGACATAATTTTCAAAATAATGCCCCCACTGCACCGACACCAGTGGGGAACGGAGAGCCAAGACAGACTTTAACCGCATAAATGCCATGGTGATCTGTGTACAACAAGATGGAACCAAACCATCAACTGATCATTTTAACAAAGTAAATGTATTAAAAATCGGTCTTGTACGCAGATCACCACGGCATTTATGCAGTTAAAGCCTGTCTTTGCTCTCCGTACCCCAATGGTGTCGGTGCAGTGGGGAAGCCATCTTGAGAAATCATATTTTTCCACCCTATATTGATCTATGGACGTGAGTAACCCCTGAGGGTCTGTGTCCACTTTTATGTCGATTTCGTTATTCAATATGACTGATACCCTTGTGTTGGCGGTTTTATGTAGATTTGGCCTATGAAATCGTACCCCCTAAAGAAGAAGAACGAAAGCGCGTGTTGGGGTGAAATGTGTGCCATTTGGACTATTTTAATTGTGTAACAGCATGTGTATAGATGTGTACATCAGCAACATTGCCCATTGTTTTTGATTGATATAATGTCATTACTTACCATATTTTTCTGATTTTTTAACCCTGAAAAGAGGGGTGGGGGGAAATGAGGGTGCGTCTTATGGTGCGAATGTGAGACCCCCAACCCATGTGCCCGCATGGGATCTTTTATGTCCGCATCGGTACTTCTGCTTCTTGCAGCTGTCCAGGACTATTTGATGCCTCTCGGTGTCCTGGAAGGCAGGCAAGAAGCCCATCAGGACAGGAGAGACTCACATAGTCAGTGCAGTACATACTTACATTCTCCCTTGATCGCACCGTCTTGCTTGCAGCCTTCGGGAGAGACGAAAACAGCACCCCCCCTTCTCGATCTGTGTGTGAGAAGGCAGCTGATGACGTCGGGTGGCAGGTGACGGCAGATGTTCCTAGTGATATCTAGTAGCTGAAATGGATATGGCATGAGATTTTTTCCCCAATTGAGATTAAAATAAATTTTTTTCTTGTACTCTTGCCCTAAAAACTGGGTGCGTCTTATGGTCAGGTGCATCTTATGGTCCGAAAAATATGGTAATTTTTTTTTACTGTCTAAAATAAATGTATTGCTTTTATATATTGAGTGGCCCTAAAAGTCCCCTCACCCTTGTCTATTCAAGGGGAAATTTGGGGGATGTGCTTCTTGGGTAGCAGTTTCTCTGCCTACAAGATATTATCAGATGCTTGGTTTACTTTTGCAGTTCTCAAAATTGACTCGGCAGAGATCACATGACTCTTCTTTACAGCAAAAATGTTATAGCATGGACAGAGTTGAGAAAATAACATGCTGTAATGTTATTGTTTCAGTTGAATAAATCTTTTTAAATTGTTATTAAGGTAATGATTACCTAAAACAATTAATATGAAAAGTTGTTATTCTAAAAACAGAAAACTGGCTTAAATCAAGCCTTACTGACTAGTGATTTAAATCAAATCCACCCTGGTGACCACCCCCCTCCCGAGCGCCCACACACTGAGTGCACCTTCTGTACACCGTGGTGGGATGGCAGTTTTAAGCACGGCATTGTTTATTGCCAGTTTCCCTGACAATGACTGTAAGGGTTCCTTCACACGATGTGTGCTTTCAAACTACACAACACACATAAGACTCTTGGGTAGATAACTTTAGCGAAATTATACTGCAGTGCCTGTTGTTACAAATGGTCAGAGCTTGATTTCTGACTGCACCATCTTGTCCAGCGCTGTCCTGTTGGTACTGCACTGGACGTGATGGGGCCGTCTGGCGGAGATCGGAGCCTTAACTCACCGTTCTGCGCTGTCCTGGTGGCTCCGATCTTCTGAACTGGCTTCTGCAAGAAAGCCGAATACCCCATGGAGTGATGTGATGAGATTCAAAAGTAAATCGCACAAAAAGAGTTTTCTAAGAGTTTTCAGTGTGATTTCCAAGATGTGCCCCTTTGAAGTTGTCCCTCTCTCCTCTGGTGGGATGTCACCTGGTCCATCACACCAGGAGAGAGAGGGTGCCAAAGGGAATTGTACTGGATACAGTGATAAATGTATCCAATTCAATCAAATGTTTTATTATAAACAAAAAACAAATATAAATACATACTGCCTTGAAATCTTTCATACAAAATAAGTATTTTAGAGATTTTATCATTCAAATGATACCATTTATAAAAAAAATTAAATGTAATATTATTACATATTATTGTAATATTATAGTCAGGATGTCTACTAGACCCTTGTATGCACATATTTTGGTAAGTTACATGCCTACAACATAAAAATTCCATTTAAGTCTATGGTGCGCTTTTGGTACAGAAATCTGGACCTTGCAAGAGTGCTAGGGAGGTTAAAGTTAATTTCGGTAAACAACTGAATTTCCACTTAAAACTTGACTCTATTTAATATACATTGCTGGTGTGGAATTTTTATTACAGAAATTCTGCAATGAAAGCTTGACGTCTTTCTGTCAGCAATATTTCTTTGGACTGCCCTGAGCTGCACAATCCCAACGCAGTGTACATTTTTGTCATGCCTTTGTGCCCAAGTAAATTTAGGGCTCTTTAGTACTATGTGTGTTGTTGTCCGCTTTACATGAGTTTTTTTATTAACCTCCTGAGCGTTTCGCCGAGGTCTAGATTTCTGTACCAAAAGCGGTTACGCTGTTTATCATTGAAAAAAAAATGTTGTAGGCCTGTAACTGACCAATATATGTCCAAACACGGGTCTAGTAGACATCTTGAATATATAAAGTTTTAAACGCTTAAGTATTTTAAAAAAATCACATTAATGATTACATTTAATAGAAATCACAAAAATCTGCTCAAACTAGAATTCATTTTCTTAATCAACCAATACTGACAATCGAGTCTGATACACCACACTGGGAACAATGTCACGCGCTGGAACATTTGACGGCGGATTACCTGCAGCTTGCCCGTGGCTTAGGGCTCGCTCCTGCCGCATTGGGGGGAGTGCACCCTATTGATTTAGCTGAGCCAAAATGCAGAAAAACTGCGTACGTCATGCATTCATACATGCAGCACAAGCGCTGTTTTTCTGTGTCTTGGTGTCTCTGGCGGCAATGTGGGGTGCTGCAATGAAGACGCGGCATCCCGCCGCTTTCTATAATCACCGCGGACACGCCACTCAAATAGTGCAGAGTGGACATTGTGCCATTCATTAGAATGGGAAGTGTCCTCTCTGTGTCTTTTTCCCTGCTGCGGACGTACGTCCACCGCAGGGAAAATGACGCAGTGGACGCAAGCCCTTACAAAGTATTTACTTCTTATGCATTTTCCATTATTTTGAACTTGATTGGATACAGAAAAATCAATTCAATCAAAAATGTGTTTTTTTTCATTTTGAATTGAATTGGAGGCAAAAAAATCGCTCCAATCAATGTAAGAATGAAAGATAAACTATAAATTTTTCAAATTTTGAACTTCCCTCCCCCTCCTGATGAGGTCATCGCGCACCCGCCAGCGCGATCCCAAACACTGGGATCTGAACATCAAACATCGGGGGACACAGCAAGAAGAGCAGCAAGTCTCCTGGGCTGCCTGCAAGCCATCTGGGTGCAGGTAACAGCAGTAGTTAATTCTGGCTGATCCATTTCAGCAACTTTATTTAGCCCGAATTAACTCGGGCTGAACGTCCAGGAGGTTAACAAGTACATTACCGGTAGTAATAACTTGTAAATTCTGTCTGACATTAAAAGCAATACGCTGCCTATCTATCTGAACTTGCATGCATTTCACTGTGCACTTCAATTGAAGTCTCGGCAAGCGTACTACGTAGGGTTTTAAAGTTTGATTTGGAAAGGTTATAGTGTGCAAGAGCCCTAACTAACAATTGTATCCATATCTGATGTTATGTTAACTCTGAAACATTGGTGAATTTTATAAACATTGTGGTGATGTTACAGCCCACGTTGGTGCTTTCAAGTGGTTACCTGTGTAATAACACATTTGCTAGTGGCAGACAATAGCTGTTATATACTACTTTTTTTCCATTAATGTAAAACAAAAAAAAATATTCTATCTTGTGGCTTTGGGTACACTTTTTATTATTTTTAGAGCAAATAATTGATTTTATTGCCGGATTTAGTTGGCTAGGGTTAAAATGCGTAATATCTTTAATCCCATATCCAAATCTTAACAAGCTTGCAAATGGACAAACGTCTGTAGTATTTAGTATTTTCCAGCTAGAAAGAGAAGCTTTTTCAAGTACACAGCCAAAGCACACAACCCTTGGGGCTTGTTTTCACTGCATTTTAATTCCCTCTGTGCACGTTGAACACTGGTATTTCATTTCAGTGGGATGGGATCCATTCTCAATGTAAGCAAAGCAATGCAACTTTGTGATGCCCCTCAATGACACGCAGTGATGTTCAATGGGCTATCTGCACAATGAAGAAAATTGTGCCCAAAAGATATCAGGAGCAGTTTTTCAATTTAAATAATGATTTTTCAAGTTTTAATGTCAATGTGGCACACTCTACAACGACATGTCCATAACACCCTGTGAATGCAAGCTCCGAACATCATTAGGTTAAGACAATCTGAGTATAGGCTATGTTTTCACTATACGTCGGGACCCCTCTGCTAAGCGTATTGCTTGGCGGGAGGTCCTGACGGAGCACATAGACTTACCTGCTCGGCGGATGCTGTGTCTTCACTGCGCCGAGCCATTCCGCCGATGCAAGGCTGAACGTAGTCGAGTACGTTGAGCCTCTGCATCGGCAGATGTCTAAACACAGCATCCGCCAAGCAGGTAATGTCTATGTGCTACGTGGAGAGGGTCCCGACGTATAGTGGAAACAAGTCCTTAGTCTTTTATCCTACTGTAGTGTGAGGCCCAGTGCTGCCATGGTTAGGCCTCTATTTTATGTTTCAAATATGCTAGACAGTGTTTTGGCTTTACTCTTACTACAAATTCAATGATCAGTGCTCCTGATTTGTATTTACTATTTGAATGTAATACAAAAACAATCCTAACCCTTTTCAATCATGTTGTTTAATATTCTGTATATTAGCATTTGCGGAAGCTGTCTTGTGTGCATTCTAAGTGTCAGCTTTTATTGCTTGTGGCATTTGTGCACATGGTTTGTTGGTGTCAGCAAGTTCATTTTTGGAAATCTAAAGTCAGCAAGCTTTGTTTCATGGAAAAAACAAACCAAAAAAAAAACCTAGCACAAAAGTCAACCATACAAGCTGACTAAAGAATTTAGAATTTACATATTACTGTTCTCTTTTAGAGATCTTTGTAACACGTTATTTTTTTAACCCATTTTTTTATATTAAAGCTTCTTCTGGTCAACCTGAAACCTGGTGACACAGACTTGACCTAGATTAGTATGGTAAATTCAAATGTAATGTCAAATGTAAAGTTTTTTTTAAGGCTATATTTTTATATGCTTTACAAGTCAAAAAGATAAGCAGCTACACTGTATTGAAATTGGTTTTCATAATTGTTTGAAATAATATTTTTTTACCTTAATTTAGATCTTGCAGTATGGAAAACTCACTTCGGTATATGTTGTTTGTCACATACTCTCTGTGTGCTATACACAGTAGTTTCATGGATAGCTCATGGCCTACAGAGTAAGTAAAATTAAATTAAATATGGCAAATTATTGGGTTTACTAATGACTGAATCTTCCGTGGATTACTGTGTTGCTATCAGAATAATTGTTGAATATACATTGAGGAACATAAACCCAAAGTAAGTCCTTGCCAAAATGACCCCTGCTTCATGTCAGAAATTGAACCATGTTTTCCAGGAAATTGTTGCAAATACAAATTTGATATGGTCATGTTTATTTCTTTTGTTGCTACTGGAAACAGGAATAAATAAAGCACAAAAATTAAGAGAAGCAGGTTCTAAAATGGCGATTAATGATCCAAGTTGGTGTATAAAATCGCCTCCATAGAGAATGAATGGACACAATTTTAAAAAAATGCTCCCATTGTTTACCAAGAACAGTACCCACTTAAGATTCAGTGACTTCATTTTCAACGTGGATTGCTGCCTTGCCGATGGTTAGGACAATGTAATGCGTCATTTGAAAATGAATTATTGTGTCCTTAATTCAGTGTATGCATTTGGAGGTGTTTGTGATTTCTGCTTTTGGTCCAGCCCCTCTGTCAAATTTAAGAACTCGCTGTGGCCCACAAGTCAAAAAGTTTGCCCACCCCTGAACTAGCTGCTACTGTGACTCTTCCTGGTGGGGTATTGATCTAAAATATAAGGCTCAGTTAGAATGCTTTGTTTTTAAAGAGTTGGCATAGTCATGCAAAAAAAGAAAAGAAAGCAATAAAAAAAAAACAGCAATATTTTTTATTTAAATTATATTTACATGCACTGGATACAGAACCTTGGGTTTAACATCATCTTTCAAATGAGCCGGATAGAATTGTATTCCTTAATATTAAAGACATCGTTACCTCATCCATTGAGGGTAAAGTTTCATATAATATTGAATATATGTGTCTTTGTTGTGCATAAAAGCACCTTATTCTATTTATATTGCAAACAAAGCTAGGCTCCCCATTCCAAACAATTTTGTAAAAGAAGAAAATCTATTTGTCTTTCCAATGTCTATCACACTGGGAACAGAAAAACAGAGGGGTGGGTACCCTTTACCCTAGGGATGTTTGATGGAGCTCTAGGAACAGTCAAACTAGATCAACATACTGTTAAAGATAATGTTAATAAGGGTAAAGTTTCACTTGTCTATGCAAAGTAAACCCAACCCTCTTCCAATCATCTTTCCCACGATATGACTTGAGTGGTTGGCACAGTGAAATACCTATTGTTGGGTTTTGTAATGTGGGGAGCAGTTATGTCTTCAACTTTCCTTTGACCAGTTTCTGCGCTCAGGATAAGAGACTGTCACATGGAATAAGGTGACATAGCCCAACCTACCCCAAATCTTCAGATAAATAAACCAGCTGAGGCAATGTAAGGAGTGACAGGGGACTGCTGGCAAGGTGCTTCATTGAGCTTTGGTGGAGAATTCCAGAGATAACTTGTCTGTTTTAAGTAAACTCAAAACATATTGTGCATTTAACATATATTAAATTTTTTCAAACAATGTTTTCGTAGAAAACATCCAGAATGGAAAAAGCTTATCCTGACTCATCATTGGCCTGTTACAGTATGCAAGGTGAGCTGTTTTCCTTAGCAGCCTTTGAAGGGGACTTTTCCAATAGCTTGTTTTACATTTTTTGCTGTGCTTAAAACTGGTTGTCCAATTATTTTGGATTGTTCATTGTCAAGCTAAAAACTAAAGCTACCCTTACCCTATCTCATTTCATTTATTTTACTGTTTATTTATTTGTTTTGTTTTGATGTATTTATATGTTAAAATCTGTTTTCCTACTAAATACAGAAATAACTCAAGCATTGAATTTGTCGAGAAGAAAAAAATTCCCTGTGTACTGAGCTTGGTGGAAAAATTCTTTAATTGGACATAGAAAGTTTACACATTTTTTTTATATTAGTACAGATTAGTCTTTTACAAAATTGTAAAATTTTTGAGCTAATGAGGAATAGTAAGTTGTATAAAAATGGCTGCTCCATTGAAACAAAGGCGGCAGCTCCTCAAGGATGTGAAGGCACTGTACATTGGTTAAAGTTAAACAATGTTGTTTAAATATGGTGAGTATAGCAAAGATGAAGCAAAAAAGTTAGCTCAGACTGTTACTTAGTTTTAAAAAGCAAGCCCTGTAATATTCTAGTGAGCATATTTTAAGTGTGAAGCCCCAAAAAAAAATCTCATTAACGTCCATATTTTACGCACTCCACCCTCACTGCAAATATAAAAACAGAGAAGGTCCCTCATGGGATTTTAAATGGAACAGTGATACATATCTCTTCTTGGTCAATATAGCATAAAATCTTATTTATTGTTAACAAACTTAACCACAACAAAAAAAATCTACAAGACATGAACGTCTATGCATAACACAGTTCTTTGTGTATAGTACACAGTAAAAAATATAAGCGACAACACATTTTTCATGAAAGCATAAAGAGTCCATACATATTGTGGAGACAGTTGATGGTGGTCTAGAGGGGGTGCCGATAAGGCGACATGTTTCGCCCGTGGGGCTTCTTCAGGCCTATAACACCCTCAGGTGTATTCGATTCTGTAACGGAAAGGAGACGTGCGGTGTGACATGGGGCAGAGGACAGTGGAATAAATTTATATTTGTCGTTTTTAGGGGTACCTTGATTTATATTGGTTGTGTCACATACCTTTAAGCTTTGGAGCGTCCCTCTCCTTGCATTGTAGGGGCTTGTTGTTGTTGGGCTAAGAGGGGTGTGTGTGCGTTTCTGCAGGAAAAGGAAGGGCCGGTCCCAGCGTGGCAACACCAATGCCCCCTGTCCGCTGTTTTAGTGAGCGGGGGGGGGGGGGATGTAGGTGAGAGGTAACACTTAAACTTCTCACTAGAGTGAACAAACAAAGGGGATATATGTATCACAGAACGAACTAGCACCTAGAGTCATACAGATACAGGTTGCTCTTTAGTATATATATTTCAAATGCTATGGGTTAATCGCATGGAAGGAAAAGCCTCACAAGGCTTGTGTAGAAATGTTGTGAGTATAGCCACCAATTGCGTAGTGAAAACAACGTTTCAACTTATCGTGCTAATTCCTGCCTTTCAAGGTGGGTGCAGTGTTCTTAAAAAAATCATACCTCGTTGTGGTGTCGATGTCCCTGGGAAGAAGCGTTCGGGGTGCCGCCTAGCAATCCAGCCAACTTCACCTGTCCTGGGAACCTCCGGGTGCGGTAAAAACCACACTAATCTCCCGAGTGTGGAGGCCATCTCCCGGTTAGGTAGCCCTTGTAGTGGCCGCCGCTGGAAGTGTACGCCCTTGCACACCTGGGAGTGAGGAGGATCCTCCACGGGCGGGCAATGGCCAGAGCGTCTCTATCCACGGTCGCCCTAGTAACCAGGGCGTCCGTGGTGACAGGCAGGGAGGCGCCCGCCGCCAGTCAAGACAGCCAGCGCCGCCCTATCCCCGCCCAAGACACCTGGACTGTGCAGCAGATCATCCGTCATTGCTGACAGACGATCACCCCCCGTGTCTCCTGCTGGTGTTGGGGACGACGGGGGATCGCCACATCTCGGGGGTGCTGTCCCTCCATCGCCCACCCCGGAGGCCATCCGGCTGGCGAGTAGAGGGCAAGCAACACCACCTCTTGCCCGCCCGTGGTCAGGAACACATCCGTTACCCGCCTGAGCCCGTCCGTATATCACTGGATATAAGTAAGGTGGGGATGTTTGTGTACGTAACTGTAAATAAAGTACGTTACACAAGGGGTATTTCCTAGGGTGTTCCCATTTTGTATTAAAACCGCACAACGTCTCCTACGTACAGAGCCGCATACATCTTATAATATGTCAAATCACTGTGCAAACACATATCTATGTCATGATTTTACATTGGGTCATTACAGGATAGCGATGTTATGCGTCCCATTCATGGCCTGTATGTATCTGTATAGCTACGCATCTCAAACAGCAAAATAATATGTTTTATTATGGCTCATACATAGTGGAATTCGTGGGCTCGATCAATTACTGCGGGTCAACATGGCAGATATATTTGGACTTATACACATTTCCACATTCCCAATATTTTTTAGCATCGACTATCCACATATGAAATCAGTATAGAGCATATATTCAAGTGGATAGGTCAATAGAGGGGATATCTTCAGACCTTTTACAATATCCTACATTTCCAATATTTGGCAGCCTCGACTATAACAACAAGAGGTCAGTCTAGAAAGTACACGCAGGTAGATACATATTCGATACATATTATAAGATACATATTATAACATTCCTATGATCCTATGATCCATAAGTTTAATGTCATCAAGGAGAATGTATCCACATGAGTATTTGAGAAATACATGACAGGTGTATCTGAGTTAGATGTTAAGAAATAGATTTACACGCATGCTTTTATTTTGTTGTATATACATGTCTCTGTTTCGAGAGAAAGGGGGTCTATCCTGAATGGTTATAGTTGTATTCTTAGAATCAGGACCTGCCCGAGTATAAAAAAAACACTGGTTTCTATTCATTTGTATAAAAAGTCTCAATTTCATTCATTTTGATGTTTAGCTGGGGATACCGAATAAATGTGCCGTGCGTGGTGTCTATATGTTTTGATAGGAAGTATATATATGTTGCCGATGTTGCTTTTCTATTTGTAAATAAAGACCTGTGGTCTTTTCTCACTGCAAATAAAGTGAATTGGTGACTGGTTCTCCAAAGTTTGTGTCTTAACAATTGACTGCTCTTAGTAAAACCTGAAGGTTTCAGTCATGTGGCTGCTTTATGCCGAACCTGTCTTCATGCAGTGATTTAGCACTCTCCCTTTGTCCCATTATCCTTTCTATTTTTCTACATATGAAGGCAAAAAAGGAAATATGCAGGCAATGCAGTGGCACTGGGATGTCCAGGAAGCCAGAGAGGAATCATGCCAGCCTGGTATACAGAGAGACCTAGTGTAGGATGTGTACTGGAAATGTGTCTGAAAATTGTATTCTCACATGCATGCTGAGGACATATGTCCTTGGTCTTTTTTGTTTTTAAATACAGTATGGAAAATAAATACTAATGCATAGCAAAGGCACTTTCATGCTAAATGAACTGCCAAATCACACCTTAAAATGTTGTGCATTACAGTTTCAGGTAAAAAAAAATTCCTCTATGTATATTACTTGTGCTTGCGTGTGTGCATTCTGTTGAATTAATTGTAAGTGCAATACACCTAAAATGAATACAGCAATGTGACTTCACATTAGTATGAATGTTACGAAGGCTTCCTGTGAAAAACCTTTGTACCATGGGGATTGCACACCATGTGGGTTGTTGAAAATAGATCTACAGTGAAAAAAGAACTGAATTCAAACTGTTTCAGTCCATAGCTACACAGCTAAAAAAAGTGACAAAATATTTTTGGGTGTGGAGATGCACGGATATTAGCTTGCCCTATTCCATATTTCCACTGTGAATAACTAGTTATCTGCTAATTTGCTGCCTATTTCCATTTTTGTTTCAGATGGCTGAAGAAAAATGTGAGAATATTCCAAACTACTGGACATTGCATGGGCTGTGGTAATGGAGACGATAATAATAATATTTCACATTGTCTGTCTTAGTATTATCATTGCAGTAGTAGTGTTAGGTACCATGTTAACCATCAATTTATGCAGATAGTTTTTGTATAACAAGTTAAGTTATACAATCTTTCTGGATGCCTTGGTTTATTAACCTCCCGGGTGTTTGGCCTGAGTTATCTCGGGTTGAGTTTCATGCATCATGGCCATCATTTAAAGAGGCCTTAGTCACCCAAATAATAATAGGTAAATTGTTTTCAAATATTTATGTGTCAGGCTCATGTCTCCATTGTGTTAATGTTTCCGTGACATGCAATTGGTTGCCTGTTGGGTTTGTCCCATGTTTCTGACATATTAATGGAGATGTAAACTTAATATGTAAAATTAAAGTTCACTTACCTCTGAGGTGATATGATAATGGCTTAGAGCTCCACGATCCAACAAAAAATATACTTTGCTGTTACCTGCTGTTCCCGGGAATCGTAGAGGTTAACACAAGGTGCAATATCACTTGTGGCCACTGGGGGCATTTATAATGGTTTTCTATAAGAATATCAGAGATCTCGTCTCCTTTCCGTTGGCCTCGGCCGCATGGTTAATAAGAATAGTTCCTGTTAAGTTAAAATCTGAAATTATTTCATATGCAAAAAAAAACTTCCATCCACGGGCTGATCATCGGCTCTGCAGATCTATGTATGTGAGTAGGCATAGCTTGCAGCCAGCTTGCAGAAGCAGGGATGACCCCCCGGCAGGCATATCTTCCCTTCTCAGAGTGTATGGGTATCCATACACGGCTCAATTTTGTAATAGATTTGAGCACAATCAAGCAACATGGGTGTTCATGGTACTCGACTGTGCTTGAATCTATGACCAAATCGAGCCATGTATGCCTTTATCCTGCTGGTCGAACTGGGAACGGACATGTCTGTAAATCCTGGTCGATCTGACAAGCAGTGGGGAGAGACAGATCCCCCCCCCTTCCACCCACACAGCCTGTGATCAGCTCTCAGCAGTGGAAAGGGGAGGGGCCTAGCACAGCAAGGCCCCTCCTCCTCTCCCCGAAGCACCCAGCCAGTGTTGTAAGCTATTTTCGGTAGGAAAAAAGTTCACAATACCACAACAGGGACCCCATTAAACAGGAATCGGTGTGCAAAGTGGTGCACGTCGATTCCTGTTCGATTGACCCATGGTCGAGCGCAGCGTGATGACATCGCTACACTACATTTGATTGCAGGTTGGTTGCATGGGTTTCGACCCGTGTATGGGATCCTTATGTAAGTTGGTTGAAGCTGCTTGCTCACATACACAGCTCTTCAGAGAGACAATGTTTCTGCCTCCAGAGCCCTGTATGTGAGTGGCTGCTTCAGTTCACAGATCTGCAGAGGGGGACCAGAAGACAGGGAAGCCTCTGACATCTTCCCTGGCTCCTTTAACTAGCTCTCTGCCGGTTGCAACATTGCTTTGACTGATGGAGTGGCAGTTCCCTGGTATTTTTACCAGGATGAGATGCTCCGCTGTATTGGCTGCGCCTAGGGAGTCCTATACAGCAAAGTGTTTTATAAGCAGCAAAATACAGTAAATACTGATGTATATAATTAAAAATGGCCTGTATACTATTTATTCATTTGTACTTTTCACCTTTGATTTTTTTAGGACTGATAAGACACAAATGTGCAATAATTCTTGGCCCTTTGATTACTCAGAGATAAAGGTAAATACTCAAAGCTTTCATTAACTACCGTATTTTTCGACGTATAAGACAACTGGGCGTATAAGACGACTGGGAGTATAAGACGACCACCAACTTTTCCAGTTAAAATATAGAGTTTGCGATATTCTCGCCGTATAAGACTACTCCTCTTCCAATGTACACCAAATACATTTTTTTATGTCTAATCTGACTTTTAACCCACAGATCTCCAACACCCTTAGAAGTCCAATCTTTTTTTGGATTAGTACTTTTCCAATTTGACACCCCTAACTGCAACCTTTCATAGTTATTAATGTTTCCCTGCAGGGACATAAATTGTATACATTTAACAATAAAATAGCTTTAATCTTAATGTCCCTGCAATACCAATATCAGCAACAATAATGCTAGTGAGCACATTTGCCGTCAGTAGCTGCCAGCTACTTTTACAGACATCGGGAAGGAGGAGGAGGGGGTGAGGGGTATTAAGAAGATCTCTCCCTCTGCTTCTGTCGGCCAGCGCGCAGCCCTGGAGCACAGATCCGGGGAGCAGACCTACAGGCTCCCCTAGATGGTTAGCCAGGGACAGGAGTGCCCCCTGCATCCCCCTGGCGGCGGCACCTGGCGTATAAGACAACCCCCGACTTTTGCACTCATGTTCCTGTGTTCAAAAGACGTCTTATACGCTGAAAAGTATGGTTATTTGTTTTGCTGATTCTCTTATTTTTAATAAGTATATTTTTATCACAATATGCATATAACAACAGAGTAGTCTGTATGTTAACTGGTTGATATTTACTATAAAATATTTCTGATCTTTCACTTCCGTGACCTTATTGGATACCACAGTTCAGAAGACACATTCATTCAAATCTTAGATATTACTTACTGTAGGTAAAGACTTCTAAAAATACATTGACAACCTTGATAATGAGATATAACCACAGTAGGAAGAGGCATTTTTTTTCTATAGCTACATTATTTGACATATACTGAAATTCTACAAAGTTAAGGGGAAACTTTCTCTACAACTTACAATTGTAATGAGTAAAGGTCATCCTTTGTATGTGCAGACTTTCACAAAAATATTTTTTTACATGGCACATAAAAGACTCCATAGCACTTACTAGACAGCATATGACAAAGCTATTACAGAAACACTTGACTGTTTGTCTCTACCACTTATTGTGCCATTTTTAATATGGCACAGCAAAACAAGTGCACCAACACAAAAATGATACCTTTACACTAACTAATTGGATGTACAAGCCACATATGCTTTTTGTTCATTTTTTATTGAAAAGACATTATACATCTGTAAGAAATACGTTTGTAAGTATTTTTATATTGCAGGACATTGTGGCAGATATGAACAAGTGGTGGCCTGATGTCCTTCATCCAAACTGTTCTCAACTCTGGTAAAAATGATTTATGAAGTTAATGATTTAAATTTTATTGCAATCAATTTGTTAAGTTTGCTTCTTGTTAATGCAAATATATCAAATTACACAACAGCAACTTAATGCATGGGGAAGTAAGGAGTGGGGGGGGGGGGGGGGGGGGGGGGGGGATGGGAAAGGGGAACTAAGGCACAACACTGATTTTAAATTGTAAAGCAGATGCCACTTCTGTTACTTCTGCCAGCAGACAACTCTGGCTACATTTCACAGAGGCTCACCGTCAGCATGTGAACGGTTCATGTGGTGGTGGTATGATGTGTGGTAAATTTACTTGGCACACATAGGGCCCCTTAGTATCAGCTCACATAATTTAATTTCACAGTAATGGTGCTAACCATGTTCATTCCTTTATGACTTCAATGCTCCAATTCTGGAATGGCATCAGCAGCCAAATCTCAAACCAGTAAAGCACTTTTGAAAAATAAAAGAATGATTGACAAGATTGATTTGCATCCAACACAAAAGCTAGCCTTTTTAGGGAGCATGGGTCGATGTTCCTTTAATCAATGCGCCCTGCTGATGAACGCTGATTGAACAGAGAATCGTTGCGTACCACAATCGATCTCTTTGGTACTTTGGCTGGGGACCCTAGCTTTTAGGGATTTACCAACATGTTTGTTCCCTGTTTGATCAAGCTTTCTTGGGATTGATTGATCTCGCTCAAAGAAAGCCTGGCCACAATCGATTCCCGAACAATTGGTCACCACAATGCGCACTTTGATCGGTTGCTCCAGAATCAATTGATAAATCGACCGATGTCTGCACAACCGTAGCCTTTTCGGGAGAGTTGCAAAGAAAAAGCCCTTTTAATTAATGATCAAACAAAGAAAAAAGTGTTATGGAAATATGAATCCAAGTTTGAGGTATGTTCAATGTTCTGATTGCGGGCTGTTTGCTTTCACAATTTTTCTGCTCTCATAGCTCCCATAGACACGAATGGGTGCAATTTTTTTTTTTCATCGCATGTGGACGCATGTGGATATTTTTTTTGAATGGGGCCGTTTTAAAAAAAAAAAACATGTACAAAGATCGCCTGTCAATCGCCTCCATCCTGCGGCTGAACGCCTATGTGGGAACATAGCCTAAGAACTATTAAAAAAAGAAGCACATAGCTGGTATTCTGTATAGAGAACATTGTGGCCAGCACAGTCTAAGCTATTATGTGACTGATAAGTATGCTAGAAGAGCATCCACATTAAGGGAGGTACCTTAGGTAGGAAGAATGGGGTGACATCAGTTTGCCCCAGCATATCTAAAATGCCTAAGGTCCCAAGCTGTAATCTTCAAAGTACACTTTGAAAGAACCAATTATTATTTAATAAATAAGAAGAGGGAGGGGTAAGTGAAAAAAGGATCCTCCACTTGACTTTTTATGTTTCTGCTTACCAGTATTCTCCTCCTTCTTTATATGTAGTGTCTCCTTCACTGAGTGTAAATTGCTTCACTTAAGCTGGCCATACACGTGTCAATTCTGTGCACGTTCGTGCTCAAACATCTGATGAACATTCAGGAGTGTCCACATTCAAAGTATTGGCCTAGGATAATTTGACAAAGGTTGCAATCGGTGAACGATTGTTATGTGACTAGTTGCTTTACCACGTTGTGTTCATCAACCCATGTATGGACAGCATTACAATAGTTCTTCCATTAGCTGACTCCTAACCACAGACCTGAATACATGAATCGAATTGAAAATCTCAATTTTAACCTCCCTAGCGCACTGCCCGTATCGCGGTGTTTACAACGGCGCAGTACGGGCAATCGAGGCCTGTCATCTCTTTCCTCCCGCCGCTGCTCTTCACACAGCCGGTGTCATTATTGACACCAGCTGCGTGAGTGGGAAAGCCGGCACTCCTCTGTTAACATGGAGGTCTATGGCGCCGACCCCCCCACCCCCTTTCGCATCACCCTGACGCGATCAGAGCGACGCCGAAACCCCGGAAATGCTGCAGCGATTCAGACAATCGCTGCAGCTTTCTAGAGAGGCATCAGGTGGACCCGATGCTGGCTTCCCCTGCGGTTGAGGCGAATGAGCTGGGCTCGTCTAAACCGCTAGGGAGGTTAAACTATAGTTAAAACTTTAGCTTGGACTACTCCCTAGCTACTGCTTGCATTTGGGTCTATGTTCTATGCTGCCTGAGCATTGCATTTGTTTGATATTATTTGTTTGTGTTAATAAGAAATATGCAACTTGTTTGCCTGCAATAATTTCTCAGGGATCTTTGTTATTTGATTCTTTGTTTCTCAAACCTGGGAAATTGATTTCTGTTTTTCATCACTTTGAAAGAACCAATTTTTTAAAACAATAATGAAATTTTTTTCATTCCTGAACAGCAAAACCAGTTTTACCTAGTTTTCTGGTCTTCAAATATATTTAATGTCTGTAGTTGTTTTTCTGAGTAACTAGGTTAGTGGCATATAAGTGGCTCAGGATGTTTTGAGGTCAGAACCATCATTACAAACTAGGCCAGTATTTTAGAGACAGGCAGTCTTTAGGTTTACCTCAGGTTTCTGTTCCACAAAATATCATGGTTTCCTACAAAAATAGAAATTCTAAAACTGATTAAATTGTATGCAAATGCCTACAGAATATCATGGTTTCCTACAAAAATAGAAATTCTAAAACTGATTAAATTGTATGCAAATGCCTGAAAATTAATTTGTTTCTTTGCAGCAGTAATAGATAAAAATGTTAAGTAAAGTTTATTCATATGGGTTTTCTTCACTGTTTTAATGGGCAGATGCAAAATGTAAACCCTAAAAAAAACAAAAAACTGTTGCTATGTTATGATGAAACTAATGTATTTTTATTCACAGTGATTTGGTACGTTATGGCTGTTATCATTCTTATTGTTTTGTTTAGGAAGCATGAATGGAAAAAGCATGGAACTTGTGCAGCATCTTTACCATGTTTAAACACTCAGCACAAATATTTTAGCAAAGGTCTTGAACTATATGGAAGTGTGGATCTGAACAGGTAATGTAAAATGTATTTTACTATTAACCTCCCTAGCGTTACAGGCTATTCTGGGTTTTTTTTTGTGGCGCGAAAAGCTGCCATACGGGCGATCGTGGTGGAGTACACTGTATGATTCCCCACCCTCCCCCCATCTCTTTACACAATCAATTAACCTCCCTAGCGCACTGCTGAGGTCCAGATTTCTGTACCAAAAGCGCACCATAGACTTCAATGGTAAATTTTTCTTTATGTTGTAGGCCTGTAACTTCCCAAAATCTGTCCGTACAAGGGTCTAATAGACATCCTGAATATAATAATGTTTGAAACAATTATGTAAAATAAAAAATAAAAATTTTAAATTAATGAGAAAACACAAAAATCCGGGCAAAGCTATGCTGCTATGTACTTCATCTCGCCCAAATAAAGTCCCTGGTGCCCCAGATGTGCCCATTTGCAGTTAACCCTCTCTAACCTGGTGTAATGGATGTGGTAAAATCACACCAGGGAAGAGAGGGTTACTGCAAATGGGCACATCTGGGGCACCAGAGACTTTTTTTTTTGACGATATTTTGTACATAGATGCACATTGAAAGCAGTTTTTTACAAAGAAAACTGATTTCATGCAATGTACTTTTAAATTTCCCGCCGCCTCCCCGATGTGACGTCATCACGTCACTCGGAGGGGGGGGAGAAGAGATGGAGGAGCTGGCAGCATGTCACATCGGGGACACCGGGACAGCGCAAAACTGTAAGTATGCACTGCCGGAGCCCCGATGTGTACTGGACGGCACCACCTCGTCCAGTGCTATAGTAGCAGTGCTGGATGAGACGGTGCTGTCCTGACCGCTAGGGTGGTTAAACTCCCGCAATGTAGGATGGGAAAAGCGGCGCCACCTTCATTAACATGGAGGTCTTTGGTAACCAATGAGGACACCAATGGCGCTGAAGACTCGGGCTGGAAGGAATCCTTAAGCCTATAACGATTCCGCATTGCTGCAGGCTCATGGATTCCTTTTGGCCCCGAGTCTTCTGCGTCATCAGTGACCTCACCGGTGACCATTAAATCGCTGCAGGTTCGTGGAGTATCGGCAATTATTCCTGAACAAATTTTGACTGTTCCGAGTTCAGACATAACGCCAGGGAGGTTAAAGGATACTCTTCTTCACTACATATGTCCCTACATTTACTTTTTGAGGGAGGGTTAGACTGGATGTACGACAAATATGTTCTAAAATTGGAAAACCTCTTGAAGCAAACCTGAAAAAGTACAGTATAACAACTCTCTACTTCTACAAAAACTAGTTTATCGGATGTCACACTGACATAATTCATAATTTTGCTGTCACAAACCCTGATGCTTGTTTCAGTAACCTCCTCTAAAGACTGAATTGTTTAGTCCTAGCAAGCAAATACATGCAAAAAATTTTTAAGCTATCAAACTTGATTACATTTTATACAGCAACAAATAGTTTTTACCAAAGCCCCTGTTACTGTGTTCAGTTCTGTTGCCTTACATTGGAAGAGTTCTACATTCTTCTCACATGGTTTAAATAAAATGCTTGTTCCTTAGCTAATACTCCCCCCCCCCCCCCCCCCCCCCCAGGCTACTTTACATAGGATCTAACACATTTGTCTTTTTTTAATATTTCTAATTCATTTACTTCTTAATTTTTATTTTAAAAAGCTGTTTCCACAGTGTATGAAAAATTTACATTAAGTTGATTTTTGCTTTTAGGATTAAGGTATATAAACTAGATTGCCAAGTTTGAAATTATTTTTAAATGTTTTCTTTTCCAGTGCTCTTAAAAAGTCTGGGATCAACCCTGGAAACACATACAAGGTGAGAAAAGTTGTTTTTCTGTATTTGTGTCTTTTAAAATAAAAATGGTCCAGTATATAGGTCTGCTTTTCCGATAAAACTGTTAGGGTTTGTTTCAAATTCTGCAGATCCGTGCGGAGGGCATCCCACATACCCCATTTTCGTGCGAATGCTGTGCTCGACCGCTTCCCTAAACAAAAGGCCTGCCCAAAGTCCGCATCCAAACACACGGACGTCCGTGTGCATCCGCATAGGGTGTGGTCCATAGCTGCCGCAGTAGTGGAAACAAGCCCTTAGTCTTTGTTTAGACAGGCCATACCATTTTGAAACCACAATCAGGGCAGTGAGAATTTATTGATGGCATTAGTTCCATGAATGCCAACTGTACAAAAAAAGTAAACAAAGGGTCTATCTATTGAGATTAAATTTAGGTAAACTGAAATTTGTAAAAACATGAGTGCTGCAGGACATTTGCATTAACATGCGATCTGAGTACGTTAAGGCATAATTAAATGAAGCACAGTGTAAGAGGTATGGAAACCTGTGTACCATGCATCTTTTCAAACATGATGTGTTGCAGTAAACGCAATGGAAATAGTGTGAAGGGCCCTTAGGGTAATTGTCCATAATTCCCTTCCAATGGACTAAAGCCCCAGTTCCTGGTGAAGAAAACCATCCCCAAAACATGATACTGTCACCACCTTGATTCATACATATCAGGGTGAGGATCTTTGGATGATGTATAGTGATGTTGTTTAATGCAAATGTGCTTAAACAATGTACTAGTTTAACCCCCTGATGTGGAACCATTTATTCAGCTTTTTGCTTCCAAAAGCAGTACAGGAAATACAAACCACTTCCCATGTAATACAGATAACCATGTAATACAAATTTGAATATTGTCCAAAAGTTTCTGTATTTCAGTAATTAAACTTAAAAGTAGAAACTAATATATGAAATAGACTGATAACATAATAATATAATATTGTTTTGGCAAATAATGCTACTTTCTCAGCAATCTTTCTCTCACAGTGACAACTTTGTCAGCCGTCCAAAAAAAGCCAGAGAAAAAAAAAGTAAAAAAAAAAAAGTTAACAAATTGAAAATCCACAACAATTCATTGTGTAAAGATATAAACAGTACATGGATGAAGCTATAGTTTTCAGTGTCATTGTATTTGTATTTTGTTTAGGTTGAAGATATTGAAAATGCATTTTTAAATGTATATAGAGTGGTTCCAAAAATCCAGTGCCTTCCTCCAGAGCAGGTAATATTATGTTTAACTTAGTCATTTTTTAGAATAAGCAATCGGTCTTAAAGTACATGTTTGTGGAGCTGTGCCACTTTACTAGATGTTTTAAAAACAAAGATACTGTGCAGATGTGAATTGCTTAACCTTCCAACTATTTGAAATTCTCTTCAGCCCGAGCTGTGTCACATGTTTATTTTGTATTATATCCAATTTAATAAATTCCTTATCTTGGGGACTTAAGGAGTTAAGGACTAGACCGGCAACAGGTCCAATTATTGCTTGTATTTTATTAAACAAATTAAACTAGAGAGGTGACTATTAAACTTCACTTTGTAAATTGCTTTACTTACATTCTGTCATTAGCTGACTCCTAACCACAAACCTGTATACATGAATCAAATGGAAAATCTCAAACCTGAGTAATTGGTTTCTGTTTGTCATCCTATACAGGTTTGTGCACAAAAGTCTAGCCTCTATGTATACAAAGGTGTCAAAAAAGTTGCTGCCCATTATAGTTTACCCGTGAATACGTCCATGTGTTGCTAAACTTGTTCAACACTTTTCAGCACTATTGTGGAATGTATGTGAAGGATGTGCTGTTCTCCCTTCCTAGTTCATATAGGTCATTGGAGAATATGTGCATGGGACTCTATGTTACATTGGTGCTCTGTAGTGATAAAGAGGTCTGTGTTAAGCTGGCCATAGACGCATAGATCTGCAGCAGATTTGTCGGACTTTTGACCGTGCATGTGAGCGTCTGCGATCCCACAGGGAACAGCTGCGCATCGGTGATGCACATAGATTCCCATACTGTACTTTGTATCTGCGAATCTGCCAGTCTATGCGTATATGGGTGGTTTTACAGTGTCAGTGCTGGAAGCTCATGTTAAGAGCAAAGTTTTACAATCCACTCCCAGATGAAAGTTTTAATTACCTTTCTACTTTCACAGGATGTTTTTATGTGCTGACATAGT
Organism: Ptychadena robeensis; assembly: GCA_036250615.1. Lineage (NCBI taxonomy): Eukaryota > Metazoa > Chordata > Amphibia > Anura > Ptychadenidae > Ptychadena > Ptychadena robeensis. The sequence goes on along the minus strand of CM070035.1, from coordinate 110,037,052 downwards.
GTACCAGCATACTACTCTTTTGTGTAATGTAGTACTCTACTTCTACAGTCCACAAAAGATCTTTATAAAAAGAAATGCTATTAATTACAGATAAATTACCTTGCGTGCAATTTATCATAAGATAAGATATTAAGATCTATGTGGGACCAGCTATAAAGGCCCCCCATACACCTTCAGATTTTTCTGTCAGATTTCCTTTAGATTTCCTTTTGTTTTACCAAAACCATGTAATATGAGGGATTTTCTAAACCATCAAGTCTACCTGTGTTTAATCGCAGAGGACCCGGAACGACATAGTTGTTGGTAGCTCTAAAGGATATCTGACAGAGAGATCTAAAGGTGCATGGCCACCTTTACTGAGTAAAAAAAGTTTTTGAAAGTAAATTATGCTGACACCACGTCATCACGTTAGCATCCTGGAACATATCGGGACAGGTCTGCCTGCACACCATCGGGGTGTGTATGGCAGGCATAAGAGCGTGCATTCCGGGAGGAGTCATTGACCTGATTTATAATTGCTTGGTAATTAACCATAAAATTATTTAACAAATGAATTTGCTCAATGCTGCGATGTGGAACATTAATAAAAATGTAGAAATTAATCTACTTCCCAAATAAAGCTTTTTTGCTTCTAGTTCAGTTAAGTGTGAAAGGGTAGTAGTGTGAAAGTTCCAGTACTACTAAAGTGGCTTTACATGGTGTAGAATATTTTATAAGAGTTAGGCTAAAACTCTACTGTTTCGGCACTTATATTATATATTTAAAGGGCCTGTACACACAGACAAAATAACGCTGTGGAGCCTTGGCCCTAATGACATTAGGTTTTTTTATCAACTAGGTTTGTAATGTTGAATATGTGTTATAGCCTAATCGAATCACTTAGACTTTCATTGTAGGTTCATTCTACAGTATTCATATCCACACAGAAAAGACACCTTAACGTGGACCTAAACGCACAAAACTCTCTGTGTCACTCAATATTTTCCTATAAACGTATTTGTTAAACCCAGCAGCTATCTACATCTCCAAAGTCATCGGTTAGTATAGTATAGCTGTGTCTTAAAGCAGACCTACCACCTGGGAGGTCACTCAGCATTATTGGCTGCAGCTCAGCCGATATTGCTTAAATCCTTAATTGTAAAAAACAAATCTTATTCTCACAGCTGGAGGGGAGCTTGTTACGAGTGCTCCCCTCCCACTGCATTAAGTCATGCCTAGGCAGCCGAAATGGTGTCTGGGACATCTCTTCCAGGCAGGAAATAGTCAGCAGCTGATTTCCCCTCTTTACACCCCCCCCCCAAGTCTCTACAGCTCCAACAGAGAAAAGACAGGAGGAGGAGGTGGAGTGGAGGGCGGAGAGGGGGGGCAGTGAGGGAAGAAGTAGCTGCAGGTCTCCAGGATCTAAGATGCCAGCATGAGAACTGCAAGCAAGTAAAGTGAATATAGTGTGGTTTTTTTTTGTCTAGCAGTTTTCTAGAATTTAAACTGCTGACAGGTGAGTATTGTGTCTGTTTAACCGCCCTAGCGTTATGGGCGGCAGCACCTCGTCCAGCGCTCCAACTGCTACTATCGCACTGGACGAGGTGCTGGCATCCAGTACAATGCGGGGCTCAGGGAGAGCGCTTACTCACGCTGTCCCCGTGTCCCCGATGCGACATGCCTCCTCGGCTGCTCGATGACGTCACTCGGGGAGGCGGCGGGAGATTTGTACAGTAAATAGCATGAAAGCAGTTTTCTATGTAGAAAACTGCTTTCAAACTCCCCCTATGTACTAAATATCACCAGAATAAAGTCCCTGATGCCCCAGATGGGCCCATAAAGAACCATTGAACCATTGAAGTCTATGGTGCACTTTTGGTACAGAAATCTGGACCTCAGCAGTGCGCTAGGGAGGTTAATGTCTGTTGTTTTTTTCATTTCAGTTTAAAACCGCTTCAAGCTTCAATATTTTGTCCCTTCTTTGCTTGCAAGTTTGTTTTTGTTGCAATCTTTACTAATTTAAACGTAACATACCAATTTACTTTGTGCACTGCGTCTTTGGACTGTACAAGCTTCTATCTTGGTGTACTCTATGCTAAAGCAGTGGCATCATTATAACATGTGAGACTGCAGAAACGCCCAAGAAAACATAGTTTGTGTTTCAAATGTAAGAATTGTATAATGCTAGCCATACACAGCATGATTCCCCTGCAATTGTGCGTTTCATAGCAACTTTCTTCAACAAAAAGCAATGATCGTTCGGGGAATTGATACAAACCCCCTTGTGGAATCGATTCCTAGTCAATAGTACCGATCAAACAGGGAAATACCGACATGTTGGATCCCTGTTTGAGCCGGACGATCATTCATGGTGGGATATATTCAATTCCCGAAAGATCGAATGCACGTGACGATCGTTCAGGAATCAAATGAAAAATCAGCCCGTGTATGGCTGCCTTGAAAGTTTGGTTATACAATCATTGCAAAGTTCTTCTGTTGTGCTTCTCAGGGTGAAGATTTTCAAATTCTGGGCCAGATTGAAATATGTTTTACAAAAGATTTTAATCTACAAAACTGCACAGTGAATCCTACAGATGAATTAACTAAACAGACAAACATGAAGTGGAGAGCATCTTCTGAAGATTTACATGTTTGTGATAAGTCAAAAAAGACCTATTATCCACCTGTACAGTAAAAGAAATAAACAGGAAAAGATCTACTTGAAAATGCTTTACACTGGGTACCTTTTTGAAATTGATAAAAATTGAAGTTCCTATTAATGATTTCTTTTTCTTACTTTTTTAATAGTGAAAAAAAATATATATTAAATATTCGCTACAAATAAATAATAAATTATAAAATTTTATAGGCTTTGCTAAAAAGGTTGATATTTGCACTGTTGTTACTGTTTTTACACTTTGTTATGTTAGTTAACCATTTAATAATGTTTTTGTTAATTACTTTAACATTACTATCTACTAGAGACTGTGAATCCTCCATCCAGCTCAACACTTCTTTGTCCAAGCTATCCAAAGCCGTTGGAACAAATCTACAGCAGATGTGAATCTTGATATATTATTTGCTGCAATTGTTTTTATAAGATTAGGAAGAGACTTACAAATAGAAATTACATTTAACAGTTGAACAAACTGACACACTTTCACTCTAGGTGATTGTTGTGCAAAATTTTTAATGCATTTCTACTTCTACTCTCAGTAAGTAGAACACCATGAATTGGTAGTACTGTCCAACAACTTTTTCCTTGCGCTGGACATGACACACAGTGGCCAATTTGCGAACTATTTCCCCCGCAGCGGATGCATGTCCACGGTGGATAAAAAGAAGCAGTGGGCACTAAGCCTGAATCAACTATGCTTTTAACCGTAACGAACAGCATAATCTTTTTTTTAAATGTCCTGAACTACAGACAGCAAGGGTTTTATATTTGTAATGCAGTTGTGGTCCAGTGATCTATTGATGTTAGTCCTGACCCAATCCATTAAAGTCTGTGCTTGTTTGTCCCAGTGCCTTTTTCTTTTTGTGATCTACAAGGTCACCAACAGTCCAGATACCAATAGATTATTAATTTATTAACATTCCCAATTTCTCACCCCTAACTGCAACCTTTCATAGTTATTTATATTTCGCTGCAGTTATCCAAGTGACATAAATTGTACACATTAAACATTCAGCTGCGGACGCCCAGAGATGGAGTGCCTTAATACGCATATGAGTAGTGATGGCCAAACTGCCCGCAAGGCGTACAGTTTGGCCGCGAACAAGCATGTTCGCCCTCCTTCTTGCCAGCGGACAGTACGGGCCCTGTTCGCCGGCGAGAAGGAGCCCTCTATTCTTCCTCCGGTGGGATCATAAGCAGGGAGATCCCGCTGCAGGAAGAATGTTTTCACTGAAGACCGGGTAGAGAACCCGGTCTTTCAGTGAAAAACCGGCTCGCAAACCCAGATGTGACGTCAGTGACGTCACATCCGGTCAGCACACCCAGGAACTATGCGTCAGTGATGTCACATCCAGGTTTTCAGAGGCGGGGAATTTGAATCTGTCCGCGGACTTTTTTAAAAGTCCGCTCCGCCTGTTCGCGGACGGACATGGCCGAAGTTCGGCCATCACTACATGTGAGCTTTGTAACAATAATGCAGGTACGCATAGCTAGTCTTAGGCCCCTTTGGAGTTCTGAATGGACATGTTTCACTATGGGGACCATCAGAAAACCTACTTTAAGAAATACCATGGAGCCGCATTGTATTAAACTTTTTTTTATTAGAAATTATTGTGATGCTATCACACATATTGTTTAAACAATCAAAACTATTAGTAAAAATAAATGTTTTGATTTCAATGGCGTTATTTTTTTTAAATGTATTAAGCATGCTTACTAGAATACACATTTGCAGTAATCGTAAACTATAATTAATAGTAAACATATAGATTGTGTAGTACATACAAAAAAACATAGTGCAAATCATAATTTTTGTTATGTTGCTAAGTATAGCCTAAAAGCACATTCATTCATGCATACTATTTCAATATAAATTGTTGTTTTAAAATGAATAAATAATGACTTGAATTGAATTTCTTTATGTAGCATCTGCAATTAATAATTATATGATTAGAAAGATTACCATGGAAATGTTGATCATGTAATGCTTTTCATCCTTTGCTTTCACTTTAATATGTTTTTGCTTTTATTAAGATCTTGTTGAGGCATTTTTACACATTCCTACTTTTAATAATCCCAAGCTCACTGCTATTAGTACATTGAATGAGTTTAATTTATATTTTCATTCGTTCTGTGTCATGGTTGGTTCTTTTTTGAGTTTTGACCTTAATCGTAGAAAGACTGACAGATTATTCTAAAATATCTCAAAAGTAATTTTACCTCTAACATTGTGCTAAATAGTTTATAATTTATTTTCATGGGACAACACTAAAGATATTACACTTTAGCATCACGTCAAGTAGGAGGTGTACAGCTTGTATAACAGTATATGCTGTCCCCTTAAAACAACTCAGGACTGAGCTTTTAATCTGTAAACCTCTGACAACAAAAGTGAGTACACAATGGGAATATATCCATGTTTTGCCCAATAAGCCATTTTCTCTCCCCAGTGTGCATCTGAAAAAAGAAATTCTACTCTACATAGATGGCTTAGGCTACAGGAAGATGAGGAGGCAACCAAGTGAGGAGTAACAAATAGAAGAAGTCCCTAACTTCCACCAACTCTGTGATGTCATCATGAGGCAATTGAAGAGGATTCCAGTGGCAACTTGTGAAGGTCAAGTGAACTCCATGCCCAAGAGGGTTAAGACTGGTGGCTAAACAATTTTTTTACACTTTGGGCACGATTTAGAAATTTTTCACTTTAGGGTGTACTCACTTTTGTTGCCCAGGACATCGCTATCTGTTGAGTTATTTTGAGGAGACAGCAAATTTACACGCAAGTTGTACACTGACTACTTTACATTGTGCCCCATGAAAAGATATAAACTATTTACCACTATGTGAGTGGTGTTCTCACTTTTGTAAACTACTGTGTGTAGTTAAGACTACAAAACAAGGCCAGTGATGGTGAATCTTTTAGAGATTGAGGGCCTAAACTGCAACCTAAAACCATATAATTTATCTTAAAGTGCCAGTATGGCACTTTTACTTGAATCACACTCATAAATCATATAAACACACATTACATAGACTTTACTTTCTTATAAGATATAAAGCCACTCTTAATTATCTCTAATATAAATATAAAAAAATAATATCTGGGTCATATATGATTTGCTTTAGTGATCTGTATAGTACTTGTTTTTTACAAGTACTGTTTCACCTTATTTCATCCCTTATGAACTATGCTGCTGATCCCAGAAATGGAAATTTGTCATTTTCATTAGAATCATTAGTGACGCAGAAGTAGAATAAATAGGAATGTTGGCACCCTATCAAACTAAGGTGGACAAGGACATTTTTTTACATTAGTTTGACCATTTTTTATATTTCCATGAGCTTTAATGAAACATCTCCCTGTCCTTTCCATAGAACCATTTTATTCCATATACACACATTTTGATGTGGACGGTCATCGCTATTGATTTGTATAATTTAATTGACACTCTGCCCTGTTTCCTGTCCTCCATATATGATAGTTTGTAATCACATGCAGTTCTAATTCAGGGCTGCAGTACTTTCCTCCCTGGCTGACGCATGCCAACAGAGAGGGTTCCGAGTGCCACCTCTGGCATTCATGCCATAGGTTTACCATCACTGCACTAGGCCTAGTACTTATTAGTCAGAATTAACAAAATCCCCAACCTTGATCTGAATGGATAAAAATCTTAATGGCCTTTAAACCTTGCTTTGCTAGAGACTCATTTTGTAGTAACAGGACAATTCACCTCACCCATATTGGTGCTGTTTGTACCCCCCACTACAGACAAAAGATATCTAGCATACACAAGTGATATTATATTTAAAACATTAGACATGGCAGTAGTTCCGTTGCATGTAAGAAAGTACTGTGCTATATAAATAGTAAAGTGAAGGAATATCTCCAGCATGTGATTTTTATTCATGTATTTGTATTTTTGCAGTCCTGGATTGTGAGGCAAGGGTTTGAACCTCTGTGAAGTTTAAACTGGTGTCTCTATCCACTTTAGTATATTACATTATTACCCTTAAGACCCATGTATAGCCTATAACAAAACTGGGTTATACAGTATGTGCTTGCTATTATTTCATTGGAAGCTACAAATTGGTTTACTTCAGCTAGGTACATCTTGGTTATTGTGATTACTTTTTTAATATGAAAGAAGAAGGTTATGGCATTCAATGATGTCTGCTTGTATCTTCCTTTTATACAGTAAAGGATGAACCAACTTCACTTGGGTAGACCTCACTTGTTCTCCTTGATGTGCACATATCAGAGGATAATCTGGAGCTCCGTGTTCTAGACATTGGAAACTTGTGCATAAAACACAGGTTTTGCATTACTTTCAGAAAGTAATTTCTGAATTTCACCCCAATAAATGCATATATCACTGGGTTTAAACAACAGTGAAAAAAGGCCAGTAATTTTGTGATATGAAGTGCATACTCTATTTCTTTATTGCACAACCAATTATTATGCCCTAAATCAATAGATTTTATTAAAAGTACCACATTATATGGGACCTGGCAAAATAGAAACACAATCACTACAGTGACAATTACTTGGATTGCCTTGTGTTTTTGTGAATTTTTTGCCTGCAGCAGTGTTTTTATTATAAATGCATAGCAATACAGCATGACAATAAAAGGTATCAAAAATCCTCCACCAATTTCCACAGCTAGAACAGCAACTTTCAATTTGGATGCTGATGAAGTATCTGGATACTGTGCTTCACAAACCGTAATATTGCTGCTTTCCGGATTGTATGCCTTACTAAATATGTATGTTAGGCTAGAGAGGCAGGTAGCTACAATCCAAACGGCCAAACATAGCATTTCCTTATATTTCAGTGCAATGTTTCTGAGCCGAAATGACTTTGTAACCAGCACGATGGCCACATATCGGTCTATACCCACACAAGCTAATAACAGCATGCTGCAGTTAAAATTAATAGCATAGATGCATCTTATTAATTTGCACATGAAATCCCCGAAAATCCAAATATTTATATGCGTATATGAAGCCCAGAATGGGAGAGTAAAAGTAAATAGTAGGTCTGCTATTGCCATGTTCAAAAGCAAGACATCTGTCATAGTCTTACTTTTCTTGTAGCAGCTAAAGGTCACAACAACCAGTATGTTACCCACCAACCCAACAATAAAGTTGATGGACAGAGCAAAAGGTCCAAATGTTTTCATAAATTGTTTGACGTTGTTCATTGTGCAGAAACTGCCGGTCGAGACACTATCGTAATCGTATTCTGAGTAATCATCTAATAATTCTTCATCCTGACTCATTTTTCGTAGGATTCCTTAATTGCACCTAGAAAAAATATAAACGTATAAAAATTTTAAATCTCTATACCTGTCAAGCTTTTAATACACTGCCCGGCCCAAAAAAAAGTGAACAACAAAAAAAGTCACACGCTCTAATATTGCGTTGGACCGCCTTTAGCTTTTATTACGGCTCGCATACTCTGTGGCATTTTTTCGATAGGCTTCTGCAATGTCACAAGATTTATTTACATCCAGTGTTGCATTCATTTTTCACCAAGACCTAGCATTAGTGATAGTAGAGTCTGATCTCTTTGCAAAGTCTGCACATCCCACAGATTCTCAATCGAGTTCTGGACTCTGTGGTGGCCAATCCATGTGTGAAAATGATGTCTCATGCTCCCTGAACCACTCTTTCACAATTTGAGCATTGAGCTATTAGTAATGTCATATTTGTGGTAACGCTTTCAAAAAGACTTCACAAACATTTGAGTTATGTATTTAACAAAAACAGAGGGCAGAGGTCTCTAGATTATATGGTAGAGGGTCACTGTCCCCATAAATTCAAAGAATGTAAAAAAATATCACTACATACCCCGTGGCAATCATTAGGAGTAATTGGGTTATGTGCTCATTTCAGGTTACTAAAGCATCTCCGCTACCTAAGCTACAGTGGAGACTTCCTGTAAATGTAATTCTGGGGCTGCATTATATTGCTCATTTAATGAATTATCATGTCTCCAAAATCAAAATGTTATAGTCTTACTAGTTGTGTGATGATTACGTAAACCACAAAGCAATAGCCCTAAATGTCAGCAGAGCAGCTAGAAAGCTATCATTTGTAGTTGAAGCACAGTCTAGAAATGTACATGTTTCCTGGACATGTAATAACTTACCGATATATTAAAAGTGGTTTGTGGCAGATTGCAGACTTAGAACTCCAAATAGCATCCAGGTGTACAATAAACAGTATAAGAAGAAACTAAAAGAAATTCAAATTAATATACCATATGATATAAAAAAGTGTTCTTATATATGGTGGTTTACCTATAAATCTAGCTGTCACTTACTTAATTCTGTAGTGGTCACAGCAAGGAAGTGGGAGGGGAAAATTGTCTGATGCAGGTACAGATTCCTGGTGAAGATACAAACAATCCAACCCTGATGGTTTTCCTGCCCTTTTGAGCTCTATTAAATACAAAACAAAGTACTATTTTTTTATTTAATTGTATCCATTTGCATGTTGGTGAAAGCTGCTGTTGTATAAGTCTTTCATTTTAACAATTAACCTCCCTAGCGCACCACCTGTACCGCACCGTTTTTAACAGTGTGGTACAGGCAATGGCAGCAGTGTACAAGGTACACTGCCTGCCATTTCCTCCCCCTCCCCTCTCCACACAGCCAGTGTCATTCATGACACTGGCAGTGAGGTCTGGAGAGCAGAAGCCCCTCCATTAACATGGAGGTCTATGGCACTGCTCACCCTCGCCCCTTTCCGCGTCACCGTGGCGCGATCAGTGAAGCCGCAGAGCCCCGGAAATGCTGCGGCTGGAAGTAGCTTTATGGGGATATGCGGCTTTCATGGGAGCCCAGCTCATCCAGAGTTTGTTCTTCACACAAACTCTGGACGAGATGGGCTCGTGATGAACACTAAGGAGGTTAAAGAAGGAAATGTCTCTAACCATCCCTTAGGTTGCCCATACACCTGTAGATTTCTCTGTCAGATTTCATTTAGATCTCCTTTTGTTTTACCAAAACCCTGTAATATGAGGGACTTTTTAAACAATCAAGTCTACATGTGTTCAATCGCAGAGGACCCGGCACTACATAATTGTTGGTAGATCTAATCAAGGATATCTGACAGAGAGATCTAAAGGTGTATGGCCAGCTTTACAGGAGTTTATAATTAATGCCATGGATTAAAGCTGGCCATACACCTTCAGATTTCCTTCAGATCAGATTGTTTTACCAAAACCATGTAATATGAGGACCTTTCTACACCTTCCAATCACTATGTATTCTATCAGGGAGGACACTATACTACATGGTTGTTGGTAGATCTGATCTGATGGAAATCTGACAGAGAAATCTGAAGGTGTATGGCCAGCTTAATGTTGCCAAAGTCTAATAAGAACAAGGACAGAGGTGCACAACCTAGTACAACAGATGGTTAAAAAATGTGGAAAAGGATAAGGTGAAACAAATGGAACAAAATGAGACAAAACAACAGACAAGATACTCACATTGACAGAGGTTTACAAGGCTGGCTCTCTCAGGGCCATGTGCTATCCAGGAGGACCTCACTTCCTGGTGGGGGAGAAGAGATCACTTCCTGCTTACAGATACTGGGGGGCTCAATAGGAACAATGGGACGCGTTTCGAGAAGAACTCTTTTTCAACCATAGGGGCCAAAGTCTAATGCTATTCTGAATAAGATTGTGCAAATGATCTACCAGTATATACAAACACAAGGAGAACATACCAGCTCAAATGGAAATAGCACTGTTAACCCTAATGCTGCCCAATAAATCTGACCATACACGTGACGATAGCCGCTCAATGGATGGCCGCTTCGAGCTCTGATATGGAGAGCCACAAGTACTCCCCTCGGCATCACTAAAGGACTACATTATATTTTCAATCTATACTGACTTTTGTATAAGCATTTTATAATGAAAAAAGGACAGCAGGCAGAGCTAGAAGACATTTTTCTAATGATACTTTAAGCATTAGGGAACACTGTAGTATGGTAATGCACATTTTGTGTCATGTGTACATAAGGATGGGTTTTTATATGCATCCCAGTGTGATAAAACAAGATTAGAATGTGTAGTGACAGTCATTGTCACTTGTTTCCTGGCTGCCCTCACCGCTACTTGGTGCAAGCAGTACAATGATAAAGAACAGCAGTAAAACTTATGAGCTATGAGTGTAGTGTCCTCCTGACTGTAAATTATGTAAAAAAAAAAATTTCTAACTAAACAGAAAACTCAATTGAAACAAGAATAAATCCCAGCAATCAGTTTGTTGATGGATCGGGATAGCAGATAGAAAGATCAGGCCAGGAGCTACTGCCATGGGTGAGTACATGCAGTTCCTCTGCACTAGGTCGGGGGGTGCAATTATTGCGGAACGGGCTGCGAGTTGGGAACCTATGCACTACACCATGATGGGCTGAAATCTTCCAGCTCCCACAAGAAACTGGTGAGAAATGTTGTAGTCAGATGAGACCAAAATCTTGCTCTTTGTTATTACCTCAACTCACTATGTTTGGAGAAAGAAGAATGCTACTTCTGACCAACCTCATCATCAAACAGGTGACACATTATGCATTAAGACACATATGCTAAGGGGACAGAACACCTTCACTTCACCAGGTGGACAATCAAGCACCTCCTTCCAGGACATTAAAAATGGGTCCTGAATGGGTATTCCAGCATGAGAATGATACAAAACACATGGTCTAATACAGGATGAGTGGCCTAAGAAAAAGCACGCTCAGATCATTTAGTGGCTTTACTGACTTGGAAAACATCTGCAAAGAAAAGCCAGACAAAATTTCTTCTGAATGGGTACAAACCCAAAAAAATATCTGACTTCTGGATTGCCAACAAGAGTCATGCCATCCAGTCATCTTATTTGTCTTATTACAATGCAGTCTCTGACCTAAGTGCACTTGGTTTGTGAGGATTTTTGTTGTTATCCTACCTCTCACAGCCACAACATACAATTACATATATAAACTGCTAATTATTTATTTGTCTAAGGGTAAACATACAAAATTAGCTAAATCCAAACTTTTTTTTGTCACAGTTGTATATTAATAATGTTTATACAGTAATATTTTATACATGAAAATCTTCGGTGATGGAAAGCACTGTATACAGAATTTTCTTATTTTTAGTTAGGATGCTAAATAATAACTAACAAAATAACAAATCAAATAGCAAAAAGCATACAAGGCCAGAATTTTGTTGGCAAAATAAGTGACTAGCGTGCTATATAGTGTACTATGTAAGTGACTATGATATAACAAGTTAAACAAATAATAAGATAAACTTTTTTTTGTTTAGGCAGAAATTTCCTAAACCCATATTCCATTAAAAGAATTAACTAGTTAGTTATCATTGACCTTCTACCAGATTTTTGAGATTTTAAACTGAGAAAGATAGACTTACAAAATAAATCTAAGAATTAGAAAAAGTTTTATAACATATTGGTAAGTATACTTTTTCTCTGTACCTGCAACGATGTCCCCTGTTGTATGTCAGTTGTGATTTGAATAAAATAGGTCAGGAAACCAGATCAACAATATATAACTTCCTTACAGAGAATATGCAAGACTGCAGCATATACATATGTAACCTTTTAAGGCACTGATGTTTAATTTCTGCATCTTATATGTGCACATGGAGGGAAAACTACATATAAAAAAGAATGACCACAATATATTATGTTATATTAGTTCTACGGTTGCAAAATAAATAAATGCTTTAGAGCTAATAGCTATAGATTTGCAAAGTGCCAGGGCCAAGGTTTATGTCACGGGTGAACCACAGGAGCAGTGGACCCACCATGCCACTAGACAAGTGTAAACCAAGGCGCATAGTCTAAGGAGCCCCTCGGTATTCACCAGAGCACCCCACAAGGATTGGTTTTGCTGTGGGAGACTAACTACACTTACTGGCAGAAGGCAAGTTACAGAATCAGCAGTTGTCAAGAAGGTCCAGGGGTTGGTAACAATTCAGCAGACAGATACAATCAGAGCAAGTTCCTGTTGCCTAAGGCTACCTTATATCCTTGTTCAAGTGTGTTGATTGGACAGGAAATCAGGTGAGTGATCAGAGACACAAAATTTTTTTAAATGGTGTTATACCTGAGAAGCTTAGAGAGACATAAAGATATAGCAAAATGTCAGAACTGCAAAAATATATAGGCCGCATTTTGCAGTAGGACATACAGGGAATTCAGGTATCATTGGACCAAGTAGGTTTATTTATGGGAAGGGTATTTCTGGTCCCCATGTCATTGAAGTTAGGTCATTGACCACTTGGTATGTGGGCTCCATTTAGTGCATTGCAGTATACAGTGGAGGAAATAATTATTTGACCCCTCACTGATTTTGTAAGTTTGTCC